>CM039310.1:131710814-132240608 GCA_022316695.1 Camellia oleifera | reverse complement strand
TTAAAAACCAACGTAAACTCATTTTTTGAATTTACTTTTTTTTCTCAAATTTACAAACTAAGACAACAATTTATAAACTAAAAAATTATCAAACAAGTTTTTATGACAGTTTTTTAAATTTTTGTAAATATAAATTGAAAACTGAAAACGAAATGGTTAACAAATATGTTTCAAATGGTAAAAATATCGTAAAATTAACAAATAATTAAATAAGTTATCAACGTAAGAAATGATTTATCAAAAGATTCTTAGGTTATGTATGGTTTGATTTTTAGAATTTTTTTAAAAAAATTAAAAATTAAAATTAATTTGGTTAAGAAATAAAAAAATAAAAAATAATTATCATTTAAGGGTAAAAAATAATTATCATTTTAACTTTTGGGCAGGTTATATACATATGTATGACTGTTTCAATTTAATTTGTAAAAAAATATTTCTAACCACTCAAAAGATAAAAATTATATAAAAATGATAATTATTTTTTATTTTTTATTTCTTAACCAAATTAATTTTTAATTTTTAAAAAAAATTCTAAAAATCAAACCATACATAGCCTAAGAATCTTTTGATAAGTCATTTCTTACATTAATAACATATTTAATTATTTGTTAATTTTACAATATTTTACCATTTGAAACCTGTTTGGTAACTGTAGCACGTCCGTGGAGGACCTCGGCTACAGCTCGGACTCGATTTGTTGCGGTTCCAAATCTTGAACCAAAGAGTCCACCTCTGGCAAATCGTTTTAAGGAAAACAGATTTTTCGGAAAGTAGCGCCAAACATGGACTGCTTTGCCAGATTACAGAGTCGCCACCTAAATATTTTTAAAATGGGAAATTTAGGAAACCCTGACTCGGTGCCGAAGGCCACACGTCCGTCATCACCAAGTTACTCGGCTCGGGAGCTTGGGTACGATCGGGGAAGGTCAGCTATGAGCACCTCCTTTCGCCCGGTCCGAAAACCGGCCTCTACTAACCGTGATATCCTTTTTTGAAAACATTACATGCCCTTATTCCAATTATTAACCTAGAATTACTATGTTATGCGCACAGCAAACAAGTATAGACTAGATCGCCTAGTTTGGAAACAAACATTGCATATCCGTTTTTGTCTCGAAAACGTGTTAGATTTTGCTACTCGCAAGTAGGCTAAAATGCGGATTTCAATGAGTACTCCCAACTCAAGCAATCCAACCTCCACCCACAGGCATACAAACAGTTTATCATGTAAGCATTTAGCCGCATGGCAATCCTATTGTCATGGCAAACAATCACACGCATGCGATATGCTAAAGCAAAAAGACTTACATCGTACTCCGTGCCAAAACAGTAAACTAGTTAGCAAAACATGCATGACCTAGTTCATGTTAAGTGGCTAATGCAACACAGGCATAAATGCAATCTAGAGTAGGCTCGGCTAACCCTAAACATGGCATGTGAAATGTTTCACGTAGCACGTGTTCAATTTGGAATTGAAAATTGCAATGCAGTTTGTATGATGTACCGAGCCCGGTGCATGTAAACAAATGCATGAAATGCACGCATGCGTTGCATAGGGTATGCTAAAAATAAGTATGCCCTAATCTACCATAAGCAGGTAAATAAAAAGGGAGAAAGAAATGGGGGTTGGAAGACATACACCCACTCACACACACTTATTACAAATTCGCCCTCGCTCGGAGGGACCAAATAATAATACAGGCCGAATAAATAATTAACTATTCTAGCTAATTAAATATTACAAATCAACCAATTAATTAATCTGACTAATTAATCTAATTAAGCATTAAATGCCTCGGGATGAGGCTAACTGCAGCGCATGCCCGGGATTCGCTCGGAATCACACTGCCGTGCACGGGTTGCCTCTGTTTCCTCTGCTCTTCAGCTCAGAAAATTCCCAAAACTTCAGGAGTGCCTCCCAGAACACTGAGAAGCATCATCGGCTCAGACAGAGGGCCACCGGCTGAGGAGAATTTCCATCGGCACTGAATTCTCTTATCGGCTGCCAAAGGGCAGTCGGTCGGCACTAAAAGGTGCCGGTCGGCACAAATTGTTCTGCAAAACCTGCAACTGACAGCAGCAGAGGGAACAAAAGGCAAGGCAATGCAATTCAAGGTATATATGCACCAAACACATCCCAAATCATGCTATGAACTTAAGAGGGCATGTGCCTCGATTCCCGGGCCACCAATCGCGCATTTCCATGCGTGATGGCCCTAAGAACCAAGAGTGCAACTTTGATTTCAAATGCATGCAATGCAAACAAAGGTGCCAAACCTCTATCAAACTCACTTCAAGAGGTCCAACATGCACAATGTCAATGCAACCCTAAGCATGTCATCTAGCGTACAATATGGCAATGCAATGCAAGAATATTGTTGTGTAAACATACAAGCATGCAAAGCAAAGTAGGAATGGACTTACACATGAATTGGACAGCTCTAAAAGGCCCAAGAACAGTGGCCAACATGCTCGAAAATGAAGGCTAGAATGCACACACACATGCATACAATTATGGTCCAACACTTAGGCATTCATAAGCAACTCTCATGCATTCTTAAAGAGGCCAAACATGGACTAATAGCATGCATTGTAAGCTCTGAAAATCAAGCAAAACATGTTGCCAAAACATGCAACAAAGCAAGCCAAATACACAATAAATGGCCCAAGTACTTGAAATAAGCCATGAAGGCTTAAACCAAGGCCAAACCCACCAAGCCTCACAAGGCCAAGGGGGCTCAAAACAGGTCACATGCAGACCTAAACAAGGCTAGGGGCACACCTAGATAGCATCTAAAAGGCTCAAAATCAAGGGCATGCACACATGCACTTTCAAAGGGATGTACAACACATGTAACCAAAGCATTAAAGATGCATGCTAGGCAATCAAATAAGCATGTATGGGGGACTGAAATAGCATGGAAGATGGTCCCAACCATCAAATACAAAGCTAGAATAGCATACCACACATTCATGCTTTTAAGGCCAACAAGCCAAATACAAAGGAGCTACAAAATGCATGCTAAGAATGACCAAATGATCATGGACAGAGCTAAAGCATGACAAAATAAGCTTACAAACTTCACAAGTCTAAGCCTAAAACATGCTAAAAACTAGGGCTAACAAGCTAGTCATGTTAAGGCAATATTAAGGCATTACAAAGTAACTATGCAAATCACGCAAAGAGTACTAAAACCCACTTGAAGACATGCTATAATATGGCAATATAAGCATGGTAAACAACCAAAACATGCTCAATACACAACTAAACATGGAACTCTCACAAGAAGCCAAACTTGTCCTTTTCAAGGACATCAAGGAGAGGGGGTGGCCCTCTCCTTCTTGAGACTTCAAGGCATGCTCTTCACCACTGAAATCCCTCAAGATTTCAGTGGTGAAGAGATCCCAAGACCAAAATCTCGGATCTCTCCAAAATGGCACAAAAAGTGGCCTTTTCAAGGCCTAAAGGTGGTCAAAGTTCCTCAAACCACAAAGCACTCTTAATATACAATAAAGAGGACTTAAAAACAGAGATTTGATGTGCCTAACACTAGGCCAAAAACTGTTTTTAAACTAGGTAAAAACAAGTTGCAAAAATGGGGAATAAAGTGTAAGTTTCTTACCCTTGTTGACTACCTTCACAAAGGTTGATGTTGTTGCCTCCTTGAGCTCAAAAACCACCAAAAACTCCAAGAACAACCTGCTGGAGCTTCAGTTCCAAGAGAAAGGTGGAACACTAGGTGCTTTAGTGCAATAGTATGGACTAAACACCTAGAGTTCAAAGAGAAAAAGAGAGATACAAAGTGTATATCTAACTTAACCCTAAAAACCAGAGCTTTCAACTCTCTAACAATGGCTAACCTTCTGAAAATTGCTAACCTCCAAGCCAAGAGGGAGAGCTTCCCTCTTATAGGCCAAAAGCTTACAAGCTTGGCCACTAAGCAAGCCCATCCCTCCATACACGTGTATGGAGGAGAAACAAGTTGCATACAGCTGTGAGAAAATATCTCACACAGCAAGTGCACAGTGGTCGGCAGGGCAAAATAGTCATTTCGCCCAAAACAGTGCCGACCGGCACAAAAAAGTGCCGACCGGCACAATATAGTGCCGGTGTCAACTACAGCCAGCCGGTAGCCTCTAGCCCCAGCCGGTGGTGTGTGGGGATGCCTCAGAAGGCATTCCCTGCCCCTCAAAGGCAAATCACAGGTGTTTGGTGCAAAACCAAACACAAACGGTCGAGTTCGGAGGTCCTGAGGCACGGCACGCGAGCCGAGAACTCCGGGAACTCCAAACGAACACACACATGGATGATCACCGAGTGTCCAAGCGGTGACGTCCAAGTCTTGAGGACGGTCAAAAATGGGGTGTCTACAGGTAATCATTTCGTTTTCAATTTTCAATTTATATTTACAAAATTTTTTTAAATTGTCATAAAAACTTATTTGATAATTTTTTTGATTTATAAATGGTTCTTAGTTTGTAAATTTGAGAAAAAAACGTAAATTCAAAAAATGAGTTCATGTTAGTTTTTAAACAGAAATTTAAAAATTTTACTAACAAAAATTTTTTTCAAATAATTTTTTTTCCAGTTAATTTTTTTTTCAATGAATTTTTTTTCCCAACTAATACTAACTGAGGGGATAATTAGTAATGCTACTTTAAACCTTAGGGAGGGGATTGTAATTTTTAAAATGTGAGGGGTGTCAACGTAATTTACCTAGTTAGGGAAAAATTGGTATTTAAAAATATTAAATTGCTGAGAAGAGAATCTGTAATGAAACTTTAAACCTCAGAGAGGGAGATGTAATTTTCAAAAGGTGAAGGGGTACTGTAATAAATATAAACCTCAAGGGGTGTCAGTGTAATTTACCCTTTTTGGAAAAACTTATAATTGCATCATAATCGGCTTAATGGGCCAAGTGGGAGAATGTTAGATTTATTTTCTAGTGTGGCCCAATAGCCTACATATATCTATATGTTTTAATTTATTTGGACTCACAATTAGATAAAGCCAATATTTGATATAAAGTTTAGTAATTAAAATTTTAATATATCACTCTTCTAAGATAAGAAAGAAACCTTAATGGATATAAATTCTTCTGATAGAGTTTATCTAGCTCTCTTCTTTCCTCTATATAAGAATATGTGACTCCCCTTTCATATCAAAAGTATTTTTCCATCGCTCTAAGTTTTATAGTCATCCTAATTAAAAGAGACAAAGAAAGAAGGTGAGCCAAGAATTAAAGGTTCAACTATTAGGGGTATTTTCTCAACCTCTCTAATTCAATGGCTGACAAAGGTATGTTTGTATTATTCTTGAATTGTATTGAATTCAAGATCCTATAAAGTTTAATTCTGCATTATTATTATGGTTACATGTATTATTGAATCTTACAATATTTGTTCTTTTTTTTTTTTTTTTTTGTTATTGTTGTTTATGTTGATAATGATGATGATAATGATGATAATAATAAAATAGATTTAAAAAAAATTTTTGATAGATAGAATAGATTTGTTCAAATTTATTATCTGTTCAAAATTTCAACAGATTATATTTTTTTTTTAAATAGATAGAACAATTTTGTTTTGAACAGATAATAGGATTATAACAGATAATATTATAACTCTTTTCAAAATTCAAACAGATAGGGGTTTGGTATTGAGAAAATGTAGAGTATATGTACAAATACTATGAAATTTTTTTGGAAGTTATCTAATTTTTGAAAGTGATGATTTGTTTGAGGTAGTATAATATGCATAGATATTGTGAAAATTTGAACAGAAGTAGTCCAGATAAACTTTTGTTCAAATAAAAAATTGAACAGATAAGTATAATAAACTTGTGAATTTGTATAGATAAGTTTTTAATTGATAAAAATTAGACGGATAGAAAATTTACACAGATAAAATTTGGACAGATATAAGATTTATAAGATATACATAGCTAAAATTTGAACAGATAGAAGATTTACACAAATACAATTTGTACAGATAAAAAATTGGACAAGTAAAATTTGAATAGATGGAAAATTTGCACAAATAAGATTTGGACAAATAGAAAATTTACACATAAAATTTTGAACAGATAGAAAATTTACACAAAAAAAAAATGAACAGATAGACAAAAAAAATTGAACAGATAGACATAAAATTTAAATAGATAGATATAAATTAGAACAGACAGTCAACAAAAAGTCAAGCAAATAGAAAAAAGTCAAGTGATAAAATTGAAAACAAAATGTCATCTAAGATTTCTCACCAAACTATTTCACAAAGTGTGCACCTCTCACCAAAAAAAAAAAAAACTATTGGACCTAATACCATAAACAATTGTTATAGTAGATTTTTCATTAATTTTCTCTTTTATCAATTTATACCCCAATCTTTTTAAAAAATTCAATCTAAATCATATGCATATTTCTGTTAAGTAAAATTAACAGAAATAGAGGTATTTTATTCATTAAAGTGAATGAAAAAATGTATCTTAAACATTTTATGTATATCTAAATTAGTTTAATGACTAAAATAATATTTTTCAATCAGTTTTAATTAACAAAAATAAATTAATAATTTAAATTGAAAACATATAAAAAAATTATAATTTAAATTAATAAAATTAAAAATTCATGATTTATTTTGTTATTCGAGGTTGAAATTTGTTTTTGTAAATTTTTCAAAACAAAATGGATGTGGTTAGGATCCGCCCAAAATCCAACCCGACCCATTTGCAATCTCCAAATGGCTACAGAGGATAGAGCCCAACATAAAAAGAAGGCCCAATAATAAAAAAGCCATGAAAATGCAGGAGGGAGAGAGAGGGGGAGAGGATCAATGGAGGAGGAGAGAGAAAGAGAGAAGGAGAAGGAGAAAGGGAACGAGAGATGGAGCGCAGCGACCGCGAATCTCTCGGAGATGGCCTCCAATCTCGAGTCACTCCAGAAGCTACTCATCAAGAAAGCCGTCTATGTCGATGAAGAGACCTTTGCCAAGGCCTCTCTCAGCTCCGAACAAGCCCGAACTATCAAGGTTCGTTGTTTCCTCTCATCGTCGCTTGATTTCAAACTACTTCAACCATCAAAGTCCTGATTTTTTACTCCAAATTCCATTAATTTTGTGTATATTGCTCTGGTTTGATTGAATTGTGGTCTTTTAAATTTGATTGGCTATTTGTACAGAAGTTGGAAAATGGTTATAGGAGGAAAAGGGTTTGCTTGTTTTGTGAATTAGTGATCTGGGTTCTTGCTAAATAGTTTCCAATTGGTCTTGTACTATGATTTTGCTTTGTTTTGGGGCTGCCTATAGAGTAAACTACTAATTTGCAATTATCAATCTTTTGACAACTGAGGTGTGTCAGGGTCAACTTTATATATCATTTGAAATATAGGTTGTTGGTTCGTTTTGATCTTCAATCTTACTGTATAGTGAAGTGTGATTGGTGCCTGCTTGATTTTGGATATTGAGAGAGAACAACAATGAAGACCTATAAGGAGAGATACTAAAGCAAATATTTAAAAATTTTAATTTAGCTGAGCATATAGCCCTTGACAGGTTAAAATGATGAAAAAAAATTTATGTAGCTGCTCCCGCTTGATTCGGACAGTAGGCTTAGTTTGGTTTGGTTTGGACTGCTTGATATTAGATGCTATGCGTTTGTGTTTTGCAGTCTCTATCTTATCATGGAGTTGTGCATGATCATTAAAAGGAATGGATATAAATATATACACATATTATATAATAAGCTACCTTTTTGAGTGCAGGCTCTTGAACAAAGAGTAGAGTCATTAGAACGAGAGCTTGATGCTGCGATTTCAGCTGCTGCTCGTGCTCGTTCAGAAAAAAGACAGGCTGAGGCAGCACAAAAAGCTGCTGAACTTCGTGCACTAGAGATTACAAAGGAGCTTGAAAACACCACAAGTATGTGAACTCTGTGTCCTTTGTGTTGCATGATATATTTATCATAAACACCCTTTAGAGTAACGAAATTGAATTTTAGGTGTAATGTGTCACCAATTCATAGATGGGTTTATGTTCTTAGGCTCTAAGCGCTCTTTGATATTGATTTGTGCATGCATTCACCTTGGATGGATGATATGAGAATGATTTGTATTCTAAGGATAAGTGGACTACTAGATCATATCAATGAAATCCATTAGCGAACTGATCTATAAATTACAAAAGTTTGATTTGGTCATCATATATCTTGTCAGTTATGACTCACTATATAAGCATCTTTAAGAGGTAGTAGATTTGCTTTTGTTTCTTTGAGAACACGTTAAACTTCAAAGTAGTTAAATAGTGTCAATTTGTCGCTGATATGACAGCTTGGTATAATAATTCTTTGAGAGCAAAAACACTATTATGTGATAGGTACAAAAAATATCAGTCTTCAATGCTTGATTTATCCCCTCATCCAAGCAACTGAACCGTTTTTGGTCTTTCCAATGGTTTGCACTGCTGTAATGAGAATTGTTAGTCATTGAATGCACGTCCTTTCATGTGATGTCTCTCTAACTTCATTGCCTCCGTGGCGTTTATTGAGTGGTTGAACGCTGTCATTTTGTTATCCCGTCATGCCTCAATCAATTAAGTGCTCGACGGCACCATTATTGCCAAACTTGTAAATTTCAGCTTTACTGCCTTCAGGAATTAATGCAATCCACTTTTTCTTTTCATCTATTTCAATTGCTTTCCCTTCTTTTTTTTTTCAAATTCTTGTTATGATCATGATGGGGAAATATTGTCCAAAACAAAGTAGTTGACAAAGGAATGATTTAATTAAAATCTCTGCTCATTAAATATTCTTGATTAATTCTAAAAACCCTTGAATGGTATTGACACATGAATTTTATTCCAGATAATGGGATTCTTATTCTTTACCTTTGCTTCCTGCCATCAAAACATGACCTTAGTTATCATGGTTGGTGATTAGCTTTTGTCACACGAGTCTGTTGAAGGGGTTATATTCGCAAGTTTTGGTTGTAAGACTTTCATGACCACAAAGGTTGGCAAATGCTCCCAACATTTGAGGAAACTACATTAATTTGATCTTGAATCCTTCTAATGATTTAATTATTCACACAGAATGCTTCCTATAAATTCTTTTCATCTACAGTTAGATTGAAAAGAGCAGCATGTACACTTGACTCTCAGAATGAGTGAAGCTTTCTACTTCGATAACCAACTCTGCTATTAAGTTACCCTTGGAGCACTATCTCAATGATTCTGTTTAATCCAGAAAAGCGGAACAAAAATGAAATTATTTTAGATTTATTATTTTGGTTTCAAATAGTTCTTATTCGAAATGAAATTGATATGCATGCTTTATGGTTTTATATTATTGTGGAGACTGCTTCTTCTGTATCTTAGCTGAATTGTTGTGTTCTATATTCTATCCATGCTCACTTTCTTCAACTAATCCTTGTAGCATCTATGGATTGTTCAAGTGTGGAGGTCATAAATAATTATGGGTGTCCAGTAGGCAGTGGCATGATTAACTGGCCTAAATTGACAGTAAATACTTGAATAAACAAAGAAAAAAGGTGAATAGTCCTTGCCTATGATCCAAGAAGACCAGCCTGAAAAGTTTTGAGCTTGTTATGTAAGCCTTGGTTAATTGCAGAACTCTGGACCCTATAGTTCCCAAGTAACGATCAGCTTGGCAGAACCTTAATTATGATTATTCGGGTATCACTAATCGATCTTTTCTTGCTCTCATCTGTAATTTGGATTTAGAGCCATATCATCGAAATATTTTTCAATCAAATAGGATATTTTCTACAATAACAGAATACTGGACACAGATGTTTAGTCCCGTATCTTCAAGTTATTTTTTCCCCTTATGTATTTAATTATCTAATGCAGAGGTATTTGAATTGCACATGGAAGAGTTGCGTGCGAAGCAAGAAGAGATTTCCAAGCGAGATAATGAAATTAAATTACTTGAAGCTATAATTCAGACACTTGGGGGTAAAGAGTCACGTTCCACGAGTGGGTAAGACAATTTCCGTTGGTGTATTTCTGTCACACTGTATCTTTCCTTGTAATATTATTAGCGGGGCGTTTCTGACTTGTCAAAAGAGAACATTATAGCGGGGGACTTTCTGATGTATCTTTACTTGTTTTTATCTTCATATTGTTTTTCTAAAATATTGGAAATCTTCTACAAAGGGTTTCAAATGTTTGTGTGCAGACTTTCCTGTAATGAAATGTTTGATCCAAAGTGGATGGAATGATGGGTTCAATTGTGTTTCTGATGTGAAGCATTGCAATGCGGATTGCTTGTCTAACACAATATACATAGCTAAATTTGTGTCGAAACACAGCCTCTGTGTTTGTTGCCATTGTATTTTCCTCATCTTTTTTTCTTCTTTTTTTTTCTTCGGGTCTTTTGGATGTATAGGGCTATCAGTATTAACAGTAAGATTGATCTTGCTTATCAACTTTTGTTTAACCCTTGCATAACATCTATTTAAGAGAAATTGTGTAGGAGATGTTTTCTCAATGGTTGGGTGGCTTTATTGGATTGATTACATGACGTTGTTAAAAAAATAAAAATAAAAATGGAATTTCCTTAATATGTTCCAAATGCAACATACAGTTTGAATTTTATTCTTTTCGAAAGGATTGAATCTACCTAATATTGTATTTTTCTGAAACACATTTACATAAAATAGAGAAAAGTGCCTCCTTTTCAACCTATTTAAACCCAATTAATTTTGATAATTATTCAAAATAAATTTCTCTTACTTTTTTGTTTTAAGAAATAATCCATATTTTGAATAATTATTCCAAAAAACAATTTAAGTTTAATAAAAAGATTGCTTCTAGAATATTTCTTTTTTTAATTTTACAGTTTCAGTTATGGACAAATCGCCAACTATTGTTATATATTGTATGTTTGAGATTATACCCATTATGTATTTTTTTTTTTAATTTTTTTTTTTTGTGCATTTTCAAGGGTATGATGTCTCCAAAGAAGATATAACTATAACCAACATCTACGAAAATCAAGTTTCTTTGAACATGTTAAAAAAAAAATTTTGGCAAAAATCACATTGACATAAAAATAATTAAACAAAACCCGTGCTATACACAGACAGAACACTGTCTAGTATACATTCCAGTATTATGTACAATGATTCCCCATTCTCTCAACAAAGTACCGAAATCTGCCATTAGCCTACTTTCTTCCAACCTTCAGCTCAGCAACATTAGATTCACCATCACTTTCATAGCTCTACACCACAAACCCATATCAAACAACCAAAAGACATCAGCCACCACTTCACCGCTACAATCACGAGCCCATATGCTATCTTAGCCACAAGATAACATAAAGAGTCAAAACAACCTAACAGGTGACATTAAATATTGAGAATTTTAATGAAATAACCAAAACAAAATAAGCAACCAAAGTTGTTACCCTGTTTCGCTTATGGTTGCAAAATTCAGACAAACATATCAAAATTCAGTGCAACTAACAGGTGCATCTTATCAGCGGCACCAGCTAAAGGTGGAGACTCGTTCAATTTTGCCACCTTTCTTTAAGACCATCTCAGCAACAAATTTCCCAATTCATGGCTAATATATAATATTCACCAACAATTGAATGCGACGGATGATAATTAGATCAACATCAGAAATTTAACAAACAAATTTTTCAAAGTGAAAGAGAGCTGAACTATAAACCTTACCAATCATATTTACATGGAAAACACGCTACATTATTTGTTCCCCTCTACCAGCATAGTATCCATTCACAACCAACACTGTAATGATCGTCAATTTCATGTATGTAATATAAACAGCACCAACAGCCACGAAATCATCATCCCAGCCTACAACCCCGGTCAATCTTTCCCGAACATAACTATAAAACCCAGTATTTGATTTATAATAAATTAGTAATATCAAACTTAACAGTGCACAAAACATAAATGCATGCATAGAAATTTATTTTTTGCGGGGTTGTGGAGAAATTTTTTTTTTCAAAAGAACAAGAAAATATACTGAAATAACAACCCAAATAGATACTGAAATGCCATCCCACAAAACAGCTAAAATGTCTGTAAGCTACTAAAGTTCTCACAGAAAAACAGTTGAGCACAAGATATCTAGATACACAAGCTAAATAAAGTATGCATGAAAATTGATAGTGAATTATTTAACCATCGGGAAGGCCAATCCTACCAAACTAGCACTAGGAACTTCCATTAGAACATTCATGACAGTTGATGCTCCCCAACAATAGCAAAATGGTCACATGTTACGCCCTTCATAATTGTCTCTCCTGCCTGTTAATCATCCTTCAATATCAATCCTACAAAAATCCAAATTCCAATGTCACAAGTTAGGGAACATGCATTTATATGCACATAGGTACACACAACTGATGTAAAAAGAATATATATTATTCCACTTGGAGAGCTTACATCAATGCCTCGATTATGAGGGGAAGGGCTTCGAGAATCAGCAGGTCGACGTCGTGGTGAAACACTACGGGGGGTTGGAGACTGTTCATCATGGCTGCGCCTGTCAGGACTCTCATCCCTAGAGGAGAGTGACCTCCGAGGAGACAAACTCCTCCGTGGACTAAGGCTATATCGAGGTGGGGAGGCACTGTAAAAATCCCACATAACAACATACCAATCACAGTTCATATCAGAAGAAGAAACTTAATGACCTTAAAACATGAAATCAGAATACTAAAAACCTTGTAAACGATCGACTCCTACTCCTGTGCCGCTCATCGTCATACCGCCCCCTACCACGGCCTCTATCATAATCGGAACTTGCACTGCGACTCCTGCTTCGACGACGATAATCTCTCTCCCTCCCATGATACCTGTCATGGTCATACCTATCCCAACTCCTGCTGCGATGGCGACTCCTTGAATAATCCCAGTCTCTGTCATAAACATCACGGTACCTGGAAATATTTAAAATCAATTGTTACACAAGCATAATTTCATCCAAACAAAAAAATAAACACAAGTAAAGCATGAACTTCAAAGAAATGCCTCGTAAAGGTCAAAATGATGTAAACAAAGAAGACATCAATAACATTTATTCAAAAATCATAAAATTGTCAAGTGAAATTGTAAGAACACAATATGTATGAGTAAACAAATCATCTTTTGAAAAACAGTCGGAGACGGCAGACCAAGGGGTAGGCTTGGTGGATGAGGTGTTCCCTATCTACGTGTGATCCCAAGATTTGAGGTGCGATGCAATTTCATCTTCCCTATTGCCATTCTACCGTGTTAAAAAAAAAACAGTTGGAGACCAAAACTGTTAAGATGTGACCATAAGAAGCCAAGAACAACCACCCCCCCACTCCTCAACACAAGTCTAATTTTCAAAAGAGGGGGCCAAGAGAGTCAATCAATGAAGTTTCCAACAATTGATTCACCGTTAAACCATGCCAAAAGACAACAGTGATGCTCATATTTGGATGATCACCACATGTACTATGAAGTTATAATAAAAAAAAAATAATTAAAAAATAAAAATAACAAAGCAACTTGGAGTGCAACTAATTCGATGACCATGCTCTGTCCATCTGAAGAACCAAGAGAATTAAGGGCTTAGCTAAGAAGTGCACCATAGCCTTGCACGAAATTTGGTTAGATCTTGAGAGACCAGACTGGTCTTCATGGACAACCTTGGGAAGTGGGAATGCCTATTGCAAACTCTAGAGCAACTTTGATTTGATTACCATGCTTGGTTTTCATCTACTTCAAAAGCACCCCACACCTCACTCAAGGATTGTTTGGAGATCATAATTTGGTTGGATCCCTGACACCAAACTGGGAGTTACACAAACGACCTTAGGAAGTGGGATGCAATCAACAAATATCCAATCAAAAGTAGACTTCAAAACTCAAACCCTTGCCAAACTGGCATTTACACGAACAACCTTAGGAAGTGGCATGCCATCAACAAACATCCAATCCAAGTAGTAGACTTAAAAACTCAAACCAATTGTCCCTCAACCAGTCATGCAAGCTTTGTAAGACTTGGGTGGCCCACGAAAGCATTATTCCAAACACAATATTGTGCTACTACCATTACTCACTCAAGCCATTTGAAGTTGTTAGCTAGTATCCTGAATCAAGACACAAGAATACAACATCATCAAAGGATGAACTGAAACTGCAGGTTCTCCTCCGGATAGGGGGATGCTTTGATGTATCACATTTTAGTTGTGCCCGAGATTAACCTTTTCTTTTTAGTAATAGACGTCCGATTGTACATTCTTAAAGTGGAGGAATCAAATCCGTCAACAAGATGGATCGAAGCCAAGTATCAATTACAAAAATTCTACAAGTGATCTCATTTTCTAACTTGCCCTACTTTGTTACATGGACTTGTGTATGTTTGTTGGGTGCAGATAGGTGTCTAAAAGTGGGGTTCTACTAATTTGCAAGTCTGAGGACCAAGTTAAATAAGCAATTTTCATTATAATATTAATTTTGAATTTCGACCAGTAAAATGGTGTTGTGTGTAACATCATGTTTTGATCGATCTCATTATAAATCAAAAGAATATTATAATAAGAGTGTCATGTACAAGTATCTAATAAACCTAAATCACCAAACATGCTTTCTATTTATCTCCAACTATACATGTCAAAAACATCTCTTACTCAAATCCAACGGTCATGTGTCCAAAACATATACTCACATTTTGAAGAGTCCATGAACCTGCACTATGATTTAAGAAAATTTCCCACTCTAAAATATGGACAAAAAATACTTCTTAATTTTATCAAGTTTAAAGTAACGCTACAATGATCATGTTTATAGACCAAATTTAGTTTACCGTGAGACCCATTCAATCAATGTGATAATGAAAAATGAGATGGTAAACCCAACGTGATATATAAACATGGTCATTGCAAGTTATCCTTGTTTGTAGCCATCCAATAATTGGGAATGGCGCATTCCTACAAGTTTTTAAGTAATTAAAAACTAAGAAGAATGAATGACAACATTGTAAGACCCAATTGACGTTTAACTATTGTTATGAGAGATCATATCAACTCTTTACATTGATGTCCTACAGTTCATTGCACATAGATAAGTAATTCATCTATACTATAATATTAAGGAAACGCTCCAGTACGGTGAAACCTCTTTTGTGAAGACATGTCTCATTTTTAGTTTCTTAAAAAGTTCAAAAGTAATTGATTAATTCATAGCGAGATGAGGTTTTCCATATCACTAAAGGATTAATGTATAATTTGATAGTTACTGGTTTACAGATACATAACCACCCATCAACTCTCTACATTTTTTTATCTCTAAACTTCAGTCCCATGTTATGTATAAGATCATAATTCCTACAATTCTTGCTCCATCAACTGCAATCCTTCCCAAGATCTAATCATACGCGGTACTCTTATAGATCAAGAATATAGAGGGACAAATCTTCAATTTTGAATCACATCAACATCCAAAGTACTTAAAGATTCCACTCACATGTTGCTTCTCACCTGTGGATTACCAAATACATTGACATACAAAAACTTAATAACATGTCGATCTTCTATTTTAGACAACAAAAGGCAAATGCAGGTAGTAGAAATATCGTAGGACTATTCACTATCACGTCAAATGCTAGACCGATGGGATGGGACACTTACAGACATGAAATGTGCAAACATATTGCCCATATGTGCCTTGTGCATGTCAACAGCAACTACAAGTGGTTAAAATTGGATAGACATTCACTATCAAAAGAACCATGTGTCTTTGTTTCTTTTTTCACTTTTTTGGTCCAATAGTGATTGGCTACACAACAGCAGTGGCCCTCCCGCTACCCATAACCCCTTCCAACCTCAATGAAGAATTTAATCTCACATAGTACCACACAAGATACTTAACCAAGCTTGCTGGCTTTTACAAAAACACGCATCTAATCATGACATAGGCAAAACTGTTTTAAAACTTGACACCAGGGTATATCATGTAATGCTGAAAATTGAATTGATAGCAATTGCAAGGAGAAAGAAACATGCTTACCTTCGCCGCGGGCTGCGGCTTCTAACTCTGCCACTGGTTTTTGATAATGGTTCAGTAATCCTTCCTTTGTGACTGAAATTAAAATAATTAGCATATTACTAACAACAAACAAAAAATCATATAATATAGAATGAACACCTATAACAAAATAAGTGAGGAGAAAAGAAACAACAGCAAGCAAGTCATAATACTCAAAAAAATAAGGTGAAAAAGATGGTAAAAGAAAAGAAGCAAATATTAGCCTTCATGTAAAAATGCAACAGCAGCAACATATGCACCTCATCATAATCCATATTTTCTATAAAGGCATTTAAAACAGTAAACCCACACTTAAGACGGGAAGTATTCAAAATTATCAGAACTCTGTCAAGATTGGTACTTACATCCGCTCTGCATTTGGCCCATACTTTGCAAACTGAACCATAATTTCTCTGCCATCAATAACCCTCCCTGAAAAGTGTGTAGGGAATAATAACAAAAGCATTAATATCTTCAAATAAACATTGATAACATCTACAATAATTATCATCTTAGCCTCCATTACCCCATAAATTCTTGTAGGACATTCAGACCAAGAGTCCATAATTTTCATATCAAATCTCTTCAGTAGGCTTCAATGCAGCATATTTTATTTCAAACCTAAAGCTTTTTATTGAATCAACCAGACTCTCCATTATAAACTAAGTTTCTTTTTATAAGTAAAATCATTACCTAAACAGTTCACCATGAATGGACACAACCAGATGCACATACAATGTCACAAATAATGACAATAATCTCTCAGGATAATGTAGAGAAGCCCCGAAAAGTACAGGAGTATATTTATTGTTTTTACCATTCTTTCTGCTGGGCAAGGGACTGGGAAAAGAGTCATTATGCAAGAATACAGTTTGCGAAGTCCGTGTGTTTGGTTTTGTTCCAAAAAACTATTTTTTGCTCACCAAAATTTTTTAAATAAAAAATAAATTATTTTTAAAATAAATAGAAAAATACAAAAAAACTGATATATAAGAAACTTGTTTGGGAGACTGTTTCTAAATAATAATAAAGAATATTGTGGGAAAGTTTTTTCAAGACACCTCTTTTTAGGAAACAATTTTTAATTGTTTTTAAAATTGTCGATGTGTTAATATAAAACCTAAAACGATGTTGTTTCCAAACTTTCCAAAAACAAAAATCAAAATTTTGAAAACTAATTAGTGAAAGTGCAATTTGTCTTGACAAAATCCCAATGTTTTTATTATCTCTAAAACCCCAAATCTTAAGTGCAATTTACAACCAAGTTCCATTACCATCAGATTGTTGGACTTACCTAACCAACCAATCCTACATGAAATCAATCAAGAAAAAACAAATAAATAAATAAAATAACCAGACATGCTGACAAAGAAAGCAACATGGAATATAAATGTGTAAATTCAAGTAAGCGAGTGAGGGAGAAGTATACCATCTAGCCTATCGACAGCCTTCTGTGCTTCATCTTGGTACTTATAACGAACAAATGCAAACCCACGAGGCTCACCAGTCCTAAATACATAAAATTACAACAATAGATCACATAAATTGACGGTCTTCAGTTTTTCATCATTGAATAATAAATATAAGAGTAAAATTCACTTTGCCCCCTCAAACTATCAATTTGACCCTAAACTATCAATTTGAACAGTAACTCCCTTAAAACTATCAATTCACTTGTTCTGTTTTACCCTAAACTATCAATTTGAACAGTAACTCCCTTAAAATTAATTATTTTTTTACGGAATATCACATCTGTCTGCACACGTGATTAATTGAAGGTATTTTTATTCACTTTGCCCAAGTAAAGAGACAGATAAAGAGACAAATACCATAATACCATGGAACAAAACACAACTAATTGTTTTGAAAATATTTAATTAAGCCTAAAATACAACCAGCTGTAACAAACTACTACCTCTAGATATAACCAAATTAAGCAAATCACATGCACAAATTAACACTATGATGCTTTGGGATAAAGTGACTAATGACAGTAGTTTAAGGAGTTAACTGTTTAAATTGATGTGAAGGGATGTAACAGTTTGAGGAGGCAAAAGGGAATTTTTCCCTACATTTAAGCAATAAAAGAGGCGAACTCAACAAAAACATAAAATTTGTGATGCCAATAGCCCCATTTGGCATTTCCTTTTCCCCTCCTATTATTTTCTCGACAACCAAACAGGATATATAATACAAATATCAGAGAGGTTGGGGAAAAAAAAACCTTCGATCTCTAGGAGTGAAGATGTCCACCACCTTGCCATACTTGTCAAAATAGGGGAACAGATCATCTGCAGTTGTACCTGTTTTTCAAAAAAAATTACTAAAATTAAACAAAATGTGCAGTGATGGGCAAGCAAGACATCGATCCATCGCCGAGAAAACGGAGAGAGAAAGAGAGAGGATTGAGAAATCGATAAAAGACTTACGAAAGCTGATGTTGAGGACGAGAAGCGAATAGGTGTCTGCGATGTCTGGCGGACCAGACCTCCCAAAGTGAGACATTCTCTCTCTTCTTCCTCCCTATATCTCTCTCTCTCTCTCTCTCCCCTTTCTCGTTTCTTTCTCTGCTAATCGAACCTTCACGAAGAGCCGCGGTCTTTCTTCTCAAGTTCTCATATATATAGTTTACAATAGCCCGTTTTAAATTATATATTTTAATAATTTTTAAAAAATTAAAATATTATTTTATAAAATTAAATAAAATAAATCATTAAATATATGATAATTTAATTTATTATATGATATGTATCATTTTTAATTTATTATACACTTACTAATGTAGACTTCAATTTTATTACTATATATTATCAAATCATTTTAGGTGAATTTATGAAATTTTAACATTTCCTCTGAATTTATTTTAAAAAAAAAATTATGATGTGTAACTTTTTTCGACACATAAATATAAAACAAATATTAAAACAATTCACTGAACTAATAAAGAAGCACAAAAAAAATACATATGTATATAAATGACTAATTTTATTAATACATAAATCATACTCGCATAATAAATAATCAATTTTATTAATAAGTAAATTATCAATTTTATTATATGCAAATTATTTCAGTTAACCATTTGGTTAATAAATAAATTATTAAGTTAATTAATCGTTTTTAATAATATAAAAAATATTTTTCAATAAACAATTTTGATAATTTATTATTGTATTGGAGAATAGCTTCTTTTTTTTTTAAGTATTGTGTTAAATTAAAATTTATAACAAACGATAGTTGTAATTTCTGGTATTATAGGATTGATTCATATTTTAAACAAACCTTATAGATATATTTGTAATTTGTTAAAAAATAAAATATTTATATTTCACAATTAACCAAGAATGTTTGATTAATTACAGAAAACCTATTTCATAATTGACCAAGAATGTTCAGGTATTTATGAAAAAACCTGTTGCATAATTGATCGAGAATGTTTGTGTAATTATGAAATGGATCCCATGAAAGGCTCCTACGGGTCCAACAGCACCCTCCAATCCGATCTGAAACTGGAAAGAAGTCCGGCCCTTTTCAAATAAAATAAAATCATCCTTATCCAAAGATTTCCTAACACCACTAAAATAAATATACAATAAAAATACGAAATATCAGAAAAAAAAAAATATAAAATATTTAAAAAGCCCTAGTTCTCTCACGAACACCACCAACTGTTTGTGAAATTGTCTGTTTCCTAACACCACTAAAATAAATATACAATAAAAATACTAAATATTAGAAAGAAAAAAATAAAAAAAATTATTTATAAGTCCTATTAGGGAGACTTATGCTATATATGATCCTACTAAAAAATTTATGTTCTCATAAATCCTGTGGAAAGTTTGTTGACACATTTACCCTCAATATTAGTTGTTAATATCATAAATAATAGTAAATCATATATAGGAAATTGAATGTTACCATAGATCATATCTATATAAACGTAACGTAACGTGACACCTACATAAATGTAGCGTGACACCTATGATCTATATAGGAAAATGAATGTTACCATAGATTATATCTACATAAGCATAACGTAACGTGATACCTACATAAACGTAACGTGACACCTATGATCTATGGCAACATTCAATTTCCTATATAGGAAATTGAGTGTTACCATAGATCATATTTATATGAAACGTAACGTGACACCAACATAAGCCAGCAACATTTTCACATTCAATTTAAAAAAATAAAAACTCATTAAGTTTGCGAAACGTAACATGACACGTTACGTTACATTTATGTAGGTGTCACGTTACGCTACGTTTATATAGGTGTCACGTTACGTTACATTTATGTAGGTGTCACGTTACGTTATGTTTATGTAGGTGTCACGTTACGTTACGTATATGTAAGTGTCACGTTACGTTTATGTAGGATCTTGTGGAATACATTCCTATTTAAATAAGACTTGAGACTCTATAAGAAATTACACAAGACTTAACCTAGCATAAATGTCTGAAAAATGACTTATAAATAAGTCTCCCAAAAAAATAACGAAATCTATAATGTAAAAAATTAATAAATATTATTTAATTTAAAATTAAAAATATTTAAAAAGCCCTAGTTCTTTCACGAACACCACCAATTGTTTGTGAAATTGTCTGTTTCGATTGTTTTACTGGGTCTCACTCTCAGACTTCTCTTCTCCAAATCAACTGGGTTTTCGAATGTCGTTGAAACTCCATTCATTGAGAAGACAATGAGCTCAGAACCACCAGTTTTGATCGATTCTTCTCCTATTGAGAAGACAATGAACCTAGAACCACAAGTTTTTGTTGATTTTATGGAAGATTCAGATCAGATTCCTCGAAGTGGTACTCAATTTTTTTTGCTATTATGAATTGGGTTTCTCTTATTTTTACTTGTTTTTTTCTTTGATCAGTCGCAATTGTTAAGAAATTCAAATCAGCAAATGAAATAAAAGAAGTGGACTGTGCATTGATGAACTCAGTTCGTAGAGATTTGTAAATTTGTTTGGTTGTGTTTCCATTCTTTTGCTTTCTGTTTTCATTTTCTGGAGAATACAAAAAGGATTGTTTTCAGAAAATGAAAACATATAGCAAAAAATGAAAACACAACCAAACAGAGTGAATTTTTGTTGGGTTTTTCTCTAATGTGGATTCAAAATGGTGATTTCTTTGGGTTCTCTCTTAGTTTACTTGCAAGTTTGATTGATTGTTGCAATCCTTGATTGGGTTGTGCACTTTAGCTTTCCCTAAAATCTTTACTTTCATAGTAAAAGATTGATTTTGTTGTAATACTAAAAGTCGTGTTTGTTTACACAGAAAACATAAAGCAGAGACCTGGCACTTTAACTTTTCCTAAAATCTCTACTTTCCTAGTAAACCATTGATTTTGTTATTATATATTGAAAGTTGTGTTTGTTTACTTAGAAAAATTAAAAGCAAAAAAGTGTGATTTTTTTACTAGCGATTGGATCCCAAACCCATCTGGTCCTGTTTACAGTAATGAGAGTTGCTATTTAATTGAGAGTCGTTAGAATTGTTTGAAGAATGGGAGACTGGACATTGGGTATTTGTATTGGAGGTGGAATCCACGAGATTGTGAGCTTTCCTAATTCGATTCAGAGAAATTTTTGGAGTTGATAAGGGATAAGACGTGGGCGTTGATTAGCGATTCTATAATCTCAAAAACATGTTCAGTCCTTGCTTTGTTTACTCTCAAAGGTGAATGTTGTGATTTGTATAGCGAAATTTGGTGTTTTTTTGGACGTTTGAATAGAATATTCACTATGTTCTTTACCTTGTTTATTTGTTCTATTTACAATATTAGTATTTTATAAAAACGATAAATTACATTTTATCCCCTTGTGGCTAGGCCCCAAAAATGAAACCATGGCTGTATTTAGTTTGTGACACGTAACCCCGTAGTCATGTATTATCTGCAATGGTTTGTTTTTCCATCCAAATTAACGCAACTACTTTCTCAGTCACTGACCAGTCCCTTTACATGGACAAAGCCACTAACGACTGCCATCTTCATCATCTTATTGGTACTGTGAGCATGGAATGAACTTCAATCAATGCCTCCAGATTATTTTTCAAAATAACAAATAACCACATGGGATCTTAGAATTATATAAGGCTCTGCTTGATTGCGGTGTATAATGGGGGGATATACCCCTTTGATCGGATATAGGAGACCAAAAAAAAATGTGAGTCCCATCTTTTTATATTATTTGTTTGGTTATTGGATATGAAATCTGGTGGTATATCATATTCTTCAAAAGTATAGGATACGCAATACCACACCCCTATAGTATTGCACATCCCCTACCACAAGATATGAGCTAGTATTCATCTAACAGTAAAAAATAACCACTCTCTTCTTATTCCATGTTATATCCAACCCTAACCAAATATAGTATAAGTGATCCCATAATATATATAATCCAACTATATCCTAAACATATTATATCTCATCATATATCTGCAAGTATTATATATCCTTCTCAACCCCTTATGTCCAATCCGGACAATAAACAAAGCCTAAGAGTATGTGATTGTACCAAATTGATCAATTGAACAAAGTATCCCTAAGAATGATATTCATCAAACAATGTATGGTTCTGAGTCAAATCACAATTGCTGGAAGTAAAATCTATCAAGAAAAGAGCATTTACTTGATGCTCACAATTATGTGTGTTTATTATGCTCATATCATTTAAAATGTATTGTGCAACATAGGCTTTATGATAGAACTGTTTGAAGGAATTTGCCCAACTATTTTAGAGGTATTGTTCTTTGCTGCACATTTCTTGTTTTGAGTCTTCCAACAAAGTTTGGGGTGCTAAAAGGGGACACAATTCTATGACTTTTTGTTATTGTGGCAAGTATTAATGTCGGGACAGTTTAAGGTCATGTTGGACCGTTGTAAGAATTGACCGGAATTAATGTCGGGGCAGTTTACGAGGTTATGCCAAACCGTTATAAGAACTGATCGGGATCAATGTCGGGACAATTTGAGAGGTCATGTCAAAGTGTTATAGAGACTAACTGTTGAGTTTTTTTGGGCTTCTTCCAGTCATCCATTGGCAAGCTGCGATTGTTGAATATCTTCACACTAGCTTGAGGTAAGGATGGCAATTTAAACCCGATCCAATGGAGAGCTAACCCCTCGACCCCGATTTGAGCAGTTTTTTTTCCCCAAAAATATCCCCAACGAGAAGGGGATGGTATTCAAAAATCAATCCTCGATCAGTTTTGGGCTGGGGACGGAGATAAGTGTCCCAACCCCGTACCCAGCCAGTCCCTGTTCCCGTTTCCCCGATATAAAATTACTATTATACCTCTATATATATATATATATATGAACCAAACCCTAAAACACACACAACCTCTCACACCGCCTTTCATCTCATATCTCTCTCTCTCTCTCTCTTCCCACAGAATCGCAGTTCTTATTCCCTCCATCTCTCACCCGCTGCTCCACCACCGCCTTTACCATTCCACCACCACCTTTGCCATTCGATGACGAGAGTCAATCGTAGCTTATCTTGTAATAACCCGACTCTCGTATATGTTTCCGGTATACTTTCAGTTCATCATTCTGCGCATTTAAATGCTTACTGTGAAATTTTATGTGACATTAAGTTTAAGCAAATGAATCTTATGATTAGAGACCTATATCTGTTTAATAAAGAAAAATATCTATCACAATTATAATGTTTGGATCAAAAATTCAAAGTCTTAAAGGCTTAATAATCTGAAATTGATTTTACATTTGAGATCAGCATAATTTTTAAGTCATAATAAGCATTTTTATAAAAATTTGATTTGGGATGATTAAACTGATTGATTTTCGTCTTTATTCACTTTTTATGTATATATCTATGTTCTTTGGACTTTTGACTTAGAACCATTACAAGCATATCTCCTGAGAGAGAGAGAATTAGAGAGGAAGAGGGTTTGAGAGGGAGTTCAACAAGGAAGGAAATTTGGGAATTAAGAGGTTATCTGGAGATTGAAGCTCAAGGTGAGTTTAACCCATCTAGTTCCACCCCTTTTCTTGCTCTAGAGTAGGAATCCCTTGATGTTGTGTGACTTAGAGTTGTAATGGAAGTCTTGTATGTGTGTGTTGGATAATTAGCATGATAATCTTATCATTTATTTATTTTGACTCAACTTGAGCTATCTAATGAGAAGTTACATTCCATTTCTTTAATTATCAAGCTTGAATTCATCTTTAGACCAATGGTTGTGTGTGTGTGTGTGTGAGGAAGTTGGAAATATTATGTAATTGAGTTATGATATGAGCTTTAAGGGTTAAAGATCTAATTCATAGTTAGATTGTTATGTGTTTGTAAATCCTATTAACATGATTTTTGGACCTATTTGGAACCTTGTAAACACTTACCAAAAATTGGGTTTTTGCTTGAAATTTCAGACTGAAACTGGGCAAATCGCCGCACGTGCGGGAGTCATGGCCGCACGTACGGGAGCACTGCTGTACGTGCAGAAAATGGGGAATTTTGGGCTTTTAGCTACTGCTAAAAAGGCACGTGCGGGGCTTCACTGCCGCACATGCGGGAACCCTTGCCGCACGTGCGGGGCTCATAGCCGCACCTGCGGGCCATGCTGGAAAAGTTGGTCTGCTCCGTTTTACGTGCTTGACCCTCGGATATTTTTGAAATCTGTATTTGATGCCTTTTTGATATTTGTAAATTCATTAAAAACAAAGCGAGTTCAAAAATGATTTAACAAGGGACAAGAATTAATTTGTGACTTATGTATATATGTAGGACATACTCCGAGAGGAACTAGCACTCCGCCACAACACTGTGAGTAGTAGTACTATAGATGTACATTTACTTACCGTTAATAATTATTATTATTAACGTTCTGTTTTTCGCAAGTAATTACATTAACATGTGTATTGATTGGAAAATGGTGTGAACTTATGTAAACATTGATACAATCTGTGTTCATCTGTATCACTCTAGAACCACTCTGCTCTGTTGATATCTAGGCCTGAGGCCAATTTGTAAAGTCTGTTAGGCCAGAGGCCGATCTGTGAAATCTGTTGGGCCTATGGCCAATCTGTAAACTTTGTTAGGTCTAAGGCCGTTCTGTATGTTACTGGGCTTAAAGCCACTCGGTTTAAAGACTGAGCCTGAGGCCGTTCTGGAAATAGTTACGGAATAAGATTAATCATATATGCTCCGCGTTTATGTACCTTATAATTTAAGTTAATTACTGCATTGTTTAAGTACTATTATTCACTGAGCCTGGCTCACTCTGTGTTATGTCTGCTTTTGTAGGTAACCAACCTGGAGGTTAGTCTTAACCCGTGACGCTTGTTTCTCTTTTGTCGACTTCAGTGTGTCCAGACACTTAGATAAAGCCTGATCATTTTTGTGGAGTCTTGCTGAGCTTTTGGCTTGTACTCTAATTGTCTATCTAAAGTCGAAGTGTATATAACCCCTTATCCTCCAATGTTTTTGTTACACCTAATCTTGGGTCTGGGTCTGTATATATGTATGTACATAACTATCTATTTGATGCACTGTTTGTGATCCTGGCATAATAGTGGTCACTCAATGGATGTGATTTTATGTTATTTTATATTAATAAATGCTTCTATTCAGGCCCCATAGGTTATGCATATCGGATTTTATGTCTGTTTTTGAAGTGGTCATGCCCAAACTTTTAGGGGCGGGTTTTGGGGGGTGACATATCTTCCCTCTCTCTCTCTCACTGCTGCCCCACCACCACCTTTGCCATTCCACTACCGCCTTCGCCATTCGGCGACCAGAGTTGAGCTCAGATCTGGAAGATCTGGTTGCGGCAGTCAGAGATCGGGGATGTCGTCCTCATCCTCATCCTTTTCAACCTCTGATTCTCTCTCTCTCTCTATGTGTGTGTGTGTTAGATTTCACTTTCCATAATCATATATATATATAATCGCTTGTTTGTGTTAGATTTTACCTTTTTTTTTTCTTTGTTTTATGTTCTTGTTAATCATATATATATATATATATATAATTGTTTGTTTCTCTCTGTGTCATCATATTAATACATGTTGATGTTGATGTTGATGAAAATGAAAATGTTGTTGTCGTTTGTGTTCAAGGCTCAGATATGAAAATGAAAATGTTGTTGTTGTTAACATATATTTTTTTTATCTGTTATTATTATTTTTGTTGTTGAACAGATCTGGCTCAAATCTGGACATTGTCGGGGATTTTTTAGGGTCAGGAAAACCCGATCCCCGTTAAGGGGCAAGAATGGGGGGTGATGGGTTCCCTGTCGGGGATCAAGGACGGGGACAAGGAATTTCATATCTTTAGGGATCGGGGATGGGAAGGGTAATCCCCGGACCCGCCCCAGCCCGTTGCCATTCCTAACTTGAGGGAGAGTGTTGAATATAGAAATTAGAGTACATAGAATCTTTTTATTTTTAGTATTATGTATATAATCTGTGATTGTGTCAATCACTGATTTAGTATTTTTTCCTTATTTATATCGTTTCCTAAATTGTATCATGAATTTATTATATGTACATGGCCTCTACTTCATTCATAGGTAAGCCAAATAATTCTTTTCATTCTTTTTAGTATCAGAGTTAGGTTAAGTACCTAGTAATTTCGCTTCACCGACGGCGATAGTCTTGTCTTGGCTGTCCGCCGGACCTCAATCTATTCTGCTGTCATATTTTCTTTTCAGTATCGCTTCGTGGTGATCTATTCCTCTATCCACTAGCTTATTCTTTTCCCAAATATCTCCATCATATTTTTTTTAGTCGCAATCCTTTTTCTTTTTCTTTTTTTGTGTGTTTCTGCTCTAATTTGTCTTTCCCTCTATTTCAACCTCAAATTGGTTTCTATTTTCACACCTATTTGAGTTTGAGGGAGGATATTATACCTATATCATGGTGAGCATAATGATATACCATGTGAACCACCTAAGCCACCATCTCTAACGCACAACCCAAGTTGCTCTGATACGAAAAAAAATGAAAAGAATTATTTGACTTACCTATGAATGAGATAGAGGCTATGCATATGTAATAGATTTATGATACAATTTAGGAAACGAAATAAATAAGGAAACAATACTATCAGTGATCGACACAATCACAGATTATATACATAATACTAAAAATAAAAAAAAATTATGTACTCTAATTTCTATATTCAACAGTTGCCACTGGATATTTCTTTTGTTTGGGCTTTGTCAAAAGATCTTGAATATGCGTCGCACACAGGGTTCTCTGAGATGTCTCTTTTCAGTTTGTAAACACCCTAGTTCCCATTTTGTTTACTTGACAAAAATAGTATTTCCTTTCTGTGTTCGATTGTTCCCTGCACAATTCACTGTGAACAGGACACTCTTCCCTTTATGAGCCCTATGGTTCAATCTACTTTCTGTTTTTTATTTCAATCTTGGTGTGGACAACAATATCAATTGGTCCATGCTTTCATTTTATGAATTTGATTAGCATCTAAAGGAAATATCCTAAGCTGATTAAAATGGCAGTTCTGCTTGTGTAGACACTTGATTTTTATGACAATTTATAACATTTGATGACTTAAAGTTGGGGGTTAGGAAGGCTTTGGCTTTTAGAAAGTTAAAAGATTTTTTATCTTGTGGGTATTTGTATTCAGTTGACGTGTGGCAAACCATGCCAATGCCACATCACCATTAAAACCAACACGCGGGTTTCCAAGTGATGAGCCATCATAGCACCACATCATCTCCACTATGAGCACAGGTCATGAGCCTAACCTAACCTAAACAGGGGCACATGGACCACCAAGTACGGTAAATATGGTCAGCTAATACACTTGGTGCGGGAGCCAAGTGTCACAGCCTTAGACTTCGTAAGCCTACCATGCGGCCTTAGATGCCTTTCAACCCTCTTGGTTGCACCTAAGTCAGCCTTACCCACTCAACCACACTAACACACACAGTTTAGGTGGAAGAATGCATTCACTATACAAGTTAACTTTACAAGTATAGTCGTGCACAAAGCTTTACAAGGCTCTCACACTCACACTTACAAGTGCTTCACTCTTAGAGCTCTCTTGGATCTCCAGGTCTCTAGGTCTCTCAGACTCTAGGTGTCTAGCAAATGAGACCCCTCACCTTTATATAGCTATTCCCCTCCTCAATGGACGGCTAGGATCCTTTCGATCCAAGGGCTACAAACTCTCATCTAGAACACTCCATAGAACTATCTAGGACAACTACCCTATCTACTACATTCTAGATCTCTCCACACTAGTGTAGTACATGGTAGGCTTCTCCTAGCATAATCTAGGATGTTCCAGACCCATCCAGACTCCTTTGGACACTCCAAGGCTCTTCCACATTCCGGAATCTTCCAGGTCACTCCGGACCCTTCCACCAGCTTCTAGAGTCTTCCAGCATACTCTAGGTTGGTCTCCCTCCTTCCGGAACCTTCCAGCGCCTTCAGCATATCGCCCACGCTGCTCCTTGTGTTACATAAATTCTCGGGGCGTGACACTCTCCCCCACCCAATCCCGTGACACCCTCGTCACGCAGAAGCATACCAAGCCAGCACATCTCGATATGATCTGTGTCCGCTGCTGCTGTTGGAGCTTGCCTCTTCGCCCTTGCCATGCGGCCTACTCTGCTGCATCCCTGCAAGTCCTCCTTGTCCTTGCCATGCAGCCCACTCTGCCGCATCCCTGCAAGTGCCTTCCTCTTCAAGCAGTCCCTCACCCTGTGCGGTCCGTTGCATAGGAAACACTCAAGCCGCCCTTTCCTCTTCAAGCCCAGCCTATTAGCCTCGTCGATGCACTCAAACCTTAGAGTGGCACCTCTCTTCTCCTGTGCATGTGAAGCTTTTCCCTTAGCCTTCACCTCCGCGCACCGCTCATCCGTCTTTTGGATGTGCACCTCCCCACTCTTCTGGGATATCGACCCAAGAAGCTGGATGCTCCCCAGCTGTGTCTGCTTCTCTGAAGGGTCTTCACTCTCGGAGTCCCTCGCCTCCTTCTTTCCCTTCCTCTCTAAGGCACTCAGCTGTTTCTTCTTCTTCGGGCAGTTTCTCACCATGTGCGGTCCGTTGCACAGGTAACACTCAAGCTGCCCTCCCTTCCTTGGAGATCCGGTGCGTTGCCCCTTCCCTCGACGTTCCCGTCTTTTCTGGGCCTTGCCATCATTGTGCTCATCCTCGGTGGTCTGAGGAGACTGCCTCCCACCTTTGGCATGGCTCTCTCGGGCACCCCTCGCACCATCATAGCTCTTAGGTTTCGTCGCACGAACCCTCCTCCTGGCTGGAGCTTCATTCCCCCCATGGCCAGCCACGATGGCCTTCTTGCACAACTCCAACTCTAACTCCAAGCTAGCTACTCTTGCTTCCAGGGCCTTCTGCCGGGTTGGACTGTCTCTAGCTACCTCGAAACGAGACGAATTCACCCTTCCCTCGAAGGAGTCCACCTTCTCCTCCAGCTCATCCACCCTAGCAACCAAACTAGCAAAATAGGAGAAAAAGTCACTGATATGAGATGTGGGCTTACCAGGGCCAACTAGCGCTTCCTCCAGCCTGGTGAGCCTCTCCACCACATTTTCCATCATTCCCTTGAGTCGTGCCTCCAATGCCGCCATCGAGTCCTTCGTTGAGAGCTTCCTCACTCTGGGGACGTTCCCTTCGTCGCCAGACGTAGCCATGTACACACCTCCCTCGGTACTTTCTCACGTAACCGAGCTCTGATACCAACTGTCACGGCCTTAGACTTCGCAAGCCTACCGTGCGGCCTTAGATGCCTTTCAACCCTCTTGGTTGCACCTAAGTCAGCCTTACCCACTCAACCACACTAACACACACAGTTTAGGTGGAAGAATGCATTCACTATACAAGTTAACTTTACAAGTATAGTCGTGTACAAAGCTTTACAAGGCTCTCACACTCACACTTACAAGTGCTTCACTCTTAGAGCTCTCTTGGATCTCCAGGTCTCTAGGTCTCTCAGACTCTAGGTGTCTAGCAAATGAGACCCCTCACCTTTATATAGCCATCCCCCTCCTCAATGGACGGCTAGGATCCTTTCGACCAAAGGCTACAAACTCTCATCTAGAACACTCCATAGAACTATCTAGGACAACTACCCTATCTACTACATTCTAGATCTCTCCACACTAGTGTAGTACATGGTAGGCTTCTCCTAGCATAATCTAGGATGTTCCAAACCCATCCAGACTCTTTTGGACACTCCAAGGCTCTTCCACATTCTGGAATCTTCCAGGCCACTCCGGACCCTTCCACCAGCTTCTAGAGTCTTCTAGCATACTCTAGGTTGGTCTCCCTCCTTCCGGAACCTTCCAGCGCCTTCAGCATATTGCCCACGCTGCTCACATAAATTCTCGGGGCGTGACACAAGGCATTAGGGAATGAGGCTAGCATATCCTTGTCAAGACACGCTAAAAAGCTAGCATAGCCTCCTCTCGGCTTGACTATGCGGTTCTCTATCAGAGGGTGCCCCTGGACCTCAGATGCACTAATTCTCCGGGTTAGTGCACCATAAATTGCTAGAGGTCGGTGGCTTGGAGGCTAGAATTAAGAGTTCGTCAAGGTGCTTCATCATCTCGCCTTCTTCAAGGGAACCTGCACATTAAACAATTTTAAAGGGGCTTTGACCAAGACACAATGATTTTTTGAAGAATGTATCATACCTACCCACTGTGGCCCCTTGATGCACCTCTCTCGAGGTCTGTCATAAGCACGGAGGAGGCTATGCTAGCTTTCTTGCGTGTCTTGACAAGGCTAGTCTAGCCTCATAAGCAGAGTAGGGTAGGTGAGAAAACTGTGGATGTCCAACCAAGGGGTTGAATCACCTGGCCATGGTTGAGCTGTCCACCCATGATTTCATTCTTCTATAAAAAGAGACCCTCTCTATATATGAAGACAAACAATCAGTCATCCTCTTTACCTCCTCCACCTCCGGCAAGAGCAATACCTCTTCACTGCCATCCTTTCTCTCTCTCTTCTAAGATTGCCATGACAGTGCCCACCATTTTCTTATAAGGTTATCCCACTGGCCACAACCATCTCACTTGCTGTTGTATACAAATCTAAATATAATTTATAATTTTTTTTTTTATGCTTATTGGGCTAACTCGATATTTGACATGCACTTTGGCATGTGTGTTTTTGGATATATGCCAATTCGTTTATGAATAATATTTGGTAGCTCGAGAGTTTGCCCCCCCCCCCCGAATCCCCCTAATACCCAAAACGACGTCGTTTTGGGCATTAGCCTTTTTTCTTTTTTTTTTTCCTTTTTTTCCTTCCATTTTCGAGTCTTCTTCCTTCCATTTTCGAGTCTGCAGAGGGAGAGAAAGAGAAGAGAGAAAGAGAAGAGAGGGGAAGAGGAGGAGAGAGGGAGAAAGCTCACCGCCGATCGTCACGTGTGCCTCCGCCACCGCCGATCGTCACAGCAACGGCTCGTCGCCTCCGCCCCCCGCCTTCCCCTCCTCCTCCCCCGAATATTATGCCCTCTCCAGTCCCTCCTCCTCCTTCTCCTTCCTCCTCCTCCTCCTCCTTCTTCTCTGATCTTCCTTCTTCTTCTGCACAAAAAAAAAAAAAAAACAAACAAACAAACAAACAAAACAAAACAAAACAAAAACGGCGTCGTTTTTTATTAGGGGGATTCGGGGGTAGCTTTCGAGCTACGTAGCACTGCCGTTGGTTTATAAATCTAGAATGGATTATAACTTGATGAATATGATGTGATGCTATAATATCTTCAAATGTTGGCACTATCTGTCTCTGTATTGTATCAGATTTTGTTGTGTGTCAAATGTCTTTCATGTTCTCAGAATGCTATAGCCTTTTTTCCAAAAGTTCTGCAACTAATCAAATTAAACTACTTTTTCCTCAAGGTGGAACCAGCTATTGAAGTTTACCACAATGCAAAATACAGATCCAAGAGATGGCACTTTCCCTATTACAACTTCACTATCTCAGTCATTTGGTCCTCATTCCTTACAAAAGCTGCTATTTTCGAAAACTATGACGGTGTTTCAACATCTGAAATTGAGCTACATCTCAACAAACTTGACTCGACATGGACCTACCTGTACGAGGGCTTGGATTACATGATATTTTCAAGCGGTAAATGGTTTATCAAAACCGCAATCCACTACAAGAATGACATAATATTGGGCTACCATTACTGTCCCAAAAGAAAGCTACCAGAGCTTGGTTTCAATTTTGCCTACCGCAAAGTCCTCAAGAACTTGTTCAACTTCATCATCACATCCAATCACAAAGGAATGATTTTTTATCGGACGACCACTCCGAACCACTTCGAGAACGGGGAATGGTTCAGTGGCGGAACTTGCCGTAGGACAACACCGGTCAAGGAAGGTGAGTCTCTGTTAAACTCATTGATCAAAATTCTACGCGAAGTTTAATTGGAGGAGTTTGACAAGGCAGCCGCAATCGCTTCTGAAAAGGGTGTGAATCTTAAACTACTTGATTTAATGGAGCTCTTGTTATTGAGACGGATGGGCATCTTGGTCCTTATCGACACGATCATCCATTTTCGAAGAACAAAAACGCTAAAGTTATCAACGATTGTCTGCACTGGTGTTTGCCCGATCCGATTGACTCTTGGAATGATTTCCCTATAGAGATGATTGTAAATGGTTGAGAGGATTAACAATTTAACATACCCTTGTGAATTTTATCAGTTTCTTTAACGGCATGCTGGTTTGATGGTCACACGCCGAGCTTTTTATATTGGATTTTGCCAGTCTCTGCTTACAAATTTTATCAGCAGTTGGAGAAATTGAAGTTGATTGTATATTCTTATATTGTAATTTTAAGTTCCCAAAATGTTAAATTTCACATTGAATGTCTATCTCTACTTGTATCAAAATTTAAGAGCATTGAAGGGCTTGGCTACTAGAAGATACTATTTTGGATGGTGGTTAATGGTTATGTTATCCACTGAGCTCGATATGGAATCTTTTTATGTTATGACTGTTAATATATAATATGTAATAAATGTATATAATATACTATGCACTATATGTATATAATATACTATATGTAATACAGCTAGCATCTGTATCAGATAGATAGGTAGATATTCTTTTTCTTTTGCTTTCAGTCTCTTTCTTTTCTTATTATATTTCAATATCGCATCATGTTGTTTGTAAACACAGCTCTATATAATAGAGCTTATATTTTGGTTCTTGAATATATTGAATTACAGAGTTTATATTCCTCTCTCAATTTCATTCTCTCTCAATATCACAATACAATCAACTTGTTTTACATGGTATCAGAGCACAGGTGTTCTACCTAGCCTCTACCTCCACTGTATCACATATTTTTGTTTGCAGATTGTATCTCATCTGCATTACATTTTTTTGTTTGGCATTTTCTGCTTGGCAGATTGTTGCACATTTCGTCCTTCACTATATTACGGTTTGGACCACACCAGCACCTTCGTCTCCTCCGGACGAAACCAACGCCACCAATTTCATCCTCTTCCGATGTCACACGCGCCATCACGCGCCACTTTTGTCGCCGGCGCGTCATCTGCTTCCGCCTTCCGCATCACACGCGCTCTACGCATCCCCAGCCGCCTGAACCACTTCTTTCCGCGTCTCACGTGCTCCGCGTCCGCTAGCTGTGCCAACCATCTGCGTGAGCCATCCACCCCGCGTCCCTCGCGCCGGCTCGCACCCCCTGCACCCGCTTTTGTCACCGGCTCCACCCCTCGGCTCCAGCCGGTCCGGCTCAACCGGTTCAGCCACTTTTCCAAGCCGGTTCACCCCAATTTTTGGGCTTTTTTGGCCGGTTCAAACCGGTTCCTGACTCTTTTGGCCCTTCTGCACTCACTGGTGCCCTCAGAATTTTCAGATTCTCCCTTGATCATACTGTTTTTCTATTTTTCCCTTATGGATCGCCCAGATTTCTCTAATCACCCTATTTCCGTTATTCTTTATGGGACTAATTATGTCCTTTGGGCACAAGCCATGTCTGGCTTCCTCAAAGGCAAGAAACTTTGGCGTATCATCACTGGGGATGTGTGCAAACCAGTCCCAGCAACCACGGACTCCGCTGCCACGGACTCCGCTGCCAAATATGTCGACCGACTGGAAGATTGGGATAGTAAAAACTATCAGATCATCACCTGGCTTCGCAATACCTCTATTACATCCATCAGCCTTCAGTTTGGTAGGTTCCAACTTGACTCTGCTTCCTCTCCAGCCAAGGCCATCTGGGATTTTTTACAAGAACGCTATCAAACTACCGGTCTTGCTCACCAATATCAGCTTCTGAGTCATCTTCACCGTATGAGCCAAGAACCAACTCAGACCATTAATGATTTCCTCTCCCAAATGTATTATGTTTGGGATCAGCTCGCTCTTTCTGAGCCTCCATGGCCTCATACCGAGGATGCTGCTTTGTTTACTACCTACCGTGACCAACTACGCTTGGTTCAGTTTCTCATGGCTCTCACTCCTCGTTTTGAGCCTATACGCGCATCTCTCCTACATCGCACTCCTTTACCCACTCTTGAGCAAGCCATTTCTGAACTCCTGTCCCAGGAAACCCGGTTTGGTACTCTCCATCCGCAACCTGTGGAATCTGTTCTTGCTACTCCCCAGCTTTAGCGTTCTCCTTCACCACAGCGGTCCACTGCCTGCAACTACTGTCACAACCGCAATCTTCCATCGACTTATCTTCTGGTTGATTGTCCCGTTCGTCTTTGTCGATTTTGCAACAAGACTGGCCCCGGTCATCTCCAACAAGATTGCTTCCGCAATCCTACCCGTGCCTCTCGCCATGGTCCTTCCACCGGGCATTTTTCCCGCAGCAACTCTCACCGTTCTGGGACTCCATTTAAAAACATGCTTGCTCCACGCACTGCTGCTGCTGCTGCTGCCTCTGACGATTCACCTTCTTCTGTCCCTGTAGATCCTTCCACTCCGGTCTTCTCTCACACCGATGTTGAAGCCATGTTTCAACATTTTTGGCAGCATTCCGGTACTCCTCCATCTACTGCTTTGTCTACCACCGCAGGTAACACTTCTTGGTACTTTGACTCCGCTTGTTGTAATCACATGACCTTTGATCCTACTACTTTTACTCCTCTCTCTTCGACTCCTCATGTTCCTTCTATCCATACTGCTGATGGGTCTCTTCTGTCTGTAAGTCATGTTGGGTCTGTTTCCACCTCTCACTTATCTTTATCCCATGTATATCTTATGTCTGCTCTCACTTTAAATCTTATCTCCATTAGTCAATTATGTGAGCATGGTCTAACTGTTACCTTTTCCCATACTGGTTGTTTGGTGCAGGACCCTCGGACCGGGCAAACTCTTGGGATAGGCCGTAAGCGTGGACGTCTCTACGAACTTATCCATCTTCATGTTCCGGATTCCTCTCAAATCACTGCTCCTATCACTGCTACCACTGCTCCTCCTTTATCTCCTTTTCAGCTTTGGCACTATCGTTTAGGCCATCTTTCTGTTGGTCGTTTGAAGTCTTTAATTTCTAGTGGTCATTTGGGTACTGTAAGTTCTGATGCTTTCAATTGTGTGTCCTGTCAACTTGCAAAACAACCTGCTTTGTCGTTTAATAAAAGTGACTCTGTTTCTCTTGCGCCCTTTGATCTCATCCATTCTGATATTTGGGGACCCTCTCCTACTCCTACTATGGGCGGCGCACGTTATTTTGTTGTTTTTATAAATGATTTTTCTCGTTTTACATGGTTGTTTCTTATAAAAAATCGCTCTGAACTCAAACAACTTTATTACAATTTTGCTGCAATGGTTAAAACCCAATTTTCTAAAACTATTAAGATTTTTCGCTCCGACAATGCCATGGAATATAAAGATTTTGACTTCCTTTCCTTCCTTTAGAGTCATGGTACTCAACCTCATCGTTCCTGTCCAGGTACGTCCCAACAAAATGGCCATGCTGAACGAAAACATCGGCATCTACTTGACACTACTCGAGCCCTCCTACTCTCTTCCTCTTGTCCGGAAAATTTTTGGGGTGAAGCCGCTCTTACTGCTGCTTACACTATCAATTGTATCCCTACACCGGTCATTCATAATCACACTCCCTATGAGCGTTTACATGGCACCCGTTCCCCTTGCGACACCCTTCGGGTTTTTGGCTCTGCCTGTTTTATTCTTCTCCAACCTCATGAACGTACCAAACTTGAACCTCGTTCCCGCTTTTGTTGCTTCTTGGGGTATGGTATTGAACATAAAGGGTATCGCTGCTAGGATCCTCTCTCCCAGCATCTCCGTATCTCTCGTCATGTGGTCATTTGGGAACACACCATGTTTTCCTCCCTCTCTCAATTCCGTTTATCTGTTTCCTCACCCTCTTTGTGTTTTACTAACCCTTCTGCAGATCTGTTTTCTGATGAGCTTACTCCACTGCCCATGCCTGACTCTCTTGAGCCTGCCTTGCCTACTGGTCTTTCTCAAGCACCTGCTCGCTCTGATGGTCCTGATCTTGCTCCCTCGGACTCCTCACCTCCTGTTGAGTCTCTTCCTCTGGCTTCTCCTCCTCCTGCTCGACCACACCGGATAATCCAACCTTCTACTCGTCTTCGTGACTTTATTGTTGGTTCTACTGCTTTCTCTACTTATGAACCCACCTCCTATCGGGAGGCTCGCTCTAATCCTCTTTGGCAGCAAGCTATGACTGATGAATTACATGCTTTAGACAAAACTCACACTTGGGACATTGTTGATCTTCCTCCTGGCAAGACTGCCATTGGCTGTAAATGGGTATACAAAATCAAAACTTGTTCTAATGGATCTATTGAGCGCTATAAAGCTCGCCTTGTTGCTAAAGGCTTCAACCAAGAATATGGTATTGACTATGAGGAGACCTTTGCTCCTGTTGCTCGTCTCACCTCTGTTCGCAGCCTCATTGCCGTTGCTATTACCCGACACTGGGATCTTTATCAAATGGATGTGAAAAATGCCTTTCTTAATGGTGTTCTTCTTGAGGAGGTCTACATGCAACCTCCCCCTGGGTCTACTCATCCACCTTATAAAGTCTGCAAACTTCAGCGTGCTTTATATGGTCTCAAACAAGCTCCCCGCGCTTGGTTTGCCAAGTTCAGCTCTACTATTCATGACTGTGGTTTCACCTCTAGCTCTTATGATACTGCACTCTTTATCTGGAAAACAGCTCAAGGAACCACCCTGCTTCTGCTTTATGTGGATGACATGATTATCACAGGTGATGATATCGATGTTATTCTTCGCCTCAAACAGTTTCTTAGCCATCATTTCGAGATGAAAGATCTTGGTCCTCTCAGCTATTTCTTGGGTCTTGAAATCTTCCATGATTCCACAGGTTCTTTTCTTTCTCAAGCTAAGTATACCTCTGATCTTCTCACCCGTTCTGGTCTTACGGATTGCAAGACTGCCTCCACTCCCCTGGAGCCTCAGAGTCGTCTTACACCTCTTGATGGCACTCTTCTCTCTGATGCTACCCTATATCGTCAGCTGGTTGGCAGTCTTGTCTATCTCACTGTCACTCGTCCTGATATTGCCTATGCTGTTCATATTGTCAGCCAGTTTATGTCGGCTCCTCGTACCCCTCATTATGCTGCCTTAGTTCGTATCCTTCGGTATCTCAAAGGCACCCTATTTCATGGTCTTCATTATTCCGCCCGTTCCTCTCTCCAGCTTCGTGCTTTTTCCGATGCCGATTGGGCTGGAGATCCTACTGACCGCCGCTCTACTACCGGATTCTGCTTTTTCTTGGGTGATTCTCTTATTTCCTGGCGCAGCAAGAAACAATCTCTTACTGCTTGCTCCAGTACCAAGGCCGAATACCGTGCTGTTGCTGATACTACTCAAGAGCTTCTCTGGCTTCGTTGGCTTCTTGCTGACATGGGTGTTTCCCTTTCCGGCGCTACTGACCTCTTTTGTGACAATCAAAGTGCTCTTCAAATTGCTGACAATGATGTCTTTCATGATCGCACCAAGCACATTGAGATTGACTGTCATTTTATTCGTCAACACGTCACTCGTGGTACTGTCCATCTCCATTCCATCTCCTCTGCTGATATCTTCACCAAAACTCACCCTCCTGGCCGCTTCGTTGACCTTATCTCCAAACTCCAGTTGGTTGATGTTTGTCCTCCTTGAGTTTGAGGGGGGCTGTTAATATATAATATGTAATAAATGTATATAATATACTATGCACTATATGTATATAATATACTATATGTAATACAGCTAGCATCCGCATCAGATAGATAGGTAGATATTCTTTTTCTTTTGCTTTTCTTTTGCTTTCGGCTCTTTTGCTTTCTGTCTCTTTCTTTTCTTATTATATTTCAATATCGCATCATGTTGTTTGTAAACACAGCTCTATATAATAGAGCTTATATTTTGGTTCTTGAATATATTGAATTACAGAGTTTGTATTCCTCTCTCAATTTCATTCTCTCTCAATATCACAATACAATCAACTTGTTTTACAATGACAGTGATTGTAGCATGTCTAAGCTCCATTGAAAACCATGGATGGCTCATGTGGGGGAAATATTTTCGTTGGTACATAATTATCATGGTCAGCAAATCAACAAAAATAATCTTTAATCTTATTTTTCTTGATCTTGTCTAAAAACAAAAATGGTAGAAATCTTAAAAATTCTATCAAAAATTATACAAAATGTCTTACATGAGTGTGAGATTCACCTAAGACCCACACACAATGTGAGATATTTGGTAGAACTTTTGATAGAATTTTTGAAATCTCTACCATTACTCATCTAAAAACAGTTCTTACTTTTCTCGGTGTATATTTTCACAAAGTCAAATCTTTGAACGGATGAGGTTTTTTTTTGTTTTTTTTTATTTTTAAGTTATGGGAAATTCTAATATACATGTCTTTAAAAAAAAGTGTATCATATACATTTTTAATTATGTCATTTTCTTTTTTAGTTATGATATTATTTTAATAATGTTATGTTTAGTTATGACATTTTTGTTTAGTTCTAAATCAGAAAGTATGAAATCATATCATTTTCTTCTTTAGTTATAAGATGCATATGAGTGTGTACCATAGTGTTTCCTTATATATTATTATTATTATTATTTTAATTTCTTAAACTCGTGTTATTTTGTAAAGAATAAAAATAAAAAACACGACTTTGGATTTGAAATCTTATTTTAAAAATATGACTTCATTCCAGATTTTTGAAACTTTTGAAATCATACAAAATAGGACTTAACAAAATAAGAAAGGTAAATTATAGTACCCTCTCTTAAAATTTGGAAAAAATATATATATATTTGGTATAATTACATTTACTCTATTAAGATTTTAATCCACTTAACATTAAGTCTGATTTTCATTAGTAATTCATTAAGAGAAAATTAGTGAAATACCCCTCTCCAACTTTGAATATTATGAGAGATTCAATATTTTTTTTATTAATTAAGATTCTCTGTGATGAGCTGAAATTTCTCTGTAAATTTCTCAATGAAACTAAAATTTATTTGTAAAAAAAGAAATTTATCTGTGAAGAGTTGGAAATTTCTTTGTTGTGAAAATGTTGAGGGACCCTAACTATTATAAAAATGTTGAATATCATTTATCTTATGAAATCTTAATATTAGGGATCTTAAACTAAAAATCTCAGGGCCATTTCCCAAAATAAGCCTAACAACTAACCTATTTTCCAAACTAAGCCTAGTTTGGCCGAAATTCCCAAAATAAGTTGAAGCATTATTCCAAACCACGCTTTCACCATATTTCTGGCCTAGCCGCGGAAAATTGATAAAATCGTAAAAACGTGGTTACAAACCACGCTTTTAATTAAGAAAGCATAATTACAAACTACGCATTTAAGGAAATCTGTTTTGTAAAGTAAGCGTGGTTAGAAACCACGCTTTTTATGAAAATTGCTTTGCAAATAAAGTAATTATAAACCACGCTTTTAACAAAAATTTGCTTTTAAAGGAAAAACGTGGTTAGAAACCATGCTTTTAACGAAAATTCGGTTTTAAAGAAAAATGTGGTTCGTAACCACACTTTTAAAACTTATATAAAATCCCCCACCCCCCTCATTTGCAACCACGCTTTTTATACTTCGTTTTTTTTCCCCCTCCGAACCACGCTCTGCTCTCTCTTACTCCCTGCTCTCACTCTCTCTTTCTGTGGGTCGCTCTCTGCTCTCTCTCTCTCGCTGGTATGACTGTCTGTCTCTCTCTCTCTCTCAGTTTGAATTTTATGTGTTTATTTTGTTTGTGAAAATGTGAATGTGGGTACAATGTGGGTAGAATAGGATTTGTGAATGTAAAAATGTTGTGAATTGATGAAAATATTGGTGGAATAGGGTTTGTGAATGTGAAAATGTTGTGAATTGAAATTGATATCAATGTGGGTAGAATAGGCTTTGTGAATTGAAATTGTGGTTTTGAATTGGTAAAATCTTGTGGTTTTGAATTGTGAAAATATCTAGGGTTTTCAATTGAATTTGAAATTAGAAATTAGGGTTAGGCCTAATCCAACGTTTTTGTTTGAATTTGTCTGACAATTCTAGGGTTAGGGCTTCAAATTGAACCCTACCCCTAACCCAAAGTTTTTTATTTTTTATTTTTTTATTTTTTAATTCACAATTGAATTCTAAGATTTTTATTTTTTGATTGTTAGACAAATGTCCACAAAAATAATGAAAAATAAAAAATTTAAACTCTCTTAAAATAGATAATAAGAATCTTATAAAAATTGTAAATTCTGTATAAAAATGAGGGCAAGAGAGAATGAATAATTCTTTTAAACTCACTTAAAGACTTTATTTTTTATTATTTTTTATATTTATTAGTATTGTTTGAACATAATTACTAAAATTTGTGTATACAGATTAAGATATTAAGGAATCATTTCAAGAACTGAAAAAGATAAAAATAAATAAATAAATCATTTTGTTACTTCATAGTTTACCAAAATTCAGTACACAACTTTTAAAAATATAAAATTATATGAAAACAATAATTTAAATGCAACAAAATTTCACTTAAATTTGGATTTTTTATTTTGTTGTAAAATGAATTGAAGCATATATAATGAAGATAAAAAATATACCTGACACAACAGAAAAACAAATGGACCTCAAAGAACAGGAAAATGCGTTTATACCTTTTCGTGAGAACATAAATTTTTGGGTGTGAGAACAAAAATTTTTGGGCAGCTACTCTCATTCTCAAAAGGTTTTAATTGGGCCTTTTGTACCTTTTGGTGATTACCTAAATTATGTATCCAGGTCGTAGGTAAAGATGATTAAGCTGTGTGGGCTGAATTACCTAAAAATTTATGTACATGTTGACAGTTTGGCGTTTAGAACTTCTTTTTGTATATGTACAAAATAAAAAATATATAGTATAATGTTTTACTAAACATGTTTATAACTTTTAAAAATAAACATGTTTACTCTTATCGTATTTGCAGTAGGTTATCAAAATTTCTAGATTTACTGAAACATATTAGGACCTGTGAATTAAACATATGGGGATGGATTGAAGTTTAGTTTGGTTTGGATTTTGGATTTGGGTGGGAAAAAATAGGAAAATAAAAATGTAGTGCTTATTTTTTTTTTTTTTGTTGGGTTATGAAAATGAAAAGAAAATGATTAGATATTGGTAAAGAAATTCTATTTAGTTGGTTTATTAGTAGTAAATAATAGAGACAATTGGCGAAAAGCTTATTTCAAAGGGGTATAAAGTATTAGATCCAAGATAAAATCTTGTTTGGTAATAAGAACAAGGTGAAAAATGCTGACGATGTCGAAAAAGTTGCCGAAAAAGTCAGTGGTGGCTTGCGGTGGCAAGTGGTGATAGTGAGGTAGGAAAATGTATTATATTCAACAAATATGGTGTTAAATGAGTGGCATTTATCACATTTTAACACATAGTTAGTTTGGTAAATTTTAAGAGATAGGTTGATTTCAACCGATAAATTGCAATAGATAATTGTTTTTTTGGATAAATTGTGTTTGTTTGGTCAAAGAGATTAGAGCTTTGATTTAATAACTTAAAAGATTCAGAAATTGACATGGTTTGAAGCTCCTAAAAAAATAAACGTATTTCCAATTCACATTCATTCTTATTCTCATTATTATTATTATTATTATTATTATTATTATTATTATTATTATTATTATTATTATTATTATTTTGTGTGGCTATTTTTAACAAATTCTAGATTTATATCATAGAATTAATATTTGTGTAGGTTGCTGCTTTTAATAAATTTTTTACTTGATAACCTGTTATGTTTGTTTTATCACACACCATAGATTCGTCATTGTATTTTTATCATAGAATAGCATAATACACTTTAATAATTATAATTTTTATCATAAAACATTATAATTTTCTTGTAAAATTTATCCAAAATTAATAAAAGATCTTCAGAACAAAAAGTTAGTTGAATTATGACATATAGTGATTAGTTATAACATATTGTGATGTCAATTATGACATTATTTTGATTATGATCTAAGAGTTGTTTAGTTATGCTTGATTTGATATTTGGTTATAATTCAAATTTTATTTTTAATTAAGACTCCCATAAAAAATTATGTCATTTATAATGATGAAATTTACAAATAACATAACTTACACATGTTACACAATCTTTAATATTTCCTTATTGATGTGATCTTAAAATTGTACATGGTACATGAAGCATATATCAATAATGATCAAGGAAGCAATAATGGACCTAGAGTGGAGTAGAAGGGGCAATTGTCCTACTCATAAGATTTCAAAAAACTCTTTATATATTTTTTATATTATTTTTTTACTTCTTATGTTAGTAGAAAATAATATTGTACTTCATTATTAAAAAAAATTATTAATATACATGTCTGCCTCATCAAGATTAGAAAACATTTCACAGCCATGTCGACATGTGTATTAAACTCATACTATCCAACTACAACCACTTTGGCCATAAGAAAACACCTACTTGTGGCAGGATGTCTCAACTAAACTAAATGGAAAAGTTAGGGTAACAAAAAAGATACTAGAAAATTATTAGAATTTTAAATTGGGTGACTTTATTTATACATTATTAATACTCTTAGTACACAATATTACTTAATACATATACAAAATAATTTATAAAGTTTAAAAATGAGTGTTGTTATTAGCATCTACCTAATTTCTTTGGATCCTTCAATTCTCACTCATTTATTTTTTTACAATTACATGCTGAGGTAAAATTACATTAAATGACAATTTTAAATGGAACACCCTCTCACCAAATGAAAACAATTACAATGACACTCTATAATATTATACACCCATCTCCATCCCCATCTATATATATTCCTTATCAATTTAATCATATTCTTTTTCATCACCATCCTAAACCCACATATTCATATTCAATAAAAAAACATTTGAAAATATGTAATCAATCAACATTTTGTTCGATGGTTTCAAATGTGTTCGGTATTCCAAATCAGTTAACATTACAAACAATCCTTTTTTTATTATTATTTTTCAAAATTTTATCTCCCACCATCAATGACACCTTTGTTTTTCTTTGTTTCTTTGTTTTGTTTGTATCAAACAAAAATTGGGAAAATTTTGGGAGTTAGTGATGTCCATATTTCGGCCTTTCCAAGTGGAAATAATCTGTAATTATAGGTATAAATCGCTAGCACAATTAGGGTTTGAATTATCAGTCGTTATTTAACCCATTTAGTGTCGAGATTTTAGATTTTACACTTTGAATACCGTTATTTATCAATATATTAACTGACATTGTCGGATATTGATTGATAAATATGATCGTATTGGTAATATCAATACATATATTTTGTTAAATGTTACTTCATAGTTTACCAAAATTCAGTACACAATTTTTAAAAATATAAAATTATATGAAAACAATAATTTAAATGCAACAAAATTTCACTTAAATGTTACTCTTCTTATATTTTTAATTGCAAAGTTACTAATTAAACATTACTCTTTTTCATTTTTAATTGCAAAATTACTCTTCTATTATATCTTTTTCAATGGATAATATAATAAACTACAAAATTACTAATTAAACATTATTCTTTTTATTTTTTTTATTTTTTTATTTTTGGTTTGGTTGCTAGCTAAATTAAAAATAATAATTTTGGACTTTTTGGAGTTGGACTCCATTTGAGTGAGGCTTATTAAGAATATTTTAATTTTGAACTTAGTATAAAATGTAAAAAATTTAAGTGTTTTAGTCTTATTGTATTTTAAAAAAAAAATGAAATTATATATATTATATAAAACTATATTTGATTAGTATAATGGAGATGGGGGTGAGAACAGGAAAATGCGTCCCCACAGGTAATTCTATTTAAACATCCTTACTTATCTTAGTATATATCATTTATTCATTTTACACCATACACAAATTAAAAATTTTAATTTTGTCTTAATACACATCATTTTACACCATACAGAAATTAAAACTTTGATTAGTATAATGGAGATGGTCTATGTAATGGATGCCGGGCAAAAGGAGAGGAATGCTATGAAGGTAGTGATGATCGGAAGGGAGGGAGGAGACTGTCAGTGGTAAGAAATGGCAAAGGTTAGGGTTGAGTTGGGAGGGAAGGAGAAAATGAGGGGTGTGTTGGTAATTTGATTGAAGGATAAAAATGTAATAAATTTTTTTTTTAAAAATGTGTACTGAATTAATTAAGTGTGTGAAAATATAATTTCCCTATCCCCACCCTATTTTCTCATTGAAGTGATATTGGGAAAAATTACCATCTCTATTCAAAACTCAATTAAGTTACTATATGTAACAACCCCATACTGTTTACCGAAAATTTATTGAATTACGTACTGATTACTGCTAAACTGGACTGTTTACGACCGATAATTGAGCTAACTAAAGTACTGAACGGACTAATTGAAAATTTAAACTGAACTGACTGAGCGTGTTTATTGTATTGCATTCTTATCTGTTTGATTATTTGATTATCTGTTCGTGTTTTATGTTTAAATTGCAAATTGAAGGCCTTATCGGCGGCCGAACTGAAAACCGTTTAGTGTTTCATGATCAGTAGAATTTATCTGATTTTATGATATATTTATTTAAAATGTGATTAGGAATTATTAAATTCGATTAGAATAAGCCAAATTAATAGAGTCGCTTTAATTAAAATCATGTCATCTAGTGGGCCTTAGTTTATTCTTACTAATTGAGCCTTGTATATACTTAACCAAAACATTTCCCTCAGCCACAATTGAGAGCCATAACCGACCAAGACTAGAGAGAGAGTGAGAATTAAGGGAGAATTGAACTCAACTTGGGGTTTTAGCTTGAATCTTGTAGAATTGGAGTATAGATTGCCTAATTGAACTTCTAGGCTTGAACTACAAGACTTAGGTAAGGTTTTTACCTTCTCATTGTTGTGATTGAGTTAGTTCTTGCATGCCTTATGCTTAATTGAAGAGTAGAACCATAAATTGGTTCCCAAGAGTTGAATTAGAGCTCATCTCATGCATGCATGCTCATATAGTCAAGTTTGGAGGTTTAATTTTATGGAATTGGTGCATGCATGCCCATATTGTTGTTATAGTCCATACTTTCATCTTGTTTTCAAAATATTGAGCTCATTAGAGCAAGCTTTGAAGTTGGAATTTGGTTCGAAATTCATGCATGGCATGTTTGAAGTTTATTCTTGAAAGTGGGTTTGAAAAATGGTTTCAATTGACTCACTCTTGGGCTTTGAATTCACAAATTGAGCTTGGAAACTTGTTGTATATTGAATCTAGAGGTGTTTTCCAGAATTTGGGCCCAAGAGGTCGAGTAAAGAGTGGTAGAATGCTTGGTTTGAGCTTGGAAGGCAAATCTGGAAATTCCAGATTTGCCTTCTTCGTTCGAGCGAAGGATTCCTCGCTCGAGCGACCAACGTTTACTCTGAGCCACGCTCGAGCAAAGGATTGGTGGCTCGAGCGTAAAATTCGAGCATCCAGTACTTTTACTGTTTCATCAGACCGCTCGAGCGAGGGATTTCTCGCTCGAGCGAAGCCTTTGATTTTGGAAGCTCGCTCGAGCGAGGGTCCTATTTTCAGCAAACTTTGCAAAATGTTTTCTAAGTGTATTTTTGCATCCTCATCCCATTCTAGGCATTCTTAGGCCTAGTTTAAGGCATCTTAATGAGGATATTGATGTAGAACACACTGAGGCAAATTAGGGATTAAATTATGATATCTCCCAACTGTGTAGCTTAGTGTGTGTTCAACCTGTGAACTGTGTAGGGTTGGCGACTGGGGAGACACGCTCTAGCATATTGTAGCCCGAACTCTGTGAGTAACAATTGTGTAAAGATATGTTCAAAATAATTATCTTTCGAATACTGAACTGTTTACTGAACTGTTTTCTGAACTGGTATTATTTACTAAATGAATGTATGTCCTTTATTTCTGAACTGTACTGTGGCATCCTTAGCACCTACTGTTACTGACTGTTACTGTTACAGAGATCTATGTCGGTTCCCTCGTGGAACCACTACTGTTTACTGATTGATGGCCATCATTACTGTTCGGTCTTTAAGACCTACTGTTTACTGCTATGCTAATGGATGTACCACATATGACCGAATAACTGTTCTGATTGAAAGACTGAAATACTGTTTAATGAACTGTTTTCATTACTGCAAGGACATTTCATTCTTAACCTCTTTACGCATTATGTTATTCACTGGGCTTTAGCTCACTGTTTATATATATATATATGTAGGTGCTCAACCACCAGACCGGAGCTAGGAGCAAGGGTTAAACTCCAGTTTTGTCAAGCCAGCCTTTGTGCCTCACTGCGAGGTTCCGAGTTGCCATGCTTAGGCTTAGGGGTGTTTTAGCATTTCCCCTTCTATACTGTCTCACTGTTTTGTATAGACTGTTATCTGCTTTACTGTACTGTTATCAAGGGATTAGGTCCCTGTACTGTATGACTGTAAATTTTGTATAGACTGTACTGTTGAATGTATAAATGCATGAAAAATCTTTTTGGCATACAGACTGTCACAGCTCAATGGACATTATTTATTTACTGTATTGGCTTCCGCCAGGCCCTGAACTCTGTTTTTACTATTCTACTGTTAAGCAGGCCTTCAGTAATCTCGGATTACTGGCCGGTTACGGCACTAAACCCATAGGGCCGGGTTTGGGTCGTGACACTATATTTGAATTTTGTATGTAATTTATTTAATTTTTTAGGTACACTGCACGAAATAGAATAGTGTGGTGTGTTCCTATGGGTTGGATTAGGATTTTTCTTCTACGTGGACCTATGATAAACTCTTACCATAAAAGTTCTTGAAGTGGACAAAAAGAGAGTTTTTTTTTTTGGTAGTATACCAGTTTTCTAACAAATGTAAAATATACCTAATTCATGTAACTAGGTGAAAATGTTATGAATTTATAATTTTATATTTAAATTTGTAGATAGTTTTTGATAAATAAAAAGAATTATTTAACAATGTTAGTCGGTTTGATTAATAAGAAAAAAATATCCTTAAGCAAATATTAAATGTGATAGTGATTGTATGCAGGAAGCGTTCTTTTTTTTTTTTTTTTTTTTTTTATAAATGTGACATCCTTCATTTATATAATAGAATACATTGCATGTCTATTTGTGTCAAAATTACAATATGAAATTCAAATTTTCGTACAAGTCTTAATTGTTTATTTTTATATTTATTTTTTTATGAGAAAACACAAGATTTAATATATTATACATCTAACAATAACTCATCTAATAAAATAAATCTGAGTACAAAATATAAAATAAATCCTAAATGGAGAAAAAGAACCTTTACGCAGAAAAGATACGAGTCTCCACATATAGAGTAAAAAAAAACTCCACGTAGAGATGAAACCTCAACCGTTGTTTTATATGAATAAAAATAAGTGAACAAAAATGAGAAAATAAAAAATAATAAACAAATAGAGAGAAAAATAAAAATGAGAGAAAATACAAAAATAAAAAGAAAAGAGAGAGGAATGTGGGATCATGGGATCAAGGAAGGATATGTGAGAAAATGAAAAAGTAAGAGAGAGAAGCAGGAAAATTAAAAAAAAATGTAGGATATTTTTTGGAAAATATATTTCAACCGTTGTTTTATAATTTGAATAGATCTAAGCCGTCCAAATGTCCTCGTAGAACAAAGGTTTGTAGAACAAATTCAAAAATCATCCTGCTTTATTATATAGATATTTGGGTTTGACTATTACTTTTGTGACGCCAATTTTCCAGTACATGATTAAATGGTCAGTGATTAATATTGGGTCAACCATTGGGTCTACTATAATTATACTTCTGAAATATTAGGAATGGAATTGTTTTAGGGGTAGGATAAAAATAAAAAAGTGTTTTCCTTGTCTCAACCCTCATCTCATCGCAACTTTGTACTGTTTGATAAATCTATTATATTTTTTTATTTGAAAACGGATATATATATCCTACTTAAAATAAATGAAAAATATGTATACCTACTGAATATGCAATTTAGTATCATTCTGTTAATAACTTAAACTATTTGTTTGATATTAGACCAATTCATTTGACTGAACTTGAAAGATGAGCAATAGATATATATTTAATGGTCTTGAAGTAATGTTTCACATTCTGTGGTATATCAAACACCTTACCATTATACATTTAGTGGTGTTGAAGTAATGTTTCACCTCTGGAGTTCCTTCTACCCGGGAAAATATAAAATGACAGAAATGAGAGGGCTGATTTTTATAACAAAATGTCACTTATTATATGAGCCACATTCATCAACCAGATAGCTCAATGAAACCCTCACATTTTCATAGTGCCTTTCTTGGAGAGTCATCTCCTCAAACTTGTCATGGCCCCATTTCTTGTTGTTTTTTGACTCCCACAACTTCCTTCCATCAAGTATCCGCCTAAACAAATTCAAATAACCAACACAAAAATAAAAGCAGGTTAATTTAAAAAAATCAAATCAACACTGAAATATTACCAAAACAAAGAAGAGGAAACATGAAAAAAGAAAAATTTACACTTACCATGCACAAGATCATGATGTTAATGGTAATAAATAATGAAAAAAGCAGAACACAGGAGTTCCATAGACAGTTATGTCAAAACAAACCAACATTCTTTATGTGTTGCAAGCTTTTTTCTTAAAAAGCTAAAAAATCCAAAGCATAATAATTATTTTAACTCATATTTTAATTAAAAAATCAATAATGATTGTTGGATTACAATTGCTGATTACTTAAATAAAGTTCTTGACTCATAAGTAATTGTAATTGAATGAGTTAAAATCCATATAATTCTTTTAGAAGTAAAATCCGATATAAGTATATTGTTGATATTTTAATGTTTTTTGTTTCATTGAAGCAAGTATATGGAGACTGTTCCAATTATGTTCTACTAGGGGAGAAACATAATTTGGGATCCCAATAAAGGTGTGTCATATGATGATGAGCCGAAAGGGATATATGGGGTGCAACTTGGCACCACACTTAGCAATTTTGAGGTGTTCATGTCCCAGGTGGCATGTTACGGCAAAAGTGTCTGATTGAACTTCAAATGTAGATATCCTTATCGCCAGTGGCAAGCAATCAGCAAATATAAGATATTACCGATCAATGACTATGAGACGTTGAACACCGTATTAAGTATCGGTGCAAGTTTCCAACCACCAAATTGTTTGGAAGTGTACATTCATAAAGAGGTTGTACACAATGTCCCGAATATGACACAGATGGATTCTCGTCTCTTCACTACATTGCTTACACGAGGGATTGACATGACAGCATTTCGGTCTCCTATGTATACACCAGATCAATGTTATTTAGTGGGCTACACACAACACACATTTGAGAGCCATGGTGTGGAATCAAGTTCACGTGGTGGATATGATTATGAATTTCACAATAACACAGAAAATGTGCCCACCTGCAGCCATCATACCACTCCAGTTGAAGTTGCTGGTAATATGGCGGAAACAGTAAACTATGTGCAGTTTGCTGACAATATTGCTGACAATGACATGTACGGTCCTGATGTCACCCTAGACGATGATGAGAATGAAATGTGTGATGAAGAAAATTTATTGGCCGGATCAGATGATGAAGATGATGCCGACGCCTTCGTTGACCCTGAAAATGTTCCCATTCCACCTAGACCTAAAATCCCTTTCGATGAGAACATTTACATGGGTGGTGATTTTGACATGACTAGCTGTGATATCATTCCCCGTAACCGGATCTGGAACGCTGAAAATCCAGAGTTAAACAAAGGGATGGTTTTCTTTGATAAGAAACAACTTGCACATACTGTGAAATTGTACCATGCAACAAATAATTGAGAGTATAAAGTCGTAACCTCCAAGCGAGACCTTTGGGTGTCTGCTTGCAAGCACGATTGCAGTTGGTGGTTGCATGCATCTCTTATTAGGAAACATGGTCTTTTTGAAATAAAGCAGTATAGGGGTCCTCACCATTATTTATACCCACGAATAAACAGGGACCACACTAATATTAGCTCCAGTTACATTGCTTCTCATCTTTTGGGATAAGTTGCGGTGAGTATAAAAAAAAAATATATATATATATATATATATGTGTTTGTTTATAGTATTCACACCCAAATAATCCAACTCATATTTGATTGTCGTATGCAGAATGAACCTGCTATGCCAATTAAGAATGTCATCGAAGATATCAAAAAGACCATGAACTACAGTATATCATACAAGAAGGTGTGGCATGCAAGGGCAAAGGCAATTAGAATGGTATTCGGGGATTGGAATGAATCATATAGGCAGTTGCCTAAATTCATTCATGCATTACAGACATCTAATCCTGGCACCATCGTTCAATGGAAACATAGATATACCGGAGATACAACCATTATGCCCGTTTTCCACTTTGTTTTCTGGTCTTTCAAACCCGTCATCGATGGATTCAGTTATTGTAGGCCTGTTATAACCATAGATGGTACATTCTTATACGGAAAATACACTGGTGTGTTGCTTGTAGCAACGATCGTCACTGCCAATGGCAAAGTATTACCGCTTGCATTCGCTATTGTCGACAAAGAGAGTTTGGAGTCTTGGTCGTTCTTCTTTTCAAATATCAAGGAATATATTGTCATGGATCGACAGGGAGTGACTTTGATATCTGATCGAGTTGAGAGTATTGTAAATGCTATGAGGCGGCATTGGCTGAATCCCTTGCTCTAATTTGTTAGATATCATCGACACTGCCTTCGACATATTTGTAGTAACTTTAACACAAAGTTTAAAAATAAGGAGCTAAAACAACTTCTATGGAAAGCAGGGAGTGCTCATCAACAACGAAAGTGTAATGCTTACTTAGAATAGATATAGGCTATTAACCAAGATGCCATCGATTGGGTCCGCAAGATGTGTGAGAACCCGAATATAAAAATTAAGTAAATAATTAAATAATAATAATATTACAATCTCACATATTTTGGTGGTGAATCCTAAAGTGCAAATTAAATATTTGGAAGGCCTTTTAATTAATTTTTAAACCTAAAATAAATTTAAGGTGAAAGTCTTTAATTTAGAGGCAAGATTTATTATTTAAAAAAAAAAAGTGACAAATTAGTAAGCATATTTTAATTCAATAATATTTGTATATTATTTAAATTAATTGAGAGAGAAAATAAAATAAAACAAAAGATAATTAACTAGAGCCTTTTGGTTAGATATATATATAGTAACCCTACGTTGCCTAATAAAATATAGCAGCAGCAAGCACAGCAGCCACGAAAGAGAAGGGTTGAGAGAAAAGAAGAAAAAAAAAATGGTTGCAAACAATGAAGGACTTTTGGGTGTGTTCTCTAGCTTTCTTCTTCCTTTTGCTTTTGTTTTTTTATTCTTATTCTATTATTATTTTATTCATTGATGGAGAGGTTGTGAGTGTATGTATTATATATATATACTGTTAAGAAATCTGAAAAGTTAAATTCATGTATAAAGAATGGTGTAATTTTTAGTCCAAAAATTCTGTACAGAATCACAAACTTTAAAAATCAAGAAACCTTATCAGATGAATGAATTTTGAACTGAAATTATTACAATAGATTAATTATATATTGAATTGCATATCTAAATTTTGTCATAATATTTGGGAGTCAAAATCCATATAAACTGATGCGTTTAAATCTGTCCAGAAAACTGGTTTTAAACAGTAAATTCGGGAGTGTTGTTCTCTTTGGGTATAAATCAAAAAATTATCAAATCAGCGTCATTAGAACCGGTTATGAGTCTAGTTTCTTACATTTTTGGCCTTGCATTGATTGTTCGTGTATATTAAGAGAACCGGCAATTTCTTTAAAGTGCTGCAGAAAACAACCTGTTTGGATATAATAAATTGTAGATAATTATTTTAATAAGAAAATCAAGTGAAACCAATTGGGTTTGAAACTTAGGATATATTAGTTGATATCTGGAGGTTTTTGGAATTTTTTGAATAGCGTGGAGTGGGTTTTGTAATTTTCAAAGTTAGCGAATAGATTGGGAAAACTTGTTTAAAACTCTGTTTTATCTTAAAGTTATTTTTAGTTAAGTTTCGATCGGAACCCATGTCTTGGGTGATTTTAGACCTTGAAGAACATGAACTTAGGTAATATTTAAGAGTAATGGTGAGTTGGGTTGAGCCGTGTTAGTGCGCTTTAGTTTGGGGCTACTTAGTTCTTATTCTTTAGTATTTTTAAATTAGTAGTGACATGTAGTTTTCATACTTGGTTCAGGGCACTAGTTGGACTTTTATACTCTATTCGAGGATTATATTATTTTGGTTTTAGGTGAGTAGTTTCATGCTACATATTTTTATAAATGTTCCCCTACCCTGAACTGTTGGAAAATTAAATTGTTGTTTCATAACTAAACTGTTTTGATAAATTATTATATTATCAATTGAATCAAATTATTTCTGAAACATGTGTGAACTTGGCAACTGTAAACTATTTATTTTGGTCTTATGTTTATAATGATGAACTACCATGTTTTGCGAAACTGATGTATATTGATTATTGGGACCATATGTGTATTTAATCCAGGGAAATTATTCCACTGTGTGTGGTGACTCTGGCCACTAGGGAATAGATCCGGGTTGGGCTGTGATGACTCTAGTACTCAACGATTGTAAGGAAAAGACCTTAAAAAAAAGCTAGGTGACCTTCAATCCCAGGTGCCACCCTGAGGATGACTCTTAGTTCGGTATTGGATTCAACGTGGCTTATAGCCTTGAGAACTATGTGGCATATTATTTGTTTTTTTTTTCTTGGTACCCAAAAAATTATTGGTATTCATGTTATAATCTGTTTTAAGTGGAAAATGTCATTTATCATGTTCTTGCGAGACATGAGTATTTTTAGTGTTGAATTGTGGAACCTTCTTTTTGAAACAGATTGTATTTACCAAACTGTATGCCAATCTAGTTTCTGTGATATATATCTTATTTTGGAATTTATTCCTATTTTCAAAACTGTATTTACTATCCATGTTGTTACTCACTGAGCTATCAGCTGACTTAGTTTTTTATCACTTCCACGTGTTAGAATGACTTAGAGTGGATTTATGGCGTAGCGGGACTCAATTGCATGGACCTCTAGGACGTTCATTTGTTTTAGAGTGTCATGTCAAGTTTGTGCATATTTATTTTTATTTTTATTGGAATTTATTTAGGATTATTTTGATATGTGGGTTGTTTATACCCCATAAGTTTGGATGGTTTTGATTACGGTTGATTTTGCCATTTATAGTTGTGGCATGGCACTAGATTGAGTTTTGGTTATTTATTACTGAACTATTGTATAGTTATTCAATGTGTTTATGGATTTGTGTTTAGGCTTACGTGTGCCTTGGGCTAAAGCCCTGTGGGCCACGGCCGGTCATACCCGGATTTGGGGTGTGACAAGATGAATCATGTGGAGTGAGCCCTTGCGTATGACGGTGGATATCAGTAGGGGGTATTGACAAGCAATGACGCAGAGTGCTTCAACAGTGTCTTGAAAGGTGCAAGGAACTTACCTATCTCAGCTACGGTTAAGTTTACATTTCGACGGCTCGTAAAATATTTTGACGAGATGGGAGCCCAAGCAGAAATAGATGTACGGAATGAGTTCCAATACCCTAGAAAGATGCAAAAAACTATCGAGGAGAGCATCACAAGGGGAAATACTTTCCAGTTGATATCGTACAACAGGTTAGTTTGTAATGTAAACTAAATTGTTCTTATTATGTTGTGAAGTTAATTACACCTAAAAACATGAACTTGATTAGTTTGTATCAATATTGTCTGATAGGCCCCGCCGCGTATTTGAGGTGCAAACATCTTTTCGCCATAGATGAGGTCGCAATACACAGATTGTGCGCATGAATCAACCCACGTGCAGTTATGATAAATACGAGATAAGACACTATCCATGTTCTCATATGCTCGCTGTTATGTTTGAATACGGTGACAATCCATTCGAGTACGTTGATCCAGTATATATGCCCCTGTATACATAAGGGTTTGGAAAACTAAATTCAATCCAATACTGCATCAAGATTATTGGGATGATCCGCAGTAGACCTTAATGCCTAATGTACTTCGTTTGCAAGAAGTAAAACAGGGTCATAAATCTATGTCCCGTATTCCGAATGAGATGGATATATCAGATAGGCGTTTGACCGCTCGTTGCAGTGAGTGCCAGCAGACAGCTCATGACAGACGAACATGTCCGGCGCGGCTTGGTCGATGAAGACTATATAATGCTTACATGAGTTTCGTGAATTGTGAAATTGTAAAATGGTTGCGCTTTTTAATTGTGAAATTGTAATTGGACAGCACATGTGAATTTTTAGCTTGTAATGCAAATGACCCCATGTTAAACTATATTGTAATTGTTAATTTTTAACTCTTTAAATAGATCATTTTTTATTTGTAATAGATCATTTTTAATTATTAATTATTTATATATTGTAATTGTTTCATATTAAAAAAAATTTACAACTAACATACTAAGCAAATAAATTAAACTAAATATGTATGCAAAAACATTTAACTATAGCACATAGGCCTAAGTTTTTTATTGTGTACTTGATTGAAAATGTGTATTACAAAATTCTATACTTAATCAAATAGTTCTTCTACCATTTGAAAATTTAATATTTATGAATAAATTTAATATTTTCAAATGCTCCAAGCATTTTTCACATTTACAATTTATGAATAAATTTATGTAATTTAAAAATTTTATACTTTATTGAAACTTTTAGCATTACAAAATCAATAATTAAATTTTGTCAAATAAGCCATAAATGTAATCATCAACCTATTTTTGAAAAAAAAAATTCTCATTCAATTTTTTGGCAAATATTTATGTAGGAAAACTATCCACATGTTACTGCACTATGTTCATGGTCATTATTAAGCTTATGTAACTGAGGCCCTAAAATTATTTTGGAAAAGATTTCTATATTAGTTATAGCATAGATAACTGTAGGTTCTGTTGAATTGTTTATCATATTTAATGACACATAATTTTAAACCTTAAAGTACAAATATATATATATATATATTTAAAAATCATAAATTATGAAATAATTAGAGTTTTTTTTATGATTATAATTAGATTTTAGTGAATTGTTTCCATGTTAGTGGCACACAAATTTATAATTTTAAAATAACTAAGCACGTTTTTTTTTTTTTTGAAGTCGTCATGTATGCAATAATTAGAGTTTAATTGTTATAGTTAAATTACAGTTAACCAATAGAGTTTTTTGAAACAAAAATTAATTACATTTTAGTAAACTGCTTCCATATATAGTATCACACAAATTTAAATTTTGAAATTGCTGAGCATATTTTTCTTTTACAAATCGTAATTAATGGAATAATTACAGTTTTTCTGTTATGATTAAATGAGAGTTTTATTGTTATGATCTAGTATTTCACTTGTACAGACTTCATGGCACATCTACCTGAGGAGGTCCTACTTTTCATTCATCCACATCGGGCCGACAGTATATAGGAGCATCCGATATGCAATAACGTTTGTTGGACTTTACGCTTACAATTAAAATACCCTGCATTTTGTTTTATCTTACGTGATAATGCTATTATTTAAACTAGTCATTCTGTTATGCAGGAGGAGGCACACACAGTGTTGACATGCCGCCGAGCAGATTCTAGCCTGTGGGAGCATCTATTGGACCACAGAGTGTTGCAATATATACTACGTGCAGGATTCTATGGTGTCTACCATATCAGTCATATTAGACTGGACCAGCCACTCATCACTACTCTGGCCAAGAGGTGGCGCACAGAGACTCATACATTCTATTTCCCGATCGGAGAGGCCACGGTCACATTGCAGAACGTATCTATCTTATATGGTCTACGGATTGACGGACGAGCAGTTACTGGTGTTGATCCATCATTGACGAGAGAGTATTGGATAGCTCTATGTGGTGAGCTATTAGGAGTAACACCTACACCTGTAGACTTACAGGCAGGTAGACTGAGGGTGAGGTGGCTGGTCGAGCAGTTTGGTCCTCTTCCAGAGCAAGCTCCAGATGAGTTGGTACAGCAGCATACCCGAGCATATATTCTATGGCTTATTAGGGGGGGTACTTCTCCCTGATAAGTCACAAAACCTGCTCAAGCTTATGTACTTGCCACTGCTGAGAGACATTGACAAGATTAGCGAGTACAGCTGGGGTGGCGCGACTTTGGCATGCTTGTATAGGATGCTATGTCGAGCAGCTCAAGTGGGTGCGAAGGAGATCGGAGGACCACTTGTCTTGCTACAGGTTAGTAAGAATTTTATTACATGTCAATTCGTATTGTAATTGCGTTCAAACTATTGTAGATTTGGGCGTGGGAGAGATTTATTCGCATTGCCCCGTCTAGGCGGCAAGTGGTTGCTCCTGGTGAGCTTCCCATGGGCCAGGGAGACATGCAGTTGCCACCCGGACCTCGAGGTAGTCGGTGGAGGGTTGACTTCGGCCACGAGGTCGTATCAACCCACGTAGTCGTCATTTATAGAGACCAATTTTACCGGATGATCGAAGGCGAGGTATGAAATTTTGCTCTCAATTTTACTTGTCTTGTTCATTGTATATTTTTTGAGTTCACCAGCGAATTTTAATATACTAGTCGTTGTTGTAGTTTATATGACAGTCTTATGCTGGGGTCCTCAGTATGCTCCCAGACTACTGTCGACTAGGTCAGGAGTTATGGATGGCGAGAGTGCCACTTATTTGTTTTGACGTGGTTGAGTGGTATTTCCCCGATCGTGTCCTCCGACAGTTTGGTCGGGTCCAGTCCGTGTCAGATCAATTCGACATCAAGTGGCGGTTGCATGTGACTGATAGGCGTGGCCGAGCTGGCATTGACTAGAGTCTGTTTTATATGCGATATATACAGCAGTGAGATGCCCGTCGAGATAGTATTGTACAGGCTAACTGGAGTGATGAGGTGCTCCCCTCATCCGACCCTTACATGTTGTGGTATCGGCGACATACACGTCTACTAGTCAGTAATCCGAGCCACCTGTCTGAGTCCGGACACCAGGGAGTTGGGCCTTCTCTTGAGGCATTGGTGAGTATCATAGTATGTGTCAGATAATTATTAACATCATAATTGATTACTTTCAGCCAACTGTAGCCTAATACGTCCAAATTTTTGTTCAGGTGGTTGGAGCTGGGAGGTCATATCACTTGGCTGAGGACGTCCTTTTCAGACGTGATAGACAGCATGCCTTGCAGGCCATTGCAGAGATCCGAGACTTCTGTACGAGGCGATCCAGCATGCCCATCAAGGAGATCGTCTGCATTTTGGCCACTACAGTGTACACAGTGTAGCAGTTGCTCCGGACACATCAGTGTCATCTACGTCAATGCCTTCCACTTCAATGCCGGCCACATCAGGTCCTTGGACATCAGTGACCCCACTGCATGCTACCCCATACATATCTCCAGATTCCCTCCACGTACATCCTACCCAGCATACTAGCATACCTTTTGTAGCTGACCCTGATTAGACACCTCCCCGATACATACATGAGGTTGTTACCTCACCCACCCAATTACCACTACCACACAGTTCAGGTGTGTGTAGTGTTGGAGTTGATACGTGTACATCACATACTCCCACATTACATACACCTACTTTTGTAGAGGACTAGTTCGACCACGACCATGAGTACACATGATGTAGTTCTCACTGACATCTCCCACGTTCAGGATGAGGTTCATATTGAGGCCCCCGCAGAGCGCAAGGGAGAGGCCGAGGTTGTGGTTGTGGCAGACGTCGCGGCCGAGGTCGGGGTGTGGGCAGAGGCAGAAGTCGAGGTCCAACTGCAGATCGTGATACAGTTGCACCAGATGAGGGAGTTTCACAACTCACAGCAGTATCCGATGTTGGGCCAGCGAGAGGATCAGGGACAGCACAGGCAGAAGAGGGAGGGTCACAGTCACAGGCTCCACAAGCAATTGGTGGAGGGCCACATGCAGAGGAGGGAGTGCCACAGGATCCGCATTTACGATTGGGGGAGCCACATATTTAAAGAGTCTACGGCAGGAGACCGATGAGGGAGGTCCACGACCGGGGTTATGGGACTGGGGGCAGGTTAAGGCATTAGAGGGTGTGATATGGAGTGTATAGTATTTTTTATTTATAGTTTTTCTTATAGTTTTTGTAAATCAAACTTGTACAGAGGATGTAAATGTGCTATATTTATTTATTCCAAAATAGAATTTTACAATTTTTGATTCTTACTTATTCTGAGGCTTTCCTAAATACTTCAAATATTCAAATCATGATGTCACGATGGGTTTAAACAGGGTGATTATATACATAAGAAATTGAACTTGTGCTGTATTTGGTACCATATGGATTTTCATTTTACAATAATAAACTATATATTTTTTTATAAATTTTTTTTTAAAAAAAAAAATTCTTTTTAAGAACAATGAATTATTTCTTTACAAAAAACACAAAATAAATAAATAAATAAATTTTATTTCTAATTCTATACTTTTTTCCCCAAAGAATTTGATAACATAATGGAAAATTTAAGAACACTTTTTTTTTTGAAACACACACACACACAAATTTAAGATTAAATAAAACTACCCAAAAAAAAAAGGTACAGAACTAGATAATATAATAGAAATTTTAAGATCATTGATTTTTTTAAACAACGTGCGCACACACACAAATACAACATTAAGAAAACAAACACACAAATTTTTTATACTCTGCTTTTTTTCCTCAAAAAAACAAAAAGAAAGAAATAAAGAAAAAAGTTCTTGAATACTTAAATAGTCTTTCTCTAAAAAATAAAAAATTAGTTTTTGAATAGAGTGAAGATGATGAACTGTGGAACTTACACAGCAGTTTGTTATAAATTTAAAATATAAAATTAAAAAATAAAAAAAGAGAGTAGATGGTGAAACGTGGAACTGCACAGCAGTTTCTAAAATGTGGGAAATAGAAAAGTGAAAGTTATTTACTGAGTTAGTAATTTACGATTTTACCCATAATTACAAATTCATATAAGTTTTAAAATAATAGATTATTTAACAAGTTATGGTCATTTTAGGAAAAATAGAAAAAAAATTGTAAGCTGGGCTTCAGATTCATGACACCAAAATTGGTGTTCCCCTTTAATAATAGAATAAATTAACCCCCCAACTGAACCAACAACTTGCAAATGAGATTGTTTCTACAGCTCCCAAATTCTGTAATTTGCCAACCCCACATTTCTTCCTTCCCATCATCACCGTGGCCCTCTTCACTCGAAGAACCCCAACTCCCTCTACTGGACCCTAAGCCATTTGCCTTTGACGTTGTGTCGTTCCCAAAAATCTGATTTTTGTCAACAGCCCACTCGTTGCCACCATTGGACTCGCTATTTTTATTACAACTCCAGATATTAGTGGGTGACTCATTCTCATGCCTGGTTTGAGATTGTATTTCAACTTTACCCCCCTCAATATTCGAAGAACCCCAAGTAGCATAAGTTTTTTACTGAGGTACATGCTCTACATTTTCTTACTTAACTATGGGTGACTCATTCTCATGCCCGGTTTGAGATTGTATTTGAACTTTACTCCCCTTAGTATTCGAAGAACCCCAAGCAACATAAGTTTTTAACTGAGGTACATGTTCTACATCTAGGTACTTCACTATGGGTGTATTTCACAGTGCTATCTGCGACTGAGAAAATAATTTCGGTTTTATCTCATGTAACTTAGCTCATGGGCATTTCAAGACATTTGAAGGTATTATGGGCATTTCAGTATTTATTTGTAATGACATCAGCAACTTCAGTTAGTTGGGTGGACAACAGTACAAAAATGAGAGAATCTTGATATTGTCAGTTAAAGTAGGGCAGACTTCTGTCATTATTAAAATTACATGAGAGATTTCTGTATTTGTCAAAAATGTCAAGGGAGGTAAGTGTAATCTACCGAATACAAAAAGAATCAGAAAATGCAAAGAGGAGAAAAGGAGATGACTATGAAGTTTCATAAAGTGAAAATAAGATAAAACATAGGCTATAGTGCCAATCTTCTTTACATATCAAGTGGCCATTTTATTATTTTGTTTTGTTTTGTTTTGAACATTGTTTTGGTGAAAAAATGAACGATAGTTTTGTAGGTCGAAGTGAGTGGGAAGGTTGTGTTTTTACTTGCACTCTATTTCATAGTTGTTTATGAACATATTGCTTCAAAACAAAGAAAATTAAAGCCTTTGTTTCATTTTATGTTTTAATTTATAATTTTTTGCAAACACCAATTTGTACTGAAATCGTCAGTTCGAAGTGATTACTTACTGTATTAAAAAAGCAAGCATCAGAAAACAATTTATTGTGGCGATGTGACAACTCACTGCTCGAATATGAAGGGATTGCATTGTGAAAAAAACGACCCACAATTATTATTTTATCTAACAACCACGTCCGTGACTGCATCACAGGTACATAAAGTCACGGGTACTCAGGATTGCATGAAATGAATAAGATAAAATATTATCACGGGGATCACTTCTTCCACAATGCCCCACATCTCAATTATCATCACCAGGTTATCTCTTTTGCATGTCTATAAATAGCGCTACCCCCAGTATGATGTTTGTTCAAGTCATAACAATATTAATATATCTACAATTACTATTATTATTAATTTTTTTATTTTATGAATAATGTCTTCAAGAAGTGCAGGAAGTTCACGCCGTTAAAGAAATCTGAAAGTGCGTCTACTTCCTCCATTTACTTATGACTATAAAAAGTACTCGAGTCCGAAGGATTATTATGCTGGTATCCGAGCAGAATGAACATTTAGCGTAACAGAGCAAGAAGGATTGTTTAATGATCTACGTAACTTTGGGGTACCGGTACCTCATCGCCATTCATTGACCATGGATAGATGATATGTGAGTGACTATGAAAAAGCAGTTAGCAGAATTAAGAAGGAGAACAACAGAATGTTGATGCGACGATGTCGACATTTCATGCTTCAGCTAGCCACCGAAATGGCAGAAGCAAGCAACAGAGAATTGACAGTGATTGAGCGAAATAATGTCTTAAACAATGAAAAATATCTCTCTGACTACTACATGTCAGATGAGGAATGAGAAATCAAACACCTTTATCTTTCATATATATTTGTATGTTGTGTCGTATCTTCATTATTGGAGTGTAAGACAATGTTATTGCTCATCTAGCTTACGGATGTATTTCAACTATTTGTTATATGAACCGGAAGTTTATGAAATCAATATATTTATAAGAACACACGTCAAAATTCGTTACGAATTTCTCTTCCTATTGATAACTCATGTATAAGCATTGCAAAGCCATTACAATGAATGAAAACCAGGGCCGGCCCTGGCCTAAGGCCAGTAAGGCCTGGGCCTTAGGCCCCAAAATTTTGGCCCCAAAATTTTGGGCCCCCAAATTTGGTAAAATATTATAGACTCAATATTTTTTTTTTTTTTTTGTTTTAGGATCAATTTAAAGGGCTCCAAAATATTTTATTGGGTTCATGTATGGTTTACCCCATATTTATTTATAAGTGTAATTTGGCCCATATTTATTAAAATAAAAATATATATTAAAAAAAAAGTGTTTGGGCTTAAGAAAAATAATACATATAATATATGGGCCCTATTTTTTTTTTTTTTTTTTTACCTTCTTTATCTATTAGATTTTAGTGGAATAAATAATTTTGCTCAATTTTTTGTACCTAGGTCTTTATCAGTTTTAATTGAATAATTTTTTCCTTATTTTTTTGTCCTAATTTTGTTTTATTAAATTGTTTTGTTTATAATTTTAATGATTATATGTGCAAGTAATTTTTTTTGTGACTACAAGCAAATAAAAAAATTATAACTTATTGTTTTATCCATAAATTTTTTTTTTTCAATATAAGAGGGGCCCCCATTTCCGAAGTTCACCTTAAGCCTCTAAATCTCAGGGTCGGCTCTGATGAAAACATTTAATCATAAATGCAACCAAGTTCATTCAGTATCATCATTATATTCCACTTTAATAATGCATGAAATCATGAAAGTCTAGTTCAATTAGCGTTCTTCAAAATAACAATAACGGAGAGAAAGCAAAGGTATTTGTTATTTGTAGAATTACAAGAACTATTCAAAAACAATTGAAATTTCTTCCTTCATTGATAAGTCGTGGATAAGCATTACAAATCCATTACAAGATAAATGGCTTGGTCATTAATCCAAATAATTTCATTCATTATCATCATCATCTGACGTCTCAATATCAGATTCATACATAGCATCCATGCTCCAGGTGAAGTACTGGTGTGCATCATCCATTAACCCATCTTTGGCACGCTCATTTGCGGTCTTCATTAGTTCGGACCTTTGCAAACATTGGGTCATGCAATTAACTTCGTCGCGGATACGATGCAATGCCTTTTACAACAATTATGGAGTGTCAGTTGGCATACGTATGGCTAACCGGCGAGGAAATTAACTTCATGACATAGCTCAACGAGAATGTTTGCTCGAGTTATGCGAAATTCCCACTCAGCTCTCATGGTATTGACAGCGGCATGTGAGTAACGCAAATTTGGATTTAATGGGTATTGAAATTCATCTCCATCTGCAATCCAATGGCAACCCATTACTGAATATAAATCAACCACCATATATCTCATGATGATATCGCTCGAAATAGCTGTAAAACTTTTGTTGTGGTATGATGCGATATTTATACCATATATACACAGTTGTTGTAACATGCACAAATTCAAAATGGAGATGGACGCAAGTATTCATGTTTTATAAACTTTAAACTCACATGCCGACAATGAAGTAATGATACTTCAAGAAGTTCACATGGTAGCTGTATGTTTGAAATTATTGTAAACGACTATGCATCGAGGTGTCACGTCAACTTTTATGACCTGAACAACTTTGTATCAACTTTATAGGAGTTGTCACTTCGACTTTTATTTACTACTCAGTGCATATCTGAAGGTTTTAAGCAAAGTTCAAATCTGCTTAGAAATTTAATTTCACTTTTCCGCTTACAAATATAATTCAATTTATTTTGCATTGACAATATATTTAATTTCACTTTTCACCTTACATATTTAATTTAATTTAATTGGAGAAATTTAACCAATTTAATTTCAAGTTAACTATGTGTTGATTTAAGTCGGTGTTGTTCTTGTCTGCATACTAGGCTAGCTTTTATCTGTAACATTTTCAAGTTCTATACATCGAAAAACCCGTTCATTCTAACTCTACTAAAAATTAATCTTCAATACATTCTAACTCTATAATATTTTCTCTTCAAGGTTTATGAATCTATTTAGAGCTGCATAGGATAGCTTTTTAAACACAAATGGTCTAATTGTTTTGTTGTTTTGTTTTGACACCCCCTCATCCCCATTAGGAATTGCAGAAATTCACATGGGCATAGTAGCTATGGTACGACCTCTTGCTTTTTTTCATATAGTGAGTAATCTCGTCAAAGTCGGCACAGTGATACATCCAACATTTCTCAGTGATGTAGTGATATAGTGACTTTAACAGACGTAGTAAATTGTATGCTTTGTTTTTTCCTCAGATACTATGTGACTTTGCACAGCAATGCAGTGATGCATGTGACTTTTTTCCTCAGATGCAGTGATGCATGTGATGCATATGACTTTGTGCAGTGATGCAGTGATACATGTGACTTTATGCATTGATGCAATGATACATATGACTTTGTGCAATAATGCAGTGATGCATGTGACTTTATGCGGTGATGCAGTGATATATGTGACTTTGTAAATTATATACTTTGTGACTTTTTTCCTCACATGCCGTGATGCATGTGACTTTGTGCAGCGCGACTTAGATGCTTTTTTTTTCCTCACATTTCAAAATTCATCTAAGTCATATTAATACGCCCACATGACAATAGTATTGACAAACAACTATATAAAGGACTGAAGGAGTGATGGTAAACACACAACCTTTCCACTCAGTTCGCCCTAGGAAACTATCGTTCATCTATTGAGAAAAAATCAAATGGAGTATAGATTCACGACAGGGGGTAGGAATCGCAGAGGTGAGAGTTCATACCGAAGAAAAGGAACGGGAAGGGGAAGTGGCAATGCTGAAGATGAAACACCATTTACTTTGTTAGATGCCTCTTGTGCTTATCATGATAGGTTTGGGAAGCGACATTTTGTCACGCCCAAGTGCTATCGAGATCCATGTGGTTTCGTAGAGGATCCATCTGATAATCAACAGGATATCGTTTAGCAGACGCTAGACTTCTGAAGTGGCCCGCACTATTTATAGAGCGAGTGCAAATGGAAAGATTATGTCGGGAAAATCGATAGAAGGTGCCGAAAGCACGTTCAATTCAGATCCAAAAAGAAGATCCAGATAATGTTGATCGACTATGTAAAAGACTTCGACGTGAGATTTCTCAAATGCGCCGTAGGTCAGCCCGTGATATAAAACTATCTATACTTAAGTCGGATGCCAAGAAGAATAGAACAACACCAAATGCTGCGGCTATCAAGGATGATCCTGTATTTCTCTCTGACCCTGAGCTCTCTGATTGTTCAAACTCTGAGATTGCCGATTTGAGCGAGGATTAGGCGTCTATCTGTCTACTGAATTATATTAGGTTATCCATAATTATGTGTTGTGTGTGTTAAAATAACTCTTTCGACAATGAGTTTGTGAAAGGTTTGTCTAATATTTGTCTATGTAACTATTAAGTATTGTACTCCTCGCTTTATTTTATATACTGTGTTATGTTGAATGTTTCCACAAATTATTTTTGTGGGATACTTATGTTTGAACTAGCTACGTCGTTCTAAAGTGTTATGAGTGTTATAGTTATACCTTTATTTTGTTTTCCTGTTCGTAGTAGTAATTAGCAGATTAGATACTTTGTATATGCTGTGTGAAGTTTTATTTAAATATTTCTTGACAACAAAAATTTAAGGGAACAACAAATATTTAGTTTCGAAAATTCCACAAAAGTAGGCTTAGTTTGGGAAATAAATTAGTATAAGGGTTTAGTTTGGGAAAAGTCCCGACAAAATCTCTTCGAAACTGCGCAAAATGTTCTCTAGGGAGGGTGCGTGTCTCGAAGCCATTATTTTCTTCTTCTTTTTTAATTTTTAATTTTTAATTTTTTATTTGTTGTTTTTATTTTTGTCCATCATCGAGCTTTTTTAAATTATATTTGAATTATATAAGAAAATAAAATTTTAATTTAAAAATTTATATTTAAATAACAATTTAAAAAATATCAGGTAAATTAAGCAAATATTTAATTTACATTTTTTAGACAATTCACTACTCTTTTAGACAATGCACACTGTTTATTTTTTAAAAAATTTATGTATAAATTATTTATGTAAATATCAAATTGATCTAATAATCGTACATATAATTTTATCAATTTTTAAAAAAAATAATGGATGCGAAACATAATTTCAAAATTACATAATTTATTTTTAAATATTAAAATAATAAAATTTGGTAGCCAAGATTGTTTATCAATACGATATTTTTATGAATAATTTATATATACAGATCTACAAGAAGACTGAGTGAATTATAGAATGTAAATTGAATAATAATAATAATAATAATAATAATAATTAACAGTTGTGAATTGGTTGCAGTTTAAAAGTGTGGTTACGAACCACGTTTTCTATAAAAATCAAATTTTATTTAAAAGCGTGGATTTCTTTACAAAATAGTTTTCTTTAAAAGCGTGGTTTCTAACCACGCTTTTTTCACAACACAGATTTTCTTAAAAACATGGTTTGTAACCACGTTTTCTTAATTAAAAGCGTACTTTGCAACAACGTTTTTATGATTTTACAAATTTACCACGCCTAGGGCAAAAATATTGTGAAAGCGTGTTTCAAATAACGTTTTAGTTTATTTTGAGAATTCTTTCCAAACTAAGCTTAGTTTGAAATATATATTACTATTTTAGCTTATTTAGGGAAAAGGCCCAAAATCTCATTCATCAATCATATAAATAAATAAATAAATGTCACATCACTTATATTAAAATGTATATTAGTTTTGATCTTTATTACCTCACTGGAAAAAAAAAATTAATTATGTCAAGATATAAAATTTATTATATTTTTAAAAATTTTAATGTTATTTATCCATTTAAATAATCAAAAAAGATTGGTGGCTCAAAATGTGAGGCTCGAATTTGGCCTGACTTTTATACCCACCCACATATCTATCTTTGTACACCCTTTTTGTTTTTGTTATTCATCTCAGGTTTAGGAGATAAACAGCAGGAGACCCAAGATCTTGACCCAGAGTCGAGAAACAGAGTAGAGAATAAGAAGGAGACCCAAATCGCGGAGAGAGAGAGAGAAGAGAGAAGAGAGAAGAGGAGAAGGAAGATCGGGTTTGATGGCGGAAGAGAAAAAAGATTGATCAACAAATTTCGACCCAGATCGAGGAAGAGAAAAAAGATTGATCAACAAAATTTATTTATTTATTTATTTTTTTTATGTTAACCTAGATCTTGTTGATGTTGATGAACAAAAAAAAAAAAAATTGTTCAGAAAAACATTTGTTGATGTTGATCAACAAATTATTATTTTTTTTGTTGATGAACAAATTTGTTGATGTTATCAACAATTTTCTGAATGATTTGTTTCTGAACAATTTTTTTGTTGATGAAAGAAGAGCTAGAGGTGTTGATGAAACAGGGAGACTCGTAGCTCGAATTCGACCAAATTTCACCTCTATGTTGATGAACAATTTTTTTTACATCATCTCTTTGTGTAGAAATTTTGATAAACATAGAGAGGTGATGATGATGTAAAGATCCAAAAAAAAAAATTCAAATTTTTTTTTTACATCATCTTCTTCATCTTTTGCAAAAAAATTTTTTACATCATCATCACCATCACCAATTTTAGTTGTTCTAGATGTTTAATTTCAGCTTTCTTCAACATCATCACCAATTTTTTTTTTTTTTTGATACAGAAATCAAAATGATCTGATTTGGAAATTATTTTCCTCTTCATTCTGATTTGAATGAACTGCCCAAAAAATATCATTCTGATGTAATTTTTTTTACATTCAGAATTGGTGATGATGGTGATGGTGATGGTGATGGTGATGGTGATGCCCAAAAAATTGGTGATGGTGATGATAATGTAAAAAAAATTGGTGATGGTGATGATGAACTGCCCATAATTTTATTCTTTTCCTTCTTCGAAAAATTATTTTTTGGGAAGAGAATGATCTTATTTGAAAAAAAAAAATTGAGAGAGAGAGATTGACATTTTGCAGAAATCAGAATGATCATAAAAACAGTTCAGAAATCCAAAGAAGAAGAAATCGAATTTTCAGAAATCTGAAGAAGAAGAAGAAGAAGAAGAAGAGTCAGGCTTCAAGCTTTCTTCAGAAATGGAATTTTCTTCTTCAGCTTCTTCGTCTCCATTGGTTCATTAGAAAAGAAAAAGTCGTTTTGGTGTGGAGCCAAATTCGAGCCTCCGAATTTCGAGCTACGAATCGAAACTGAAAAATAAATTCAAAATACTTTCTTGCATTTGCAAAAAGAGTCCAGATTGATTGGTCTAGTCTAGGCCTGTGACCCATTATGAATCCTAATTTGATGATTTAATCGTTAACCTATAAAGTTTTAATATGTAGATTACTTAACCAAAAAATCAACATCCGTTAATTTTTTTATATATTTGTGCTAGAAAAAATAGATAATAAATATAAATTTTAAAAAAAAATTATTTATTAAAAAAACAAGTGTGATTAAACATATAATTATAATTATTAAATCATTATAAATTTTCTTATAAATAATTTATTCAATAATCAAAAAGGGAATTTAAAGTGATATCAAGTACATATTTTTTGATTGAACCATGGAGTAGTTAAGAAGCTCTGAACGTTCGGAAATATGATTCGAAGCAGCTAGACATTTCCTTTTTTAAAATAAACTTACAAAAGAGATTTGTGTGGACCCACCATTTAGTGCTGAAATCACGGCAACAATTGTTGAAAATTAAATAATGCCCCTTCTTTTTGTCTAATTCATGCATTAAACTTTACAAAATTATATTCTTTTGCTTAACTATTGAGTTAGTTACACAGTAAATGACAACTTCAATGTCGGCTAAGTAACAGTATATGACAACTTCAATGTCGGCTAAGTAAATTAATTTCAGCTTGTTTGTTTTCATTTTACAAAAAGAGAAGGGATTGAGACCCCCTTTAATTACCACCTTTACTATTTTCATACATACGTAACGGGTAGTGATTAGAGGAGAAGAAAAAAAAGAAAAAGAAAAAAGAAAAACTAGCCCATCAGAGAGAGAGGGGGTCAAAGGGGGTGCCTCCTTGAAGGGGTCCAACTCATTTTTCTTACAGAAAATACTTTTCAGAAAATTCTTTTTTTTTATTTTTCGTATTTTTTTGTTTTTACTGAATTTTTAAATATTTTAAGCAATTTTTTTTTACCTTTTAGACACACCTGACATAAATACACCTAAAAAGTAAAAAAATTGTAAATTTTTTTTTTTAAAAAAAAATTCACTAAATATCAAAAATATAAAAAAATATATAAGAATTCAGTATATTTTTTATATTTTTATGTATTTATTAATTTTTTAAAATATTTTTTTACAAATTTTTTACTTTTTAGATACATCTAACTAAGGTACATCCAAAAAAGTAAAAAAAAAATGTTTAAAATTTAAAAAATATTCACTAAAAACAAAAGAATGCGAAAACCAAAAAACTCAATTTTCAAAAAACTTAATTCAAAAAACTCAAATCAAACACACTGATTGGTTCAGCAGATCCAAAAAGAAAAAAATATTTATTTATTTTTCAATCATGGGGATTCAGAAAAAGAGTTAATTATATGTTTGGCATATATTAAAAAAATTTAAAAGTCACTATCTTATTTAGGTTACATCACTTCTTTACCACATTACTTCAAATCCAACTCATTTCCAACCCATATTTCATAAAAAGTCAAAAGGTGTATTTATTTAGAACATTTCAAACCACCCCTTAGGATCTTTATGTTTTTACTGTAATTTCATTTTGGTATTTCTTTTATTTTTCAATTCTAATACTAATCAATCACTTACATTTTATTCTTTTATTCATTTATCGTTGAGAGGTTGATAAAAATTAAAAGTGAAAAGATCAAATAATATTTCAGCAAAAGTTCATGAATTAAAGTAAGATTTTGATGAAAGTATAAATAGACTATTCTATATTTCCGTTAGAAAGTATTACTCCTCAACACCTACAAAGTATCTATAAAAAATTCATTATAGGTTAAAAAATAAATCATATCACATTTAACTCATATAACAAATTTCGCTAATCTTATTAATGGTATGGCAGAGAGTAAAATTACACCTACATATTTTTTATTATTATAATATTTCTTATCACTCACTCATAGTGGAAGTAGTTCCTATAGCATGAGATAATATGGGTCGACTCTAATTATGAATAGATTATTAAAAAATGTTATAATAAAAATATGTGATTTTAGCTGAATTCATTGACAAAAGAAGCATCGTTTGGAGATTTAAGATTTTAACCCCAAACAAAAAATTATTATAAATTATTATATTATTTTTTTTATTTTTTTACATAGTTTTTAATAAAAAAAATAAAAAAATAACTTTCCAAACTATTACAACTTCACTTAAAATGTAAAAGTAAGTATTTTAATTGTCGCAATTGATGGTGAAAGGACTATAGTAAAATTATAAAAAAATGCAAGGGGTAACATTAACGCAATTGAAAACCAGCCAAAAGTCTCAATGGAGAACTTCCTGTTTAAGAAGTGGTCAAGTGTTCTTTTCACACACACATTTCTCACACAGACAGAGAGAGAGTTACTAGGGAAATGAAGTCGAATTGGAAGAGGTGGTGGAGCTCTGTTGACAAGCACACCCACTTGTTTGTGAAATTGGCACTTTCAATCCTCCTATTTGGTCTTGCTTTCAGGTTTATCTTCTCCCAAGCAACTGGGTTTTCTAATGTTGCTGATACACCCTTTATCAAGCAATCAGTGAATCCGAAACCGGCAGTTTCTATTGATTTCTCGGAAAATCAAGACCACTTTCCTGGAAATGACACTCCAGTTTCAGTCAACCCAAAACAAGAAGTTTCTGCCGATTTGCCAAACACCCAAATTCCTGAAAATGGTACTCTGGTTTTGGTGAATCCAGAACTGGTTGGTTTGGAGGAGACTAGAGATCAGATTCCTGAAAATGGTATTCAAATTTCGAGAAATGGGACTCAGGTTTTGGTGAATCCGAAACAACCAGTTTCTATCGATTTGCAGGAAAATAGAGATCAGATTGAAAATGGTACTCAAGTTTCTGTGAACCCAGAGCAACCAGTTTCTGGCGATTTTCCAGAAAATAGAGATCAAGTTCCTAAAAAAGGTACTGTAAGTTTTGCATTTTTTTTGATCTTTTTCTGATTAAAACACTGAAAAGTTTGATGGATTTGTTCTAATTTGCTCTGCTAAATCAAAATTCTCAGGGTAGGCATTTTTTTGGTAGCTCACACTGCACATCTATTGGTCTAACTGTTGTCTTCCTTAATTGGGTTGCTTATTTTTATTTTATTTTATTTTTATTTTTTTTATAATTTTTTTCTGATTAAAACACTGAAAAGTTTGATGGGTTTTGTTCTAATTGGCTGCTCACACTGCACATCTATTGATCTACTGTTGTTGCCTTCCTTAATTGGATTGATATTTTTTCTTTCCTTAATATCCTTACGTTAATATATGTGTATACATGCATATAATTTGGTGCGTATTTAATTTTGAATTATTTTCTGATTAAAACACTGAAAATTTTGATGGGTTTTGTTCTAATTTGCTCTGCTAAATCAAAATGCTCAGAGTGGACATTGTTTTGGTTGCTCACACTGCACATTTATTGATCTAACTGCTGTCTTCCTTAATTGGGTTGCCCATTTATACTTTCCGTAATATCCTTACTGTAATATATGCATATAACAGAGTTATTTACAAAACCCATGTCATTTTGAGATGAATTTCCAAAATACAAGTTGTTTTCAAATTATTTTGAAGTCGTGTTTTCAAAACATAACTCGAAGCCTAAATTGGTGATTTGAAAACACAAAACAACTTGCATTTGAGAAATCTGTTTCAAAATAACTTGTGTTTGGTAAAAAGATTCGTATATATATAACATATATCCATGCATATAATTTAGTGCAAATTTATGTATTTCTGCCAATATTTATGGGTATTCTTGATTCAAAAATGGTAGAGATCTCAAAAGTTCTTCCAAAATTTTTACCAAATATCTCATATGGGTGTGGGACCCACATGGGTGTCATGTGAGACATTTGATAAAAATTTTAGTAAAACTTTTGGGGCCTCTAGCATTACTCTTCTTGATTTGGCATTATATTTTGGTACTGATCGTTTCGTTACAACAAACTTAATTCAGAGAAATGTGATATTTTCTCCGGTGATTGGATCCCAACCTCGGGAGGTCCACTTTACACTAATGAGAGTTGCAGCTTGATTGAAGATCATCAAAATTGTATGAAGAATGGGCGGCCCGATACTGGGTATCTCAATTGGAGGTGGAATCCACGAAATTGTGAGCTGCCGGCATTCAACGCAGAACTATTTCTTAGCTTGATGAGGAATAAAACATGGGCACTGATTGGTGATTCAATAACTCGAAATCACGTCCAGTCAGTGCTTTGCATTCTCTCAAAGGTAATTGTTACTGATATTTTAGCATAATTGATTGTTGTCTTGGGCTATTTGCAGAGGATTTGAATTTTGAAGTAAGCTTTTTTTCCTTGTTTATGTCCTTTATGGCTTGGTAATATGTGGTTCAAGATTTTCATTGATTTGATCCTTCATGGAACTTTATACGATGTCTGTGAGATATCCTAAGAGACAATTGCCCCCATAATGGTTAACCCTACTCTTATTTAAGAACTCATCATTTACGGTGTTTATTACTCTGTCAATTTCTAACTTACCTCACCACTACTTACTCTAGCATAAGAATTTAGGTTTCTGCAGTAGTGTCAGCTTCCAACTAATGAGTTTTGTAAGCCAATCAACATCCACAAAGACACAAGGAGTTTTTACATGGAAATCCTCAAAGGGGGAAAAAAAAACCATAGGCACTCGCCAGCAAAACAATCCATTATATCAAGATAATAATACAATATACAAGTTAGGTGACTAACAAAACAAAACAGTGGAGAAGAAAAACTCTGCACATCAATCCCACAAAGCAAAATGAATATACATCACTCTCACTACTTTCTTACAGCATACACACACACACACACATATATTTATATATATCTTGCTCACATGCTAGAGGCTTTGCACATCAACCAAGAGAGCTGAACAAGTCGAATCAAGCATTGCTGCCAGACCTATCTTCAATGAGTAGGTGAAAATGCAGTAAAAAGTATAGAGAATATCGTTAATTTAAGCTTGAGTAAGTCTTTCTTCTCCTTTCGAAGTTGAATCCATGCAAAGGAACCTTTCCAAACTCAACTAATTAGCTCTGTTTCAGCAGGTGAGGTGGGTAGGTGAGTCAACAGATGTCACATATGATAAAAATTGGAGATATCTTAGCTGCACTTCTCTTGTTCCGACATGAGTGTCCTTACATGAGAAAAATTGAAGGAAACTTATAAGATGTTCAATATCAAAAAAAATTTATTTCTATGTTAGAAAACTTTTTGAAATGTGAAAGAGTAGTTTCAATTCTGCTCCTACTAGGCACATGGTCCCTTATCTAGTTGTGTTGTTCCTTTCTTTTTTTTTTTTCGTCACCAAACTTTTATTTCTTTTCCTAGAGAGGAGGCCTATCATCTAATCCTTCATAAGGTTGCTGATTTGTATCTCAGCCTGGATTTTGAATGAACCAGCTAAAAGTTTTGATGAGTTTTAGTTTATATTTATATTACTAATTTGAAATGTAGCGTCGTGCCACTCATCTTGGAGTGCCAAAACACCTTTGCTCTTTGTTGTTTATCATATTGGCTCATGCTTCCTTGTGAATCTTTTGAGTTTGAGCGACTGCTTAAGTTGGTTAAATTAATTGAGGAATCATAAAAATGTTTCCATTTTGGGTTCATCGCGTCTCTTGTTTCATTCCCAGGATTCAACTTTGCATCTTGTAGATCTCATGTATTAGAAAAAGTTGTAGTAAGGTTATTACCGACGGTGTTAAGTTAGTGTTTAATGGAAATACATGATTTTTCAATATTGATTTCTCTGTATCTTTTGTTTATCATTTGATGCTGCAGTTTTGTCATTCTGTCCTTGGACATTTCAACATTCAATCTGATATCTGTAATTTTGCACTTTCATCTGTTGGTTCATCCATCTCAATATGTATTGAAAATTGAAGATACGATGGCACGACTGTCATATAATCTTTTTGTGTTTCAGGTGGAACAAGCCATACAAGTTTACCACGATGAGGAATACAGATCCAAAGGATGGCACTTCCCCTCATACAACTTCACCATCTCGGTGGTTTGGTCCCCTTTCCTAGCCAAAGCCGCCATTTTTGAAAACTATAATGGGGTTTCAACATCTCCCATTGAGTTACATCTTGACAAACTCGATACAACATGGACTGACCACTTTCGTGACACAGACTACATGATATTTTCTAGCGGTAAATGGTTTGTCAAAACCGCATTCTACTATGAAAATGGCACAATATTGGGCTGTCACAACTGTCCTAAAGAAAACCAAACTGAGCTTGGGTTCGATTTGGCTTATCGCAAAGTCCTTCAAAAGGTGTTCAACTTTATCGTCTCATCTAATCACACTGGCATGATGATTTATAGGACCTCCACGCCAGATCACTTTGAGAATGGTGAATGGTATGATGGAGGGAATTGCCTGAGAACAGAACCAGGCAAGGAAGGCGAGTTCAAGATGAATGAATTGAATAGAATTCTTCGCCTTGTTGAGTTAGAGGAATTTGAGAAGGCGGCTGCGAAAGCATCTGAAAGAGGGATTAGCCTTAAACTTCTTGATGTAATGCAGCTTTCATTGCTGAGACCTGACGGACACCCGGGTCTGTACAGATACTTCCATCCCGAGGCCATGGACAACACCACAAAGATTTTTTATGACTGTCTGCATTGGTGTTTGCCGGGGCCCATAGATTCATGGAATGATTTGCTTATGCAGATGGTTGTGAATGGTTGAGAAGATTATAGCAGATTGTATACTGTCATTGTTTTGTTTTCATTTGAAAGATAAAAAACATGTTTAACGGGTAATTTAACATTCATTTATTGATTTTTAAGCCAGATCTATATTCCTTCAGCATCAACTAGTCTACAAATTGGCAAAATTGACTGATTTTTATTTATTTATTTTACAAGTGATAACAACCTACCTAGGCGTGGGAAGGGCAAGGAGGGGCTGGGGATGGAGGAAGTGGGTGGCGGAGGAGGAGGCTAGAAAAGTGGTGGGAATGGTGAGATCTGAGTGAGACAATCATTTTTGTCCCTTTATTTGAGATTCAATTTTTTTATAATTTTTGTCGTATGTTCTGTAATTTCGAAATTTAACAAATGAATTATAAATAGTTACTCTATATCTTCTCTAAATTGTTTTTCTCTCCTAATTTTATAGTTTTTTTATTATAAATATAAAAAATAAAAATAAAAATCTGTGACAATATTCATTTTGATAAGAGTTATGCTACATAAATTAACAAATCTGACAAAAAAATATATTTTTACTCATTTACGTGATATCTTGTTTTAAATTCAATTTTTTTTTTATTGCATTACACCCCAATTAGTAAAAAAATAAATATTTAATTTTATTACTTTGTATAATATTTTGGTTTTGGTAACATATATTGACTGAGCCAAGTGACTATCCACTTTCATCCCCACCAACTGTCAAAAAAAAAAAAACATAGAAAAACTCAAAACGCTTCTCAAAATCTCAACAATTTATTTGAATTTGAGAAATATAACCGTTACCCTCCCATCTCCCTGCATATAAAATCTCCCTCTCCCTTTAACAAACCACATTTCAGAACTAAATCTCTCTCTCTCTCTCTCTCTCTCTCTCTCTCTCTCTCTCTCTCTCATGGCAACCATTGCAGCAGAACCAGTCCCTACAAAGAAAGGGAGGTACAGAAAGGCATTGAAGCAAACAAAACCCATCATCAAATGAGGCCAACATTTTGGCCTCAGTGAGCTCTCAACCCTCTCCGACTCTGATTGCGCCGCCATTGGAGGACTCTGCTGGGAAAGAAAACCATGAGAGCCTCTCATAGCCTCAATTCGCCAAGAAAACTAAGAAAGCAGGGAAGAAAGCGAAACAACAACAACAAAATCAATCTTTTGAGAAGGAGTTGCAAGAAATGCAAGAAAAGCTTCAACAGTTGAGGATCGAGAAGGAGCAAACTGAGAAGCTATTGAAGGCACGAGAGGATACTTTGAAGATGAAGGAGCAGGAGCTTGAAACAAGGGGGAAAGAGAATGCAAAATTGTAATGGCATCAGGTATGAGGTTCGTTTGATTTACAAGGCAAAATTGTTTCACAATGTGTTTGTCTTGTGGGTTTTTTTAATTTTTGTGTGTTTTTGGGGTAAATGATATGTGTGCTGATGTTGTTTGTATTAGTAAATATGTATGTGTGCATATATTTTGGAGGAGGGAATGTATGATTGCAGCGTGATGTTGGTGGGGGTAGGCTGTGATGTTGGGTTGAATTTGGGTTGATATCTGTTTTTTTTTTTCTTTTACTAGAGGTCCAAACTTTATTGGAACTTAAATTGTTAATTTTTTACTAATGAGTCTTGGCATATCGATTTAGAAATTTGGCTTGGTCGTACTTGTATGGTGTTCAGAATTGTTGTTGGGCCCGAGTGCTATAGCTGATATGATGGTTCTAGTAAAATAAGGAGTTGCATGTCTAAGTAAAATTACCATTGTTGATTTTAGCACAAAATAGCATCTTTTAGTTAGGAAACCAAATTGCAGGTGTTGAACTTAATATTTATATATATGTTTTTGTAAGTTTTGTTGAGAGAGTAGTTGATATGATTGAACGGGGTGAATTGAAAATGTCAAAACTTACCTTCCACATTGATACCCAAACATCACTTAACAGAATCTCTCAAAATCTGCTACAATGGGTAAAAAAGTAAACCTCATCCACACCCTACCAATTTAAAATATTCATTACCAACAAAATAGGACCAAGTGGTGCATAAGAAAAAACATTCCATAATTTTTATGCATATTTTGAAAAGGAGGTTAAAAGCTAATTTTTTTGATTTTTTTTTTAAATATGAAAAAAATAAAGAGGTAATATATGATTCAAAAAAAAAAAAAAAAAAAAGACTTCTAACTATGCTCTACCAAAATAGGCAGTCATGATAGTTAAAAGGTCTTAATCTATGAATTCATTTTATTTTTTATTTTTAATATAAAGATCAGGTGGGGATTAGTTTTTTTTGTTTTACAACTTTAGTGATATTTTTTGATTTACATTCTAGAACAAAAAATTCTAAAAATAGTAGTAGTAATAATAATAATGTTAATATATATATATATATGGCATATATTTCCAAATATATTAGGTATTGATATATATATATATATATATATGGCATATATTCTTAAATATATTAACAAATAATAATCAAAGGAAAAAATTATATGGAAAAAATGACTTTTTTTTGTCAAACATGCCTTTTGTATTTGATATATACATGGCATATATTCTTAAATATATTAACAAATAATAATCAAATGAAAAAATTATATGGAAAACATGACTTTTTTTGTCAAACATGCCTTTTGTATTTGATATATATATGGCATATATTCCTAAATATATTAACAAATAATAATCAAAGGAAAAAATTATATGGAAAAAATGACTTTTTTGTCAAACATGCCTTTTGTATTTGAAAAAATAATTTTTTTTGTCAAACATGCCTTTTGTATTTGATAACGACGGCAATAAAAGCCAAGAAACTTTTCCCATCCCTACATTTCTGTCTTTTTTTCCCAAGAAACAAACAAACAATGAATTAGAAAGTTCTTTAATCAGAAACTCAAAACAATCACAAACCCAACAATTCTGTCGTATGGGATTGTGGAAGCTTACTCTACGACTCTTTTGAGCTCAAATCCTTCGAACGCCAACTTCACCACCACCTACCACCACTTCTGCTGCTGCAACAACCACCACACCATAACCCATCTCCAAAAAATCCTCAAAATTTTCTCGCTCGTTTCACAAACTTCTTCGATCCATTTTCGGCCCCAAACAAGCCAACGTAGGATCGCAAGACCCATTTTTCGCTATTTTCAACGGGTCGGGCCTGCTTTCGACCATTCCAGAAGTGTCGGAGAGTGGCAACGGCGGCGGGATTTTGCCGGAGAAAGTCAGCCTTTGAGCAGTTCATCGCCACCACTTCTATCAGTATTTCATGTGCTTGAAAGACCCCAAAAAAAAAAACTTTATATTGTTGTGTGTTCATATAGTGTGTTTCCAATTATGTCTGTTTTTAGAATGTTGTTAATTATTATTTAATGAGTTTTAGTTGATTATAATGGTTTTTGGTATGTGATTTTTTTTTTTTATTAAAGATTTGTGAATCTTGTTAATTATATAAAGAAAAAAAATTACATTAATTTTATACAAATTTTTACTAGAATGATACAGTAGCAACGTTATAATCATTGACAATTATTTTGGTAAATTATTTATTTTCAATTACTAGGCCCACAATGCAATTACGTTACTTTATACAATTTTTTTGAATATATATTTATTTGTATTATATTAGTCAAATTATATTTATTTGTATTATATTAGTCAAATTTTTACTTTGTATAATTATCATTTCATGTGCATTTTTTCAGAACTAAACCTCTCTCTCATGGCAACCATTGCAGTAGAACCAGTCCCTACAAAGAAAGCGAGGTCTAGAAAGGCATTGAAACAAACAAACCCATCATCAAATGAGACCATCAAGCTGAGCTTGGCTGTTTAAGCTCGGATCAAGCTTCATAATCTGAACTTGGGTTAGCCCGAAATCATAAGAAATATGATAATATTGCAACAAGAAGCCCTTTTTATCCTTTCATATTGACAGGAGAAATTAGGGAAAAACGCAAGTTAAACATGATCTGTATAGATGCATACCCTAATTAAGCATTGACCACCACAATCCAATAAGCAGTTAATTTCATCATTATTTGAACTTCCGCAAATGTAGCAATAGAATGCATCTAAATCTGAAATAGAAGACTGACAATGGTTCATTTCAGTGGATCTGAACCATAGCCCAAAATGATCAGCATCTTCATGATTAAACTATTGAAATTCATGGATGAAGGCTAAGATAAACATTTTGCTATCAGTATATAAGCTAGACTAGTAAAATATTAATCAAGATACAAGAGTATAACTAGATTGCTTATTTGAAATTCTTAAGAGCAAGAACATTTATATAGAAGAAATCCTTCCCTGATTAAACTTGGTGGTCCTTGTTCCTCTCTCCATTATTCTTCAACTCTTTGAGGAATAAATGAGAGTCTGAGACACAGAAATGGAAGAAAAGAATAGGCTAAAACCCAACAAAAAAATACAAGATTCTAATCTAATGGTCCAAATACAAGATTCTAATCTAAAGGCTAAAACCCAACAAAAAAATAAAATTTAAGGGCCACCTATTTATACATATATTATATAATTTTTATAATATATAAAATGCAACTTGGGTTCAGGTTGCTTGGGTTACACACAGCCTTTGCCCAGGCTCGACCCAAATTGGAATTCAGACATCAAAAATTTGCCCAAGCCCGCCCAGATTACAATATATTGTTGCCCAAGCCCTAAAAAAACTCGAGCTGGGCACGGATTGCTCGGGTTGAGCTTGTTCGAGTTGATTCCCTACTCAATATATAGGCTACCATTAGTAAATTATTCAAAATAAAAGCGCAAAGTTGAAAAAAAAAATACGAACCTCAAGCAGTTAAGCGGTTCTTATATATGTAGATATAGTCGTAGAGGGGGAACGAAACCCGTGTTGCTTTATTATGCCCACTTTGTCAGTAAACGGGTCAGATTGGGTTAGATTCAATTTCTTGAAAATTATTTTTTTATTTTTTTTAGTGAATATTTTTAAAATTTTAAATAATTTTTTTACTTTCTCAAATGTACTGTACTAATGGATTGGTGGATTGACAAATTATGATTTTATCGATTTTTGGCTGATTGACGGATTAAATAATATTTTAACCAATTATCATGTATTTGCATAATATATAATACTAATTTGCATAATATTTTTCATATATATAACATAAACTAATTTTTCATATATATGACTACTAATTTATAATAAATTTCATATATTAAATCAATTTGACACTCATTTTTATTTTGATATTTCATTATATATTGAAAAATATATATGTATTAATTATAGCAGAGTGGAATGGTTTAGAAAGCGGATTATAAATTTTAATGTTTAAATAGTTGTGCAGATTAATGCGGATCAATACAATTTTAATGAATTGAACAATATTTTGCATAGACCTAATTAAGGATGAGGAATAATGGGGGTGCCTCTATTTACGCACCACATATCATCTCAAGACACACCAATACTTAATTCACACCTTTAATAATTTAATAAATAATAAATTTGTTCAATACACACGCAATGTTCCATTTTTACCCTTAATCACACACCCCACTACTGCCACCACCTGCAACCCAGCTCTGTCGCCGGCGCCGGTGTTAGCCCCTCCCCCTTGCCCTCTCTTCTTCAAGCCACCATTGCGATCTGCCCTTCAACCTCTCCCACTTCGGATCTAAGGTTTCAAAGGGTAGAGATTTAGGGTTTTAGAGGCAAAGGGAAAAGGAAGAAGAATAAGGGAAAGAATGGTGGAAGAACGGTATCGAAGGGAGGGGGCTGGAGAGGGAAGTTGACGGGAGAGGTGCTGCAAGGGTGGCGCAGAGGGGTGGAGAGGATGGTACGAAGCTAGTGGAGTGGCGGCGTCATCACTGGCATCGGCTAAGGTTTGCAGTGGCACCACAGATCTTCCACCCCCTCTCCATCGCCACTGAAACCCCCTTCCACAAAAGCATGAGAGAGAGAGAGAGAGAGAGTGAGCGAGAGATATGCGATTTACCGGAAGAGAAGATCGCGAAATCTAAGTTGTGAAGGAGTGCTTGAAACGGAGGGAGAAGGTGAGAGAGACGTTGGCGGCTGCGAGAGGATGCGGGAGAGAGGTTGACAGCGACAGGAGATGGGGAAGTCACTAGCGGCTAGGGCTGTGCATAATACCGCCAAAACCGCTAAAACCGCACCGAATCGCTCCGAACCGCACCGAACCGCGCAAAATTTCAGTTCTGGCGGGCGGGTTGGGCGGGTTGGAGGACCTGCAGTGGCGGGTCGGCGCGGGTGGCGGGTTAGATTTTTCAAACCGCCTATCAAACCGACCCGACCCGCCTAGGTTTTAAAAGAAATTTCCCAGCTGTTATACACCCTCTCACACACAATCATTCCTCCATTAAACCTAATACCCACACACAGCTACACATTTCGATTCATCTCGTTCATCACATACACCCAGCGCCGCTGCTCGTCTCCTTCCCTTGCCTTGCCGATCGTCTCGCCGTTGTTTCTCCTTCCCTTGCCGATCGTCTCCCGCTGGTTTCTCCTCCTCCTCATCGGTACTCTCGCTACTCTCTCTCTCAATGCTCTCTCTGTCTCTTTTCTTTCACTCTCTCTTTGTTCTTTGTATATACATTATGGAGTGTTCAGAGACAGAGACATGTTTGAGAAGGTGTTTGGGGATGATGAGAAGCTTCAGAAGTTTCTTAGGTGGAGAGTTCAAGTGCTTGAGAGAGGGATTAAGCTCCTTGATTTCAAGCCTGGTGGGGTTAATTCAATCATTCAGGTCACTGATCTCAAAGATATGCCAAAGAGAGAGCTTAGAGCTGCCTCTAATCACATCCTTTCTCTCTTCCAAGATAATTACCCTGAAATGGTTGCCAGAAAGGTAATCACACTCTCTCTCTCTCTCTCTCTCTCATATTTTGTCTCTGATTTTGGGGGTTTTTTGTGGGTGCAGATATTTATCAATGTGCCATGGTACTTTAGTATGTTATATTCAATGTTCAGTCCATTTCTGACTCAAAGAACTAAGAGCAAGTTTGTGATCTCTAAGGAAGGGAATGTTGTACAGACCCTCTACAAGTGAGAGTTCAACTCTCGCTCTCCGTTTGATTCTTTGTTTACTTTTGGCTTGCTGCATATATAGATGCTGATTTGTTTGTGTAATTTGATCAATACCCAGAAATGCTGTTGTCTGATTGTTTGCTTGTTTTTGCTTCTCAAGTCATATCCCACCTTTTTTTATTTATTATTTTTTGAAAAAAAATTAATGAAAATCTGTTGGTATGTTTATCCAAAGTACATGACAAAAGAGTCCCTTTCTAGTTATAGGGCTCTTTTAATAATTTATGTTTGTTTGGTTGAAGTAATTCAAGTAATCAGAATAAAACTAATTATTCTCTTTGTTTTATCAGGAAACTAATTAACCCCGAAATGCAAGTTTTCTCTGCCATACCACCAGAGGGTATTTCACCGGAACAATTGCAGGTTATGCATCTTTATTTTTAACTTTTGATTATTTTTAATTTTTGAATTATTTTAATTTTGACTATTTCAGTTAATTTATAAATTAGATTTTTTTATTCTTTGATTCAAGTTTTATAATTTGAATTATATTGTTTATAAACCGCCAAACCGCCCGAACCGCCAAGGCAAATACACTATTATTTGCCAACCGAACCGCCGGTTTTTGATAAAAAAATGGCAAATTCTAATGACATTTTTATCAATCCGCCACCCGCCATACGGTTTCTATTTTCCCTCTAAACCGCACCGATCCGCACCGCGCACACCCCTACTAGCGGCGGCGGAGGAAGAAGGAGCTGTTGGTTAGGGTTTCGGAGGAGAGAGAAAAAAGAGATAGAGAAGAAGAGGATATTTTGATAATTCTCTTTATGGACAGAATAATAATAAAAAAAAATGATGTGGGATGAGTAAATTACTGGTGTATAAATAGAAGCCCCCGAATAATGGAATGGAATGAGTAGGTGGCAGCAGAGAATGGAGAGGAGTAACGGGATAGTGATTGGCGATGGCGATTATAACTACCAGAAATAAAATAGGTGATTGGTTGTGACAAGATTAAAGGTACGTAAGATTATTATTATTTAAAGTGCTCAAATGAAATTTGTTGGATAAATTTAAAAAGTTTATATTTTCATATATTAATTTCATTTCGTGCACATATTTAATGACTTTTTCATTATTATATTCAAATCTTAATATAAAAATATAAAAGTACTTTTGTCTTTCTTACCAAAAACCTAATTTTCAAACCATTTAAAAAAAAATTTAATCTTAACTAACCACTATTTGTCAGCGGCAATGGTTTTGACCACTCCAACTATTATTCATCAGCTGTTGTTGTTATCACACTCTAACATTAGAGGATTCATTAGACTTTCTTTCTCAACTATTCCAACCATTTCTCATCATCTCTTATTGTTGTCACACACCAAATCCATCTCATGTTTGATAACCCCCTAGCCCTCTTCAACAGCCCTCTTTAACAGACCTCTTTACCATACAGCTTTTACTATTACGATTGTGCTGCTCGTGTGAGCATGTGAAAGTGAAAGTGAGAAATAGGAAGAGAACTCGAAGGAAATAAGCGAAAGTCGATAGCGAGTAGAAGTAAGGCTAGAAAGGAGTTAGAAGTGGCAGTCAAGGCTGCAAATGGATAGAGTCGGCACATGTAGGTTGGGAATGGGGAATTCATGAGTTGTAAATGGCATTTAAGAGAGACGACCAGAATTGAAAAGGGTTAGGGAAGTGGCAACTTGGTAGGGAAGATGTGGTTTGTATAGCCAACACTAGCAACAAAAATGGCTAGCAAGGGATAGGAATTGAGTAATAAAAAAAATATGAGGGTAATTTTGGTATGATAGATTGTTTATTAAGTAAATATATGATTTTAAATTCATCAAGAGTTCATTTGGGAAATAATTTTTTAATGATTGTTGTAGCACTTGTGCCTTTTAAGGCTTTTGGTAAATATATTTGGACCATTCATTCTATTTTGGGAACCTTTGGTGTGTTTGTTGGAAGTCCCACATCGGTTACAAGATACATTTTTAGGTGGACAAACTTCTATATGTTTGTTGGAAGTCCCACATCGGTTACAAGACACATTTTAAGGTGGACAAACTCCTATATATAAGTGCAAGTGCATAGGGTTAGCTTACCAACTTCTATGGTTCTTTCTTGGTTTAATAAGCCATTACGAACCGAGCTTGAGTTATAAATTTTAGTTGTGCCGAGCTGGATTTTGGCCATAATTCCATTGGGATTTCGGCCATAGTTCCTTCACCAAAGTTGTGTTAATTCTCGAGGGCTTTGTGGTGTGTGGTGGAGATCGAGTTTCAACTCTTTTCACCTTCTCCGTTTGAGCTTCGAATTTGAGGTAGGGATAACCTACTCATCTTTATGAGCTTTGTCTTTAAATTTTAGCATTTTGATATGTTGGGGGTTGTTGGGTAATTTTGAGAAAGTTTAGGGGCTTTTGTGCAATTTTACAAAAGTTAGGGTTTTATTTATAATAAACCTATATGCATGTTTAGCATAGAGAAATGTTAGAAATGGGAATGTATGGGATAAAAGGGTGTAGTTGAATTATTTATCGCTCACCTAATTGAAATGTTGATTTTATATTCATTTTGTGCATTTATTTTCTGTTTAGAAATAACTAGTTTGGGTTATCGGTGGAGGATAGTCTTGATTGTTGTAGACAATGCATGATGATTAGGCAAACTAAAACTAATCACTAGAATGTGTCATTGAGTATGACGTTTGAAAGAATACATTAACTTTATGTATTGACTGATAATGTGTATAATAATTGTTTATATGCATTGTGTTGTGTTGAAGGAGAGAGGGGATGTACTCCACGATTTAGGGGTAGAGAGGGGATGGACCTCTAAACCGGGTGTTGTGTGGGAGAAGAGAGGGGATGGACTCCGTAGATACAGCTCGTATGCTTGTCTATTGAAGTGTTAATATAGCTCATATGCTCATCTTTGAAAGTGTGATATAGTTCTTATACTTATCAGTGGGAATGTTGATATAGCTCATATGCATATCTGATGATGTATTGATATAGCTAGTATGCTTATCTATTGTGAAATGAGGAAATGTTTAATATGAGTTACTGTCTCATATTGGTTATTTGGTCAGGTTCTAAACCATGGTTATGAATTGAAAATTAAAAAGGAATGGAAAATGAAACTGTAATGTGATATGAAAGAATGTAAAAGTGTTAACCATGTATCAAACTCTGTTAATCTTTTAGTCATTGTTCATAGCTGGTTTAGTGTATTTCTACTGGGCTAGCTCACCTTATACGGGAATATCATTTTCAGGTACAGGTATCATGTCACTTCCAAGGGAATAGCTTGGGAGGCTTAAAGCGGACAGACTTTATTGTCTTTCTTTCGTTTGATGTATTACATGTGGATTCAAGCCAAGGGCTTAATGTGTAATTGAGTTAGTACTCTCTTTTTGTAACCAAGTGTTAACTTGGAAAGTTTTAAGTCCGTAAGGCATTTGTTGTTGTCAACATGTAATACATTTTGTAATGGAATACTCTGATGAATAGAAGAATGAGGGTCTTTTATATATCAATGCATGTTAAAAGTGATGGGTCTTATGTATTATTTTGAGGGCGTGACAATTGTTTTTATTGATTAAAATACGAGGTGAAAGTACATAAAGTGTTTAGAAATTATTATTTTTTAATTTTTAAAAAGTACAAAAAATGAGAATGAATCATTGATTTTTTGTATAACTTTTCTTATTCTTTAATGTTTGTTTTTTAGTCAATTATTGACATGTCAAACAAACCTTAAATATGTATTTTTAATAGGAGATATACACAGAGAAAAAAATTGACATGTAAAAATAAAAAATAAAAATAAAAATTCTCATAAATCTTGGATACTCATACTCCTTTTAATGATCCAAACAAATATATATATTTTTAATTTTTTACAAAAAAATATACAAAATAAATAAATAAATAATAAAAGATTAATATAACTTAAAAAAGATTAAAAGAAAAAAAAAGAAAGAAATATACTTTTGTAGATTATGTCAAATAATGCCATTTCATCCTCTCTTTTTTTAAAATTTTATTTTAAAAATACATATCTAAATTAATGATTCAAATGTACAATTTACCATCGATAAAAAGACTATTTTTATCATACTTTCTCATACACCCAAACGTTAAAAATTAAGATGATTTTATTTCACATAGATGTATAGATATTCCCTAAGATATTTCATAATCCCCTAATTTATTTCTTCAGGCTAAGTTCAGCAAACAGAGCTTACCAAACAGACCGTAACCAACAAAAACGTTCACAGCACTTCGAATCAGCCCTTCACATCCTCTCTCCTCTCTTTCAATCTCCAATCTCCATTCTCCAATCTCTGCACCACTTCTAGGGTTCCAATCTCCACACTCATACTTGCACAGACAAAAATGGAGCATCACTTTTCACAGATTCGACACGAGCTTTAATCGATCACATCCTCGGTTTGGAATCTAGAGAGAGAAAGCATGGCGGAGGAGGGATCGGAGAGAGAGAACGGGAGGCTTTCTTCGATGGATTCGGTTGAATCTCGATGGGTGTTTCAGGACGAGGATGAGTCGGAGATCGAGGACGACGAGGACGGCGAAGATTTGCCACCGCGAACAGGCATGGATTCGGACGACGATGATAATGCCGAGCAGAGACTCATTCGGACAGGTCCTCGGATTGATTCCTTCGATGTCGAAGCACTTGAGGTCCCCGGAGCACAACGGAACGACTTTGAGGTGATTTTCTGGACCTAATTTGGTTTATATAGAATGTTTTAGCTAGCTCTATATTACATGAATTTAGAGTTTTTAGATCAGAGTTGTAAGATTGTGGGTTTTGATAATTGCACTTTATGTGTTTGTTTTTACTGTATGATTGCTTGGTGTCTTAACACAATTAAAGTAAAAACATTTTACCAATTTATACAATATAAGTCTTAAGGAAATTAAATTTGTTACACAAAACTTAGATATCATGTTATGTACTTCTATATTAGTATGTTGGCTTTTGGTATAATAAACTTATGTTTATGAGACGAACATGTTTTATTATTAAACAGTCTTCATTTTTGCACTGCCATAAGTAAAAAAAATTAAATACAAAAAAAGAAAGAAAAAAAGAAAAATCTCCAATGACTCAAGACTAGTGTAAAAAGTAGTATATAGATGGAGCCATGTTAAAAAACTAAAGAAAATCCACCAAAAACCAGTTTGAACCCCCTCTGAATGTGATTTTTGAAAGGGAAAAAAAAATGTCTATCAGTAAGCTTTGTCAACTTTGTGCTAAGAAATAAAAAAATCCACAGCTTTGGTTGCCGCCATCGTTAAAATATGGCCATTACATCCAGCAACAATGTCAGCATCACCATTATCGTTATGGCGGCCACCACCATTACGTAAAAACTTCCAACTTGTCATCGCCACACTACTATGGCTCTTCATCTCACCCATTTCCCATTCTCCACCACTAATTGAATATGATTGGAAAAGGAATCCTTGCAACTTCTCCAATTGCTTAACTACTGAGACTAGGATGGTAAAAAGTGACACAAAAATAGCCACACTATATCCTTTTACAAGATAGTTAAATATCCAATGTGCTTCCATGAGCTCCAAGAAGATTGGCACCCTTGATGAAAGGGGAAGTAAAAATGTATGCATATATATATGCAAATATGATATAATTGACTTTATTGAGAGTAATATCACAAAACAGTGATAACTGGAAGTGAAACTCCGTGTTGACCTGGTACTGGAATGCTTCATCTGAAAACATGAACACCATGGATGTCCTAGAAAAGTCACGAGCCTTGACTCTATAGTTCTTTTTTAGATGTTCATTTTAACTATTGCTTCTTTTTTGCCGCCCTGCCTTATTATCTGAGGAGTTTCTCTTTGTACATTTTTGTTGAATGAGACAAATTGTGTAGGAGGAATGATTATTGGAGGTAAAATTTTAGTAAATCTAATTTAGGGCTTAAAGTAACAAGTAGAATGTGTCTAAATTTTAAATTCTGATTGCAGGATATCAGTGTGGGAAGGAGAATTGTACTGGCTTTTCAGACACTTGGAGTTGTTTTTGGTGATGTTGGAACAAGTCCACTTTATACCTTTGATGTGATGTTTAGCAAGGCTCCTGTCAATGGAAATGAAGACATTCTTGGAGCACTGTCGCTGGTTTTGTATACCTTAATTTTGATCCCATTGGTCAAGTATGTCCTTATCGTTCTGTGGGCCAACGATGATGGTGAAGGTATGATGAATGGGGGAAGTCAAAACTTGCATTTAACCCCCAAAAAAAAAAAAAAAGTTTGCATATATTCATGTCCTTAATTATCTTGTACAGGTATTTCTCTTTATGGTACCAGTTTCTTCTTGTCTAATTACTGCAGGTGGTACATTTGCTTTGTACTCATTGATTTGTAGGCATGCCAAGGCCAGTCTTCTCCCAAATCAACTGCCATCTGATGCACGTATATCAAGTTTCAGACTAAAGGTGCCATCACCAGAACTTGAGCGGTCATTGAAAATTAAGGAACGACTTGAAACTTCTCTGACACTGAAAAAGCTGCTCCTGATGTTAGTGCTTGCTGGTACTTCTATGGTGATAGCAGATGGAGTTGTCACGCCAGCGATGTCAGGTCGTTTTATGAACTGTTTTATATGGTTTTGTTGTGTTCTCTTGGAGGATCTAGCACTAAATGATAAAAACAATAAAGAAAAAAGATGTTAGGTCATTTGTTTTAATACAAAAAATTGTGTTTTCACCATCATTTTGAAGGTGGTATTGTTGATTTTTTATTTATTCCTGTTTTTTCTTGATGCAGTGACGTCTGCTGTTGGTGGTTTAAAAGTTGTATCTGAGATTAAGCAAGGTAACACAACTCATTGATTGAATATGTCAACCTACAATAATCATTAATTTTATTTTCTTTAATTATTTAATGTACAATTGCTTAATATATAGCTGTCTACGTGAGACTAGTCTTATTTGATGTTTGGCATGTTCTAAGTCTCGATTTTGTCAGTAATCTCATGATCATTTTCACGTTCCCGGTTAACCTGGTGAAATGTCATTCTTGTGAGAAATAAGGGAAGGGTGGTTATTTGCTGAATTTTTCATGTGAGGCCATAGTGGTAATTAAGTTCACTGCTAAAAGTGTGATACCAAAGTCTTTGAAGGGACTGGCTGCTCAATTCTTCCCCCGATTAAGGAAGGCCTTTTGATTCTCCAACCAGTTTGTTATCACACTTTTAGCAGTCCTTTTGATCTTAAAAATATTCTTATGATAAGATCACAATTTAGCAATTTTTATGCAAACTTTAGTGGAAGATTGTTGGCCTAATGTTTACTTGATTTTTAGAAATATCGGAGAAGAAGGCATATGAAGTAGTTGTGGTGATCAATACACCAAGGAGAGGAAAAACTTTATGCAGTGCAGACATCCGAAAGGCCATTGCTAATTGGCTCTATGGTGAAAAACAGTAAATAGTTTCAATTTTGGTGATCGTTGTACAACGTTGAGTTTTTGAACGTAGTCTGGATACTGATTTTCACAACATGGGATTATTCCAAACTGATCTTTTACTTGATAGAGATTGAATTCGATAATTGGATGAATCCATAACTAGAGCCTCTCAGAAGTTTTTGGACCTTGTTATGTAGATCTGTCAAATTCAATTCTGGCCTGAATGGCTTCATGGATGGCGACCCTTGTAGAAACTAGAAAAGTGATTCTGCCCAAACTACAGAATGAAGAGAACACTGAAACCCCTACTTTTGCTAGCATGACTCAGCAAGGGGTCAACTTTTAAGTTGATAGGTTAATATATTGATGACTAGCATTAAACTGCCTCATATGAAAAGTACAATGGTAACAACATAGGAAAATGAAAAGGAGAGATCCAACCTCAACCATGTTAACAGAATGAATTACTTGAACAATGAATGCAACTGAAATATTCCACTCAATAATGGCTGAATTGATTTTAAACCTTGTCTTAAACATTCTAGCTTGACCTTTGAACTTTTGAGGACCAGATATTGATAATGATTGGGTTGCTTCTAGAAGAGCCATTTGGAACATTTGGGTGCTTTGTAATTTGTATTGTTGAATGGAAATCTCCTAGTGACTAACATGTGTGTATGACAAGCATTGCAACTTGATCCTCCATAATTGTGATGTATCTTTTGTGTGAAAATAGATTTAAATTTGCATTAAATGATATGCTAGGACTACCCCTCAAGTCATTATTTCAGCTGATACAATCACGAGCTTCTGATGCGCAGGACAAGGAAGAAGTGTTTAGATTTGCAATTAGGTTTCCACATGAATAATGCAACATTAATTTGTTTAAGGAGTCTTTGTACAATTTCAAAGAACTAATGCATTATCCAACCTCAACCTAATTGGACATGTGATTTTAGACTTTGAGCCTTGTGAGCAGGCAAGTTTTAGAGTAATTGCAATTTACTAGCCACAATTAGAAGCTTAGGATCATTCATGCTTTGGTTTTGGTTGAAGCAGGTTTACAACAGAGGGTGCTTTCTTTGTCCATTTTCTGATATATGTTTGAGATGCTAATAGCCCAATACACCTTTTGCCTGTAATAATATATCTTTTTATGGTACCTATGATACTTTATAATGTCAACTTACTCATATTAATCAGTGTTCTTGACATAATTGTAATTTTATTGCAGATGAAGTGGTGATGATTTCGGTAGCATTTCTTGTAATTTTGTTCAGTGTACAGAAGTATGGGACAAGTAAAGTTGGGATTGCAGTTGGCCCTGCTTTATTCATCTGGTTTTGTTCTATTGGGGGTATTGGAATCTACAACCTTATAAAACATGACAGCAGTGTCTTGAGGGCATTTAATCCTGTTCACATCTATTACTTTTTCAAGAACAACTCAACTAAGGCTTGGTATGCCCTTGGAGGCTGTCTGTTGTGTGCAACAGGTAAGATTCAAAAAATTCAGATGTTAAAGAACTTAAATATACATCTTTGATACATAGATGGAAAAAAGGAGCAACCTCGGGATTTGCTATTGTTCTATATGTGATTTATTCCCTTTCATCCCTCAAAAATTGACTTATTCTTGATGTGATTATTCAAGGAGTAGAATAGAAACTTAAACTCAACTCATCTTTACAAGGCCTAACTCTAGTCTCTAGTCATTTGGGTTTATGTAAAAATGCATTAAAATATTCTTTACTATCTTTTTTCTGTGCCCTTAACTCTTGTTGTTTGAGCCTTTTCACCTGTCCGTGGAGCGCCTTTTAACTTCATTATACCACTTCTTTTTGGTGAAGTCATTTTTATTATACATGGCCAAAAGATCATACCTAACTTCGTCTTCTTTTTAATTTTTATTTATTATTATTATTTTTTTATAAATAAGAATACCAACTATTTTATTTTATTTAATTTTTCTTCTCATTGTTCTCTTTCAGAGCTTGCTTTTCAATGATATGATGTTTTCTTTTCTAAATCTGTCATCTTTTCTTGTTTACGATAAATTAAATAAAAACCAGCTTGTTTGGTTTGGATTTTCAGGATTCACTTTTTAGAAAATTAAATTTTTTTATTTTCTGTATTTTTTCATTTTCACTGAATTTTTTTTAATATTCTAAGTAATTTTTTAATTTTAAGATACACTTAACATAAATACACTTAAAAAGTATAATATTTGTGAAAAAAAATCTTTAGAAAATTCACTAAATACCAAAAATACAAAAAAAAAAATTACGAGAATTCAGGACATTTTTCATACTCTTGTGTATTTATTAGTTTTTTAAAATATTTTTTTACAAATATTTTACTTTTTAGATACATCTAAGTAAGGTGCATCTAAAAAAGTAAAAAAAAATTGCTTAAAATTTTAAAAATATTCACTAATAACAAAAAAATACAAAAAACAAAAAACTCAATTTTTAAAAAATTGAATCCAAAAAATTAAAACCAAACACACTGATATTGTGTTAATAATTGGTAGGTTCACTGGTATTGTTTTACTTGCTTCAATTATTTGTTTTCTTCTAAGGGGTGTTTGAAATTCTTGTCTCCTCCTTTTGAGACCAGACCCTACAATATTGGGATTGCATATTCATGATATTCTCTCTCTTTCTTGCCTCCCTCTATTGTTTTTGGAAAAAAAAATATTCAGTTACTACGCTGAAATAGTATCATATCTTGACTGGTGCTTTGGATATAATTGTAGAGGTATAATATCTCTTCTTTACAAGTGGTATCAACCTTTGTTTTTACCTTGGAAGCACCATGCAATTTCTAAGAAAGATACTCTACATTTATATTTCCACCAAAGGACATAACAGAAATTTACATTCTTTTTAAAATAAATTAAACTTTATTGGGTCTTACCTTGTGTGGAAGAGGTGGTTAGTGGGTCTTGCTTTGAGAGAGAGAGAGAGAGAGAGAGAGAGAGAGAGAGAGAGGGATGGGGGATGAAAGTTGATTTGATTTCATGATAGTTTGGTCCTCTTCAATTTTCTCTGCTATCATAACTACTTCCACAATACCTTTTGTGCTCTTAAATTTATACCCTTTATCATGAACTACTCCCATTAAGAGATTAACCAAAGATTATTGAAAAAAACAAATTCTTAATCAATGACGACTACCTGTCAACACCAAGACACTGTTTTCATCAATTTGTACAAAAAATAAAAAAAAAGGATAGAAAATAGAGAAGCAGATTGAAAATGAAGATGTCTTTATCAGAACGTTCCCATTGAGAGCTAGAGGGCAAGATGGTATTGTGATTGATATCAAAGTTTTTGTTTTGACACACATGGAAGAAGAATTTTGTTTTTTATCCACTATATTGATTCTAATTCCAATCAAACTCAAGGTTTTCTTTTTTGATCTTTGTCATGCATCAAGTGTGCCTCGTCTTTGTGTCCCTAACATGTATAACTACTCCTTGTGACTTCATCTTAATTTAGCTAATTGGAAATTTGACTCACAGCATTGTAATTGTAAATGGTGTTATTTACATTTTGTCCTTTTGCTCTGCTGATGGATGATTCTAATTCAGGTTCTGAGGCAATGTTCGCAGATCTTTGCTACTTTTCAGTGAGATCAGTTCAGGTAATGCAGTAATGTAGAAAAGTTACTGGATCATCTTTGCTATATGTTTCTCTGGACCTATGGAATACAATTATGGAAACCTGCTGGTTTTCTTCTCCATTACTGTTCTGTGGTGTTCGGATTGGCTACATATACTTAGCATACATATTTGTTGTTTGCAGCTTACCTTTCTGTTACTTGTACTTCCTTGCCTTATGTTGGGATACCTGGGTCAAGCTGCATACCTTATGGATAACTATAGTGATACTGAACAACTTTTCTTTTCTTCTATTCCAAGTAAGCTTCATCCTTTGTCTCTTTTAATCTGAAAGGTCCATGCACTTTTTTTCCACTTCGGCCTCTATTATCTATTTGGAAGACTTGAGATTATAATTCCTTAATTCCTAGATTCATTTTGCATACGGTTATGTCTTTTTCTTTGGACAGCATATTTTTCCGACTGTCTTTTATAATTTGGGAAGTTGCTTTTGCATTCAGTTAGGCCACTGTATTTGAAGGCTTATATTATATAATAACTGGCATTACACATTCTGTGTGCAGGTGTTGCTTTCTGGCCAGTCTTCCTCATTGCTAATGTTGCCGCATTAATTGCTAGTCGGGCAATGACAACGGCAACTTTTTCTTGTATTAAACAATCAACAGCACTTGGTTGTTTTCCTCGCCTGAAAATCATTCATACATCTCGGAAATTCATGGGTCATATTTATATACCCGTGATAAACTGGTTTCTGCTGGTATGCGCCATAGTGTTCGTCTGCTCTATCTCTAGCATTAATGAGATGGGAAATGCATATGGTAATATTATTCTCTCTCTTTTTTGAGCTTCATATACATGTTTTATTGTGGCCTTGTGTTCATTTTTCTCTTCACAACAATGTAATAGCTCCATTTTATCCTCCTATATTCTCCAAGGAGAATTATACTTTTATTTGAAAAGAATTGAAAATTCTCTGGGATCTGGAGAAATGCTTTGGGCATGTTTTGTCTGATTTGGAATCTTCTTCCCTCTTGTAAGGAATTCTTTCCATCTTTTGTTTGTTTTTACTCCTCTTTCTTAATGTAATTTTAAGGGGTTGTTTTGTAATCCTTCTATACTTTTCTTGCATCAATTGATATCTAGAACACATTGTCCAGAGTGTAGTCATTAGGAGATAAAAAAAAATGGAGTGCCAACACAAACTAATTTTATGGAATCCACGTGATACCGATTCTTGAAGTCCGAAGATGATTCCTTAGATGAAATATCCTACTTGCTGGTGAAGGGGTGAGTCTTTTTTAGTTTCATTGTTCATTTTTCCTTTCTTTTAACTAGCAGTTAAACCATCATATGTGACATCGATGTTTTAAGTTGGGAGTTGATTATAAGTTTCTATTTTTATCTATATGTGTCACCTCTTTGTATGAACACGTGAACATTTATGCAAGCTATTGTCTTACCTGATGTTGATTTTGTTTTACAGCCATTGCTGAGCTTGGAGTCATGATGATGACTACTATCTTAGTAACCCTTGTTATGCTTCTTATATGGAAGATAAACATCTTTACTGTGCTGTGTTTTGCCGTTATTTTCTTGGGGATGGAATTGACATTCTTCTCATCAGTCTTATGGAGTGTGGTGGATGGAAGTTGGATCATATTGGTTTTTTCCATAGTAATGTTTCTTATAATGTACATCTGGAATTATGGAAGCAAGCTCAAGTATGAAACTGAAGTCAAGCAAAAGTTGTCAATGGATTTGATGCGGGAACTGGGTTGTAATCTTGGAACAATTAGAGCTCCCGGCATTGGTTTGCTTTATAATGAGCTAGTAAAGGGTGTACCAGCAATATTTGGACATTTCCTGACCACTCTTCCAGCTGTCCATTCGATGATTATTTTCGTGTCCATAAAATATATTCCTGTTCCGGTCGTGCCTCAAGGTGAGAGGTTCCTATTCCGGCGTGTCTGCCCAAAAAGCTACCACATATTTCGATGCATTGCCAGGTGAGTATTATCATGTTCTATGAGTCTTAAAATTTGTCTTCATTAGAATTTGTGAATTCCAAGATGTCCTTTGTCCTAGACCTACGAGCACCAAACCCATGATACACTCTTTATTTTTTATTTTTTGGCTCACGAGGGAGTCCAGGGTTTCCCCCAGTCCCTCATATACTATGCAATGTAATTTTACTGGACTAAACCCATGATACACTAGGGCATGGCCTTGAAATCTAACTGACGAGCGTGTGTATGCACATGCATGCTTATTTATGTATATATGCATCTATTTCTTTTCTTTTTTGTCTTCTTCTTTGGTCTTTCTCATGACTTTGTTGTTGATGGGAGTTCATGTACGTGGACATGATGCCAACTGGGTGTATCATAAATTAGTCTCTGTGCGAGTACAAATATGCTTGTGTATGTGTATACATTTATAGTCAAGACACTTGACCTTGAATTGCTATTAACAGGTATGGCTACAAGGACGTTCGCAAAGAGAATCACCAGACATTTCAGCAGCTGTTGATGGAAAGCCTTGAAAAATTCATTCGCAGGGAAGCCCAAGAGCGGTCACTAGAGAGTGATGGAGATGATGATTCAAATTCTGAAGATGAGAACACTACTAGAGTTCTCATAGCTCCCAATGGTAGTGTGTACTCACTTGGTGTTCCCCTCCTGTTTGACTTTGACGACACAAACAAGCCCATCTTAGAAGCAAGCACTTCAGGGGAGGTGAAGCCAGAGCCACCCACAGATCCAATGGGTTCTGATGCAGAGCAGAGTTTTGAGAAAGAGCTGTCTTTCATACGAACAGCCAAGGAATCAGGGGTGGTTTACCTTGTCGGTCACGGCGACATTAGGGCAAGAAAGGATTCATGGTTCCTTAAGAAGCTAGTCATAAATTACTTCTATGCTTTCTTGAGAAAGAATTGCCGGAGAGGGATTGCGAATTTGAGCGTTCCTCATTCACATCTTATACAAGTGGGCATGACTTACATGGTTTGAAGTTTGAAGTTTGAATTTGCAAGCAAAATAAGGAAAATTTTCATTTAGTTTGACGCTGAAGATTTGACAGAAGTGGTTGAGTTCGAGGAAGGTCATGGGTGATTGGCATGTCCTTCGGTTGATGCAGGTTGAATACATGATTTTTTAGCAAAAAAATGGTTGCAAATGAAGATATATATTGGTTGGAAAGTTTTGTAGTTTATCAACTTGGTTGCTTACCATGTAATGATTCTCACAGTTTTTAAGGGTTTGCACATTCAATTTATGTATTTACTGACCATGTTGATGTTAATGTTAATGTTAATGCAATTCTTCACATTGTAACTATTATAGTTCCAAATTTTTTACTCCCGTGAAAAGGCTGGACTCGCTGAGTAAATCAAAACAAACCAAAATAATTCATGTAGTCATCCTATATGAATTATTTTTCTGTCATTTTTTTTTAAATTTTTTTGCCATGTTTTAATCAGTCAATTAAATAAAAGCATATCAAATTTTTACTATCGTGTTCCATGTTAGTTTGAGGCTTTTTCACACCCCTAATATTAACATTTACTGTGATTACCTCACTTTTTTATATCGTTACATCTATTAATCTTTAATTTTTTTTTATTTTTATTTTTGTAAATTAGTGCCACTCCTATCATTTTATAAATATATTTATTTATACTCCTTTTATGCATGTATTATTTCCAGTTTGCCTAATATTCAATTAAGTATCATTAATCCTATAAGAGCTTTATAAAATTTTCTCTTCAGTATGATTGGTATTTGTTGATTACGTAATGTCATAAATACTTCTTCACTTAAACAACTATCTTTAATTTTAAGAATTCCATCATATCTAACATCTATTGTTTTGAGTACTGAAAATCATGATTCCCTCCTGATTTCCTCGCATTCGAAACCAGACTGGGAATACCAAATCAAACGAATTCTAATCAAGCAGTGTACATGAATCCTTTTTTACCATTCCACCCAGTCCAGTGCAGTACGTAGTTATACCATGTTCCAACACACGTCTAAAGGCTGCTCAACACGTCTCTTGCAAGATACACTCAGATTCCTATGCTGTTGACAGATACTTCTTTATAACTGCCAATCTGTAACTTCTTTGTACAGCAAAATCTTGAGCCAGAAAAACCTTTCAACAAACCAGTAATCCAAAATAATAGATCAAATTATTAACTAAAATTGTAAATAATAAACTTGAAGGCATCTACTATTTTTCGAATAAAAGCAAAATCATATGTGAAGTGCACACAGGCAGACAACAATCTTGCCAAACTTGAAGGATTACATCAAAATACAAAATTTGGATATATAGATACAGTTATACAAGTCATCACAATAACCAACATGGCTTTGCTGAACTAGGGCAAGCACAAATCTTCAAAAGAAGAGAGCAAACTAAATTGGGAAAAGTCATAAACCAGGGGGAGAAAAGCCAAAAAAAAACAAAATCAAAAACAACACGAGTATTGTTCAGCTGATACAGTCATTACACGCGAGATCTGACATATTAAACTTTCCAAAGAATGGACATCCCCAATTGCCCAATGATAAGGCACAAATTGCTTGAATTCAGATCATGCTAACGGAAGTTATCCAAAAATAAATGGGGTCAACGGGATATAGAAATGCCTCACCTCACTACAACAAATCCACTACTAGTAGTCGGAGAGACTCTCACCTATTGATGAAAGGACAAGTCTCTGAAATAGAAAACCCAATTTTATAAGGACATACCATCAACGGACTGGTTGCACTTGCAAGAAATCCTTTGGATTTTCTATGATGGAATGTCTCCGTCAATAGCTCCTTGACCTGGCAATTACCCACCAAACTTCACATAAGTTATGTGAAAACTCAAGCTTTGATATTGAATCGTGGATTGAAATCACATTTTTCCAAATTGTTAATTGTAGAGATTTGGTTAAAGTTTATAAATTATTAGATATTAAATATCCAGTAAATATGAAAAGTTTAGACATAGATCAATGAAGAGCTTGTTTGGAACGATTATTGCATGCTGTATAAGAGGTAAGACACTTGCCTAATGCCTCTATGGCAAGAGATGCAGGTTCAAGCTTGACATGATCTATGATCTTATATTGCAGTACTGATTAAGCTATAATTTATGACAATCCATAGATAACTGTACTTGTATGAATCAGAGAAAAGAAGAATTCAAGATCCATCAAAATTGTAAATCCCCAAATGAGATAAATTTAACACTATGCATTCATATCTGCATGCACATCCACCAAGAAAACACTCACCTCGAAGATTAGACTTAAATCCACAACTGGTCAAATGCTTCGCAAGGATCTCTCCTACATGCTTTTGCCAGTTCGTCATAACCTTGGCCTCAGAAACAGGCCATATAGTTGCTGTTTTTGTTTCAAGATTGACACTGGCAGACAACACTTGTGGCTGTCAAAAAAATATAATACACTAGTGACCTCCAGATTTTATCTAAAAGGAAAAAAAGGTTCTTCCATAGATCACAACCAAATATTCAAAAGATGCAATCTACAGTTAACTACAAAGAGTTTATCCATATCTGAATAGATTAATATATTTGTCAATACAGAAGAAATTCAAGTAGGTGTCGAAACATCGTCATCACATCAATTTTTTTCATATGATATGGAAAGGTAAGTAAATTAAACTGAAGAAAGAAGGGACCATCTATTTGGTTTCAAAAGCTTAAAAACCCTAAAGCTTCAACTAATTCAACCCCAAAGGATGTAATTTTTTTTCAACTAATTCAACCCCATTAATATGTAATTTTTTTTTCTAAATTTACACTGAACACTAATTTCCCCTTTTATATAAATATAGGAACATTTTGCAGGCAGCCAAATAGAGAAATTAGAAAATATAAAGAACAAGAAGGATGACAATATATATATATATATATATCCTACTGACTTGGCTTTCCAAAATTCTCTTCACGCTCTCTACACATCCTCCACACATCATACCCTGAGATGAGAGAGACACAGAAAGATTAGATATTGAAGAATTCATTACAAATTTACAATAACCAAACACATTAAGAATTACATTTCATTTCATTTCAGAAACAAAAAAGAAGAAGAAGAAGAAGAGAGAGAGAGAGAGAGAGAGAGAGAGAGAGAGAGAGAGAGAGCGATTACTTCGACATTAATAATTATCGCATCAGGCGACAGAGCTCCAGCATCGCCGCCGCCGCCGCCGGCTGCGGAAGGGAGCGAAGCAGCGCAGTGCAAGCGAGAGCGAACAGAACACAAAGTCGTAAGCGAATTTGGGGAATGAGAGATCGAACTCAATGCTTTTGATCTCTGAGACTCGCCGTTGAAAGGTCGTGTGAGTTGAAGAGACACGGATTGGCAATGAATCGGACGGTGCAGACGACAAATGAATAGCGTTGTTCTTGTTGCATATAAAGTTGACTCCATTGGAACAGAGCTTCAATTCACAACATCAACTCTCTCTCTCTCTCCCTCCCTCCCTCCCCTATCCGTGCTCACCCACACACACACACACACTCACTCTCTCTCTCTCCCCCCTCTCTCTCTCTTTCTGGCCCTGTTTGATTCCAGCATATACAGGTGGGATTGGATACTATGGGGCACGCATATCTCATACGCATATTTCAAAGAGGATATATATTATGGGATTATATATTCCTCAACAATAGTGGATATACAATACCATCCCCATTATATCATATCTTCTTAGTTAGGATATGATTTAAAAAGTTTAATTTATCTTTTTGTCTATTTAATATAATATAATTTATTATATTTTTTGAATTTAATATAATATAATTATTGAATTTAATTTGATATAAATATTATTGAATTTAATTTAATTTAATATAACATAATATTATTTAATATAATATAATATAATTTAATACAAATTTTGAATATAATATAATATAATATAATATTATGAGGGCAATCTTAGAAATTATTTGTTTATATCACACGATATATTTTGTAAAACAAACATAGATAATATATATCTAATCTTATACATCAAGTCAACAAACATGAATTAGAAGATATATTATCCAATACTTATATCCTATTCATTATATATCCTGATTAAATCTCACATTATATTATAACCTCCATTTTATATCCAATGAAACAAATATGGCCTCTCTTTCTAAAATCTCTCGTACCCAAAAAATATATATTTTTAAATAATTACAAAAATTCCATACATTTATAGAAAATATTATGCACCATATATACTTTATAAGTGAAAAAAAAAAAAAAAAAAAAACATAATTTTAATTTTTTAAGTCGTACTAAAAAAAATCATAATTATAAAATTTATGAACCATAATCAAAATAAGACATTATTAAAAGTACGTATAGTATACTTTTTTAAAGGAGGTGTATGTTAGATATTTTCTATATATATATATATATTTGTATTAATTGAATTATTATTTTGTAAATTATACATTTATTTTTTAAGTGTGGATGGATTAGATATATCTAAAAAAAATTTGACCACAATATAAAAAAATTTCACTAAAATAAACAAAATATGAAAAACAAAAATACTAAAAAATTATTTTTAAAAACTCTAAACCCAATAAATTAGTTCTTTTGGATAAAATCCTATGCGGAAGTATTTTCATATGTTTAAAAAAAAAATTCAAATATTAGATTAATCTTTCAAGATCCTTGGAAAGATTTTAATATTTTCTTTGTTTGTTTCTATATTGATTGGATGGAATTTTCTTATTGGTCTAAATTATTTCAGAACAAAAAAATCATTTACGATGGACTTATCGAGAAACCCTTCATAGAACTAAATAGGGAGTTGCCAACTATAACTAACATGTGAATGGGTGCATAAGAATTTTGTGCTCATCATTATAAATTAAGATATTGTACATTAGATTTTTAATTTATGAAAGATTTATGGAAACAAAAAGAAGAGAAGAGTGTATAAAGTAAAAATTAAATTCTTGATACAAAGTCAATAAATTACACTCCAAAGCTCCCATTTCAAATGATTTATGTTACCCAGAATGCATCCCATAACACAGGCAGAAAAGAAATTTAATTTGCAAAATGGAACTCCATAGGATATAACCAAAATTAGGGATGTAAAATGAATTTATCCGAGCTCAACTTGTGTTAAACTCATTTTTTAATTCGTTAAGTATCTGAACACGGGGTTGGGGAAGGAGGTCTAATTAAGGAAGAAAAATATAACTCGGATTGTCATGTAAACTAGGACCGACAACCACGAGGAACACCAAAATTAATTCTCCTGGTTCGGGGATCTATCTTCTAACAGTGAAGGCATTGATAATGCAAATAAATTTGAAAAAAAAAAAACCGCTATCAAGTTTTTACAAAGTGGGAGAATTCTTATTCTTATCATGAACTCATATGACACAAGAACCGAGTTAGGATTTGAAATCTTATCGCGAACTCATTACTTCTATCAAACATAGTCCTCAGTATTTACCATAAAAGACACAAAAAGAGTTCAAAGTTTAAATCATGTATCTCCGTGAAACTGCTGTACGTGGACATGGTAGCAACGCGTTAATGATAACCAAGAGGAGCTGGAGCCTCCCTCAACTTCTTCCCCTCGTAATGAATATCCTGCAACGCAATAGCACCATCATAATGCAAATATATCTATCTAATCGAAAAGGCTCATCATAAAACACACAGTATTTGTTCTCACAACAATCATCATTTAATACAACAAAAATGTAAGACAAATTACAGCAAATTTAGCAAAATGCAATTTATCAAAGTAGGAGTCACATGCCTATTTCAAAATATTCAATGCAATACATCTCAATAACAATTCTTAACACTAAACAAAAGACCTACGCTAATTAGGTGTGCTAGTCCTAGTCCACAAATGGAAAATTAGTATCATTCAAGCAGGAAATTTGTAGTAAGAAATCACACATCGAAATGACAGAAGTAAAGGAATTTCAAATAAGCACACAAAGGATTCAGCCTTTTCATGTTTAGGGAAAATATATCATAGTCTTCTAATCATTTTCCCGTTGGAACCAATTGTTTATATGAAGAGTAACTTTAATGCATTCACGAGTTATTTCTGATATTATAACTGGATATTGTCAATGAAATTATAAAATAGTATTGCACTACATTTTAGCCAAAATTATTTTTTCAGAAGATTGGATATAAAATGACAGATTTAGTCAAAATTATTTTTTCACAAAATAAAACACAATGAATTGGTAGAAAAAGCATGATGTGATGAAGCCAACAGAAAGCAATGAAATGGAAATGATGAAAGATAATGGTACTCACAGAAGCGAAATGGTTGACATCTCGATGGTGAGCTTCATCAGCACGGATGACAGTTATAACATCCTTCAGGGTTGCATCTTTCGGAAGTCTCCAATAGTCAATCGCAATAACAGGAGCTGGTACATTTTCAATTTTGCCATCGTCAATATCCTTCAGGTACTCTGTATACGAGTGTATAGCCTCCTCCTCCAGATATCCAACAATTCTATGTGCCAATTTGGGAGAAAGCATATAAAGCACAAAGAATGCATTGAAAAAGACCCCCTGCACAGTGAGAACCAATAGCCTCTCATACCATTTGGGCTTCACAAGCTCCACCATGGTCATCAGGTGCATCCTCTCATTTTCTGCTTCTTCGAGCAAAGCTTTAATCCAACCGCCACTCTGCTCGAATTTACGCAGAGATCTAAGGTGTAGCAACATTCCTCCCACCATACCAGGAACCGCTGCCACAGTTTCCAGCATCATTGCACGACATCCATACCTCCTCTGCAAGACCATTACAAGCATTTTAATCGGTACAATAGCAGACAAAATTACTCATGCTAGCAATTTTTTATACCAAAAAATAACTGGTAGCTAGAATAATCTACTGAGATGCTCGTCGTGTAACCTCTTGATCACTATGGATTCAATACAATTGCTAAAAAGTTGTGTCAAGCATCCAAGGAGACAAATCATCTTTGTCTTTGTATCACTTCGTCTTCATCAGACAAAGAAAATCCACATGCATCAAATATCACCTAATCAAATATTAACACTTACCACCCACATACTATTGCCACATTAAGGCTGTGTTTGGATCATAGATTTGGATAGGCATTTGGAAAGGGAAAGAAAAATATGAGGGAAATGTAAATGAAATATAAGTTTTTTTTTTTTTCCCTCTTCTTTTCTTTTTAAATCCTTACACAAATCCATGATCGAAATATAGCCTAGCTGTCAGGTTGTGTTCCTACAAAGTTAAAAATGGTGATAAAAAGCAATTATCATAGGAAAATCTGGCCCTTAACATGCAGCAACATCCAGATAGCCTTGTGATATCCTACCCATTCAAATACTTCAATCTTACGCAGTATTTTCTATTTTTTTCCTAGTAGAATGAAATGTTTCCTCATCATAAACAAAACCGCCTTTCAAAGAAAAATTGAACATGAATTATAATGATCCATTTCCTGGTTCCACCTATTAGCAACTCATCTCAATTTCGCTTCATACTGCCTGACATTGTGAATAAATCTGCATATCAGGCTTACTTCATTGGCTGGCTTCATCCCATAGTTCTAAGTTCTAACCCCTCATTAAAATCTATATTCCAGGTAAATGATACTGATTTTTACATTTTCTAACAGGTCCTATCTATTCTAGCCGATGCATTGTAAATGAGAAAGTAAAATCCAATAAATCATGTAGGTCTCCGGCTACAATGCCACTTGTCATTTGAATTATATGGTAGCATATAGATGACCTCAAGAGAAACATCAAGAATTATCTGTAAAAGAGATGTCAAAAGGGCTTCTTACTTCCCAAACAAAACTTTAAGCAAGGAAATTACCCACCCCTATTCCAAATGATGTATTATCATTTGTTAACATAGAAGTTCATTGACATGAAGAAGAATAAAAGGAGATAAAGAAGATAACCCACCTGAAAAAATATATCTGTTGGAATTCTGAGGATCTTCACAGTCCTGAAAGCAACTTTATCCAGAAATGTTTTTGGTACATGGTGCTTACCGAGATCTATTGACAAGTTTGCTCGGTAAGTCTCCCATGGCTACAAAAAGAAAAGAAAAAAAAAATTGAGCATAAATGAGAAAACTGAAGATGTATATTTTAAGCTTTGCAAAGTAACACAACATAAAACAAGGACAAGTGAAAACCCATATAATAATATTTCCAGATGAAGATTTTGTGCAAAGATGTCCATGTTAAGTATTTAGCCCTATCACTAACATAATTTGCGCACTTGTTTGGCCATTTCATAGATTGTGAACAACCCAACTGAAGCTAAAAAGCAGCTCACCTTTACAGGCATCTTGAGGCAAAGGGAGGATATTGGAGGTCACTCTTCAAACTTCCAAGTTATATTAGAAACAGTAGTAATGCAAAATTGATTTATTATTGCAAACCCAAAGCAAGGGAAAACAGTATCTAGAAGAAAAATTCTGAGTATCAAGTAGTACTTAAATAAATTAAATTGCATGAACAAGAAGCATGTTGGGCTCATCAACAAGCAACAGTGCGAATGACAACACAACACAAAATACAAGATTTTTATTTTCCTGTAGAAATAAGCCAAGCACACACAATTAAAAAGAAATAAAAAAAGGTACCCAAAAAAACACCACATTTTATCAAGATTTCTCCATCTTGTTGATATCCTGTAAATCATTATAAAAAATAATTTATGAAACTACTTGACATACAACTTTAAGGAACAAATCTATCAGGTTTGAACAGTACTATGCACTAACATGAAGTAGAAGTGTCATAACTTTGCATTTAGGCATCAGTCTACTGAAGCAAGAGGGTTTGAGTGTCACCTTAAGTTAAAATAAAGACTCACCATAGTTGATGTGGGCTGAATTAAAACACAAGTGTAGTTGAAGTTGCCAATTTGAATTGAATTAGCATGATAGAATAGAAAGGCAAAATATTTATGTTACAAAACAAAAAACACAAACACAGAAGCAGTATCAAGCCAAACATATGTATGTATAAGCATAAATCTTACAAAACAGAGGGTACAAAATCAGAACCGTTCATAAGAAAAATAAAACACGTAGGATTTTTGCTCCAAACCACTAGCATGAAAAATCAGAACTATTCTCAAGACAAAATGACATTCATATAAAAAAAGAGGGAGAATAATTGATATATAGATCTCATGGCTACTGCACAGACCATCATATCCCAAACATGTCCTCATCTGTTCATGATTTGTCAACTTCCAATCCATTCTTGACTATTATTGCCTCAAATTGACCAACTATAGTATGTTCGAGCCAATTTCTCACATTCACATCTCAACATGCCTACAACCAAACACCGTCAATTTCTACACACTTCCTCACTGGGTCATATGGCTAAAACAGAAGCTGAATTTGATCAGAAAATAAATTTAGATAAAAAGGAAAACATAAGTAGTGTCTTATATTCTCCACACTTTGACAAGTAATTTGAAGAACTTCAGAGAACTCCAGTCAACTAATTAAAATATGAAAAATAAAATCAATGTGGATGCAGAAAAAGTCAATTCAAGTTAATCTGAGTGCACCAACTTATCAACTTTAAAATCATTTCAAGGACTTCACATAATGAAATCAAGCAAGAACAACATCAAAGATTTAAGATTCATTTCCGAATAACCACATCTTGAACAATCATGGAAAATGACAAAATATATGTATATATATTATATGCAAGCATGCACGAATGTATTAAAACTTATGCATAGATCACAAAAGAAATAGCAAATTGCATTAGTCCTACTATACTACACTCTACATTCAATCACACAAAACTCATATCAAACGATCAAAATTGAAACAGAACCACACAATTTTCAACAAAACAAAAGAATCAGATTCAAATTACCATAAAGCAGTTCCAAGGCCACTCGGTTCCATCCTCTCTGGTAATCTTGGGCCTCGAAATGCCCCAATAGCTCGAAACCATAACTTCATCGTCCCCTTTCTTCTCCTCCGCCACCGCACTCTCCTTCCGATCCTTCTCCGCCACCGCCGTCGTCGTCTCCGCATCCGTGCTCATATTCCTCCTCCACTGTGCACCGCCGCCATTGAATCCCCAGCACTGGCTCCGCCACAGAACCACCGCCTCATCAAGCGGTGTCACAACAACCGCCGCCGCTGACGGCGGCGTCAAGCCGCCGCCGATCATCCGTCGCAACACAACCCTCGCCACCAACTGATTCATCTTCGAGTTGAGTGTTTGTATCGGCGGTTTCGAGTCGAGTGAAACGAGCTCTGTGAAAAACAGTTATGAAACGAGAAGAGAGAAGACAGGCAGACAGAGAGACGGGGGTGACTGGGTGAGTATGATTCGGTGTATCGCTACCTCTTTGGTTCATGGTCTAAAATTACTTCTAGCATTTTCTAAGCATTGGCCTTTTTTCATGTGATTATTATTTGGGAGGCTTATTTATAAGTTTTTTTTCAGATACTTATGATAGGGTAAGTCTTGTATAATTTTTTATAGAGTCTCAAGTCCTATTTAGATAAGAATGTATTCTACAAGATTTTACATAAACGTAACGTGACGTGACACTTACATAAAGGTAACGTAACATGATACTTATATAAACGTAACGTAACGTGACACCTACATAAACGTAACGTAACGTGTCACGTTATATTTCGCAATTTAAATTGAATGTGAAAATGTTGTTGGTTTATATTGACATCACGTTACGTTTGATATAAATATGATATATGGTAACATTCAATTTCTCATATATAGTGTTACAACTTAATCCGACAAATTATAATCATGAATAATAATTTTAAAATGAGAGAGAAATCCAATACCCAAAAAAAAAAAAAATTAAATTAAATATAAGTGAGGTGGTGTTTGGAAAGTGAGTTTAGTGAATTTTTTAGCTAAAATAATCAATACAGACAAAATAAGCTAAAATAAACAAAATGTCATTTCATTTTTTTCTCCCATTAAGTCAATTACTAAAAAAGCAACTATCTTTCAAAATATTACTCTTTTAGCCAGCTTAAAATATCCAAAAAATTTTTAAAAATTAACTAAAATAACTAAATTCCCAAACCAACACAAAGAAAATTTGAATCATTGATGTCCTAATGAGATACAAGAATTTTAATCAAGTTATCTAGCGTGTTAATAGGATTATAAAATGAATTAATCCTTTCAACTTATATCGGACTCATTAAAAATTTGTCAAAATTGATTCATTATACAAATAAATTAAATTTAAGTACATTTTAAAATTCGTTAAGTTGTCATATCAAAGTCATATCATGCTTGGTATAATTAATTTTTACTTTTGAAAATGAGTTGGAATATTTTGTATAATTTTTAATTATAGTTTATGATGTAAGTTAAATAAGTTTAAAAGTTGACCCGGTGGAGAGAGGTTATTGATTTTTACATTCTGATTACTAACTTGTAAATTTTTCTTAAAAAATATATATCAAACATACATACTCAAGTTGTTACTTAACTTAATAAATTCATATGCATTATAAAAAAATAAGTCATTTGAACTTGAATTTATCAAAAGTTAATTAAGAATCACTCAAAAAGCAAAAAATAAATAACTTTAAATATATTTTAATTAAAATTTGTTAAAATTTTCGAATCGATGTTTGTTAAACAACTTGCAACTTATTATTAGTTCAATTTACAATCTGTAATGATGCCTTTTTGACGGTGGAGATGATGCGAAGGTTGGTTAATACGGTGGGTTGTGAAGTAGAGGAAACAATTTTTTTTGTGCATGGATTGTAGATGGAGATTGTCACGGTTGGCTTGATCTGACCGCCATTGTGAAATGACTGTTTTAGCACTTTAAATTACATATAATCATCCCTTACTTTTTCTCCAAGTTGACGGGAAATGCAACGGTGTAGTGCAGTGCACGGCACGGCTGCTGAAGTACGGTTCCTCATAACATGGCTCCTTCTTTACATTACACGTGGCCCAAAATCAATTAGCGTTTAGTTTTGATTTTCTGAATTCAGTTTTTTAAAAATTGAATTTTTTTTTTTTTTGTATTGTTTTGTTTTTAATGAATATTTTAAAAATTTTAAGTAATTTTTTTACTTTTTTAGATATACCTTACTTAAATGTATCTAAATAATAAAATATTTGTAAAAAAATATTTTAAAAAATTAATAAATACACAAAATTATAAAAAAATATATTGAATCTTAATAAGTGTGTTTTATTTGAATTTTTTGAGTTAAGTTTTTTGAAAATTGAATTTTTTGATTTTCGTATTTTTTTGTTTTTAGTGAATATTTTTAAAATTTTAAACATTTTTTTTACTTTTTTAGATGCACCTTATTTAGATGTATCTAAAAAGTAAAAAATTTATAAAAAAATATTTTTAAAAATTAATAAATACATAAAAATACAAAAAAATGTATTAAATTCTCGTATTTTTTTTTGTATTTTTGATATTTAGTGAATTTTTTAAAAAAAATTTCAAATTTTTTTTACTTTTTAGGTATATTTATGTTAGTTATGTCTAAAAATTAAAAAAATTACTCAAAATATTAAAAAAAATCAATAAAAACAAAAAAACACGAAAAATAAAAAAATAAAATTTTCTGAAAAGTATTTTTAAAAAGTGGTAACCAAGCATAGAGAATATTTTTTTTTAATTTTTTTTGGTATTTAATGTATTTTTTAAAGATTTTTTTTCACAAATGTTATACTTTTTAAATATATTTATGTTAATTGTGTTTAAAGAATTTTATATAAAAAAAAATCTTAAAATATTAAAAAAATTCATTGAAAATATTAAAATACGAAAAATAAAAAATAAAATTTTCTAAAAATTATTTTTTAAAAATCAGAACCAAACAAGGTAAATACTAATTGATTTTGAATTCTAGAAAACACTTTTCAAGAAATATTTTTTTTTTTTTTTTTGTTTTTTTTTTTTTTTAATAAATTTTTAAAAATTAAAGGGTAAATTACACTGATCCAGTGTCTGATAAATGAAAAAGAGATTAATTTAGGTGAAAGCAAAACAACTGCTAATCCATCACTACAGAAAAAAATAAATAAATAAAAAATAATAATAATCAACATATAAGACTTCAGATAAGTGTAGTACAATTGCATTGCATTTCTATAACAAGTATACTGATCTCCATAAAATTGAAAATACACTTTCTGTGAAACCCTTTATCGTCCCGGTTTGCACTCTCTTTATTGTTGAAACAAAGGAAACTGTACATGGAAAACCCTTCATAATTTCCGAGATACTCGAATGTTACGAAAGAGAAAGAGAAAGAGAAACAGAAACAGAAACAAGGAGAGAATAGGACAAAAACCCTTAAATGTATTTTTAACTACTGTCATTAGCAGCAATGCTCTCGTAAAAGAGGATGTACCCGTGATCTGTGTTACTTGAATACTCCTGAGCAGAGCCGAAGAAAGTTTGAACAGCAGACTCATCAATCATCTCTACATTCTCGTCATCAAAGAACAACCAGTGGTCATGGCTTTTCACAAGGCTAACATAGTGCCCATGGTTTGGCCCAGTCCCAATATGAACGACAACAGCAAATAAGGAGTATTCAGAGTCGGCATCTTCCATGGTGTTGCTCAGTTTCAGCTCCAGAGGGAACACAACACGGTAAGACAACTTCTTGTTCCGACCAAGCTGTTCCACGTACTTGAAACGCTTCAGATGAATAACCAGGACCTGAGGTGGTTTCTTTATTTTCATCCTCTTCTGGGCTTCTTGTAAACTGCATTTGAGGAACAAACAATTAATTCTTCATTTTTTTTTTTTAATTTTGTATAATTAAGTCTTTACCCCACTAAAAAGCAAGGAATGAGCATATTCTACCTGCAGCACTTATCGCAGAAGAATTTGTCCTCAGCATTCAGAGTTTCAGTGGAACTGAAATTTTTAAGGCAGCTCGTTACTGAACTATTCTGTTCAATATCAAGGCTCAAATCTAAGAATGTCTCATCCCTTGCTGTCACCGTCTCACACCGTAAGCACCTTGTTTCATTGGTAAGAATACCCTGCATTTGTAGGCGTCAGGCAGCTAAGAACTCATCCAAGAACACAAGTTGAAGTCTAATGACTTAATCGTTATATTTAGAAGGTTAGGGACCAAAGTGCAATCCAAATGAAAGTTGGCGTAATTTACATTTCACCCTAAACTTTTTTAAATTCACTAAATATTTAATTGTAGTCGTGTCTGCATTCTACTTCTTTGAAAATCGTTCCATATTAATGTCATCGCCATGTTCCATGCTTCTTAGATATACTAGGAGGTGTGTTCCAAAATCCACAATCAAGAAGGGCAACTAGATAACAAATAGTAGAAGCTCTAGTGCAAAACACAAATATAACAAAATGTTACTCATATCAAAGGAAAAATAAACAAGATGTTTTATTCAAATAAATGTAAATGTCAAAACCACAATAAGCTCACCTGGAAATTTTTGTGAACCCAAGTAACTAATGGCGCTTTCTTAACACCATTCGCCTGAGGATTGTTTGGTCCATTTGCAATCTTTTCAGGTGGAGAAGTTTCAGGAATACTTTTTGCTACATGGGACTCCTTCTCCAATATGTCAACAAGCTCATTTAACAAGAAGTTCAAAAATTCATGGGCATCCTACACTCACACAAACAAACAAAAAAAGAAAAAGAAAAAAAGAAAAAGCCGTTAATTGTCAAGATAATATAAATGGGATTGAAGAATGTAAGAAATATGTATATCCTCATTCCTTCAGTAATTTAAATAAGCAATATCTTCTATGGAGAGCCATGTAAAATATAGAGACATGAGGAACGGAAACAAATGGAAATGGGAGTGTATGTTCCCTATTGAAGTGACCTTCTTATTACACATTGCTCAAATATACCTAAACAGTACATATCTTCACAGGATAAATCTACAAGCCATAGGTATCATACACACACAAGCCATGGGAAGCATACATATAGCTGTGGAAACTGAACCATAGACCATCCATTTGATAGACCAGAATTGGTGTAAAGCAGGATTTCAGCAGCACAAAGAAAGTTTACTAATAATCATTACTGAAAATCTCTCCCCCAATTTTTTCCATTCCATTCACCTAGCTATGTCATATATTGGTCCATCAAACAAGAGACATTCAAAACAAAGTGAAGTCATCAATTACTCCATTGAGAAGCCTTGGTTTGAGTACTGAATCATGGAAAGGTTGATGCTAAGAAAAGATGTATTCAGAGCAGTGGGAACCCAAAGTGCTACCTACCGTTAGAAATTTGAATAGTTAATATTGCAATTGTAATACCAATTCAGTTTTTGAGCGTGAGAGACATGATAATTTTAATTGATCAATTTAGAGGATTAAAGGGAAAATCCTGATATTTTTAAGATGGTATATTAACTACTGCAGCAAAATAATGCATCCTTACAAATAAAATGTATGGTTTTAGACTTTTATTAAGAAATATATCCCCTTGCATGATATTTGTAGCTCACCCTGTCCGCGATTTTGATTATTATTCAATTTTGGAAACTGGTCTAAGACTCCCTTAAAATTGTATAAAAATACTTACTTCAACCTCTAAAATACAATATTTATTAAAGAAAGTTTGATCACAAATGTTGTACAAACTAACTTGCAAAAGTTAATGGGTTAAAAACCAAAATTGGAAAGGACAAGTTTATACGACATATAGGCCAGAGATAATCCTTTGCTAGCATAAAGATTATATTAAAGAGGAAACCTCAGTTTATAATGTTCAAGGGTTTTATCTCGTGATTTCTCAAAGCTAACAGATACACTAACCAATGTTAAAATCATACCTGATGCATGTAGCCACGAAAAAGCTCATTTTGTTTCTTCAATCTCTGCACAAAGCGTTTTGGAGCAATTACACCTGTTTTCTTCTTCTGTGAACTTATCTGCACAAAAGATAATTGATCCAGCTGTTACAGTAAGTGAACAAGCAATAACAAAGAATATCATTTTTATTTTTTCAGAACATTTTACTCAAGTACGTCCCATGGATTTCCTTTTTAACCCCTTAGAACAATCTGCTTTCCCATCAATACTCCAGGGTCCAATCAAATCCAAACAGCCGAAAATAATCATTTTGTCTTTCAAGAAGTTAAGTTCTACATCTTGCATGATATGTGATGCCATGCCATGCCAGATTCCATTAAAAGATTCAACACCTAAGTTTACACGTGAGTTTGGCCATAGAAAATTACACTGTATGAAGTCAATCCAAAATCCTGGTTGCTACAGTTTAGAAGCAGGTCTTTATTGCAATAATGTAAGAGACTTATGCGCAGTCTTGCTCATACAGTAAAAGAAAATTGTCAAGAAAAAATAAAAGAAGCAGGTTACAATTGATGCAATCTATGGAAATCCCCAATGTGATTCTTCATAATAAAGATACATGCATGACCATAAGTTTTTGCTTCTTTTACTACCATAATCTGCATCTTGGCACAACCCATCTCTTCTGTTCCTCCAATATTTAGGTTTCAAAGAATAACCTCTAACTTCTTTCCACAATAACAGCATGATGCCAAGCAAACTTTAGTCAGGGCATAACAATTTCGGTAGGAATAAAATAGCAAAAATAGTTTTGCCATCTGAAAGAAAAGTAAATTCCAGAGTATAACTTATAAACAAGAACAATTTTATCCATATGAACCCTTCAATGCAGAAAGAGTAGACACTAGACACTATAACTTAAAGCATTCCTTGAGAATTAGCTAAAACAAGAGGGAAAACAAATTACTAGGAGTTTTCATGTAATTGGGTAGTATAATTATCTTGAGTAAAATAGTGACATACATTAAAAATAAAACCATTTACAGCAAATAATTTGGAAACAGCAAACTAAATAAAACCATTTATATTGTAAAACTTAAAAAGATGAATCATGAATCAGGTAATGGTGCATCACTGTTTCAAATTAACAAAGGACCACATTTTCTACTGGATTTGATACCTGTGTAAATAAGTCTGCCAAACAAGTAAGAAGATTCTCCTCTGCATCCCCTGGATTTTTATTATTTGCATAATACTCTAGTAACTGTTCACGGAATGGAACACAGAAGTAAAGTGCCTGCAAGATAAAATGGAGAACATATTAGGCAATATTCTAAAGGGGAAATCCTGCTTGATAACAAAACCTATGTCCTCACTAGAGCTCTTCTGCATTCCTAATATTGTAGCCCTAACATCTAAACCTGAGAGATCAATTTATGCAACTCAAGACCGACAAAACTATGTAAACCTACACAAAATAAGTTCACACTAAAAATAGATATCAGGCAATTTTAATGTGAGTTTCTCACTCGCTCCAAATGGTTAGTTTTATTATAAGGAAAGGCAATAAAGAAAACAGCGGATAAAATCTCCTCCACTGAATACACCAAAAACTCAATGTATGAGATTGAATTTTGAGCAACCAAAAATTCTTACTAAATAAATCCCCACCTAGAAAACCTTCATTTTCCAAAATCATCAACAAATTACCAGCTCTCAAACTAAAGGAAGGTGGCAACCAAATTAACTGTTCTGAATTACTGTTAAGAACAAAAAATTACTGGAAAAGACAGAAATTTTTTACATTATTATGTATGTCAGCAATAGTTGGAAAGCCTACAAACAAGAACAGAAAGGACATATATTCCTAATTCCTACCTCAGGCTTCCCTTCCATATAGGAGCAAGCCCATCCACATAATAAGTTCTTTTTGACTGGCATCAATCTCATTATCTAAGAGATTAGAAAATTTTAAGACGCATTTCCTAGTAGGTATTTAATAATGCAAGGCAAGACTTCTTTTCTCAATGGAAGTAATGAATGTGAGAGAGCTTGGCTGTGGCAGTTGACACCTCATCAAATGGTGAACACAAAAAATATACCTGTGCATCTGTGTATGCAGTGGCGGAACCACTATAGGCCAAGGAGGGTCACGTGCCCCTCCTCAACTTTTCGAAATTGTAGTCTTAAGATTTTGAAATTTTTTTCAATTTTTCCCTTCAAAAATTATATCTATACCCCCTAAATTTTTTTCCACTCGTCTTCCAAGACACACGACACATCATTGACTAAGGGTTGGTTTGGGGTGTCCTAAAAAAGTGTACTTTTTGTCTTTTTATGAAAAGATGTGCAAAAAAGTAGAGAAGTGATGTGATGGAAAAAAGATAAAAAGATGGATTATATAGGTTACCCCAAACCAAGCCTAAATAGGGATATAGGCTGACTCCTTATTTGCTTCACAAATAAATTTAAAAAAATTTCCTTTTTATATTGTGTATTTTGTTGGTATTTTTTATTATTTAATCTTCATTTCTTATTATTTAAGAGTTCTATAGATTTGAATGGTAGGATGATTTTGTTATAGTATTATGTATGATAATGTAAATTGGTAACAGTACTGAAATATTGATAATTGGTTTTTCTTTTTTTTTCTTTTCTTTATCAAATCAAACCAAACTAAACTGTGTTTCAAATCCATCCAACTCAATAATTTGAGTGAGTATATACAAGCGATTACCTGTTTGAAGCAGATATAAAAATGGACAAAAATGAAATCAAAGCACCAGAAACAATTATATATAGAGTTCTAATCATCAAATCATCAAAAGCTAACAAACCCACTATTCAGAAGCATGAAATTCGAAACAAAGAACCTTGAAACATCCAAAATTAGCAGAAAATCGCAAATAAAATCCAAAAAAAATAAATAAATAATTGAATCGAACCTGCAAGACGCTGTTGCAGTAACAGGTGTTTCCAAAATTCTCGAGGCCAAAGTAGCGCTCGCCTTCGGGAAATTGGTCTCCGAGAGCTTTCTCGAGCTTCGAACCCGAAGCACCCATGAGACCATCGACCAAATTCCAAAATTTCTCTATTTTTACCCTCTTTCTCTCTCCCTCTCCACCTCTTCTACTTCTTCAGCTTCATCAAAGCTTCAAATTCCAATAGATAGTTTCCTACATCAGGGTCTCCCCAAACTGTATTTCTAGAGAGAGAGAGAGAATTAGCTAGGTTTCTCTTCCCTGTATTGATGTGTTTAGTTAAGAGGAAAAAAACTTTACGCTATTGATCATTTTTTTTCCCTATTTTGTTTTTTTCTGCACAGGTGTCTCTTGACGACTCCTCCATCTGGTTTTGAATTTATGCGAATGGGAGCTTCTTTTTAAGATTTGTGTAAATTACAAGTAAAAAATAAAAAATTCTTTAACAAAAATAAAATTTGAATTTCGACTTATTAAGCCCCTGTTTGAGAAGTGAGTTGACTTTTTAATTTTTTAATTTTTTTAGTTATTTTAGCTTAAGCTAAAAAGTTTAATTTGAGAAAGATTTTTTGACTTTTTGGACTCTTTTTGTGAGAGAAGAGTGTATTGATTATGGGTTGAACGTGGTGTTTTGTTTGCTGTAACTAAAATAACTTTTTTTGTCTTTTGTGACTAAAATAGCCAAAAAAACTCTTACCAAACGGAGCCTAATTTAAATTTTTTGATTTTCTTTTTTATTTAAATTATTTATCTATTTTTGTTAAATAAATCAACAAAAAAAAGTATAGTAACTTAAACATAAAACTCAATTATCTAAAATTTCATTTACCTATTTTTATTAAGTAAAATTGATCACAAAAAAAATATTTTGATAATTAAATTTAGTAAAAAATAATATTTTAGATATTTTATGTACATTTATATTGAGTTTAATATTTACAATATTATTCTCTTTTCTTTTATCAATTTTACTTAATGAAAATAAATAAATAGTTAAAATTGAAAAAAAAAATCAAAATATTAAAATTTAGATTAACAAAATTAAAAACACAAATATTATATTCAAATTTATTTATTTTATTATAATAGTCAAACTCTGTATAAAAAAAAAATTATAATTTCTCCTCAATTTTTTTTTTTTTTTTTTTTTATCCCCATACACTCTTCAATATTTCAACTTGATCCCATCTTTTAACTGTAATGATCCAGAATTTTTCCCTCCGCTCGAGCGAGGGAGTTGATGCTCAAGTGGACTTGAGGGGCTCCTAGCATTTTTGCAGTTTGTCCGAAATTCTAAGAGTTGTGAATTCTCACTCGAGCGTAGGAGTGGTCGCTCGAGCAGACGGCTTTGATAGTCTACGCGCTCGAGCGTGGAAAGTGAGATTGCCCTTGACATTTTTTTATTAGTGTATTTAGAACTTCCTTATTTTATTTTGGGGTATTGATTGAGGTAGTAACATGATGGTAAAGTAAGATTGGACCAAAAACTTTAATTCGAATAATTTGCCTATGGTCAGCCGTCACTCTTTTATCCTTTTATTTTTCTACACTTTGAATTTGGGTGTGAGTCTAAAACTATTGAAAAACTTGTTTCTGGGACTTCAATTTGGACATAAGAACGACCTAAAACAGAGTCCGGATAAGAGAGTTATACTTGTTTGAAGTTTTGAAATCTGTGTTTGAAGTAGGTACGCTCAAGTGGACTGCGCAAATTCAACGACTTAAAAAGTGAATTTCTAGATCATTCTTTGTATTTTCTTTTTCCCTCTTCCTTCCTCTCACCCTAGGTCCGAAAACCCTAGGTTTTTGGCCCCAAATACTCTCAATTCCTCTAAGTTTTGGCCAAGATCTCTCACCAAGAAGTAAAGAAGACTTGAAGATCTCATTTTTCTACCAATTGGAATTCGGATTTGCGAAGGATTCTTCTTGAAGCTTTGCTCATTTCTTGATTCTTGAGGTAGGAGTCCTAATTCTTTTTCAATACTTACATTAATAGATAGATTTGTGGTATTTTGATTATATAAATGCAAAGTCTACATTTTTGAGCATATAGTGTTATATCATGAAATTTGGGGGTTTAGGGTTTGAAGTGTTGGGGTTCAATTGTTGGGTTAATATAGTGGATTATAAACCTTAAGTGTATAATCAAGGGGAAATTCGAATTAAAAGTAGTGGTGTGAGAAGTTTCAATTTTCTTGAAATTCTTGATTTTCTTGAAAACCCTAGGTTGATTCATAATGATAATTAATGATTTTGCCCAAATTAAAAGTAGAATCATGAAATTGAGGTATTGAATTATATATATACAAGTTTAATTAGAATTTGGAAGTGTTTGAAAATTATGTTAAAAATTAACGATTGAACCTTTATTATGAATATTGTAAATCATGCTATAATATGAAATGAAAATTAAGGGAAAAGATTTGTTGATGATGTGAATAACATAAACTTGGTATGGAATGTTGAAGTGGGATTCAAGAATTTATCTTGAATTATGTTGAATTGCAAATAGTGTTGTCGAATTAAGTTATGTTGACTTATGTTGAATTGAATTGTGTTGAACTATGATGAATTGTGTTTAAATCATGTTGTGTTGAGTGAAGTTGTGTTGGGTTGTGTTGAGTTTGGGTTGAGTTGTGTTGGGTGGTGTTGTGTTGGTACCCGCGAGGGGAGTCGAATAATGATTTTTCGGTGCCCACAACCGTTCGTATAATATCTAGTAAATGTAGGGGATGGTTTTAAAAATTGAAGAAAAAAGTTTTTGGAGACTCACGTCCCGCCGTATAGTAGTTGGCAAAAGTGGAAAAATGATTTTTGGGTGTCCATACAGTCCCGTGGGAGCTAGAAAATTATAAGTACCAGCTTATTGGGCCTAACCCAAACAAGGCTTGCTAAAGCCCCAACTATTGGGCCTATTCGGCCCACCCCCGTCTATAAAAGGAAGGGACCTCATAATATACAGGTATGTTCTCATCTCTCTCGACACAACACACACCCCTTCAAATGCATATACTATTTCTTCCTTTATACAGAGACTGACTTCATCATCGGAGAGTCTCCGGCCGGCAACCCCGGTTGGGTGGCATCGATTATGTTCATCATTACAGATCTACAGGGGTGAAGCTCTTCTCTTCGTTGGATCTCCACAACATCCATGTGAGAGGATATTTCTTGGTCTCACAATTGGCGCCATCTGTAGGAATGACTGAATGAGATCAACGAAAAACACAAAAAATATACTGCTGTAAGTAAACATATACTGGTTGCTTTGAGGTCAGCGCACTTTCTACAAAAGCAAAACCAATCCCAAGTAATTAGGTTCACAACTGGGCTTTTGGCTTCTTTCATTCTGATTATGTTTTTTGCTAAAGTTCAGGTATACATATATATATATATATACACATCTATGTATGTATCTATTTATGCTCACAGATTTGATCAAAGCATCGTTGAGTATTGATATTGCTTAGAAAGGTTGTCAAAACAAGATGAGGTTAGTAGCTGTTTTTCTCTCTCTAAAAATGGGTTTCACACCTTTATTGGTACGAACATCTTTTCGGCAAGTCAACACATCTACTCGGCTAAATTAATATATGTGTCTATCTATTTATTCATTTATTCTTTGTTTCACAAAACATATCTTGAAGGTGATTCTTCGTATATATGCACATGTACACAAGTTGGGTCCACTTTTTCTCTAATGGCTTCCGTTGATGCCAACCCAAATCTCGGCAAAACCAAAGATCAAAGGTGTCGCATGCATAACGCAGTCTTGCCGACCACATTCTCAGCAAAGCCAAATTCAAAGAGATGTCGACCAAGTGATTCGACAACATTGCTTATCAAATTCCGCAAATTCGGCATATCATTCGGCATCTTATCAACTATTCTCTGCATATTATTTCTTCTTCGGCAAGTATTTAACACCACCGCGATATTGCTTATTCGGCTAACATTCATTTCTCGGCAACCTACCGTTGAAGTAGGCAATCCGACAAGGCTATTCGGTAGCTCTCCCTCCCTTCTCGGGAATCGACTAAATAGTACTACCCAACTTTACAAATCGGCATCGTCATTATTCATTACTCACATATTTCATGCTGTGCAATTATTCTATTGTTAAAGGAATTAGGACAATGTAATATGAATCATATAACTAGAATGACATTGATGATATTCTGGTTTGTCATTATTCCTCTGCATGTGCTTTAAATCTTTCCAACCATATATATAGCTGTTGTTCTGGGGCAAGGCCTCATGTTCCTTAATTACATCAAACACCCAAGGTAGTTGGTTCATAGTGTGAGTGTAACACTGAAGAATTCCACTAATGGTAGCTGTTGGTTCGATAGATTTCTTTCCTTGATAATTTCAATGTATCTTGCTCACTGTCAATAAAAATCAATGGCTGTTCTCATGTTGACCTGCAAAATGGTAATTATGCAGATACATGTTCTTGTATTTAATTTGGATTCATTGATTTTGCTCATGTTTTTACACCTATTCCAGTTAATTTAAATAGTTAGGATTTGGAAAATCTTCTTCTTCATTGACTACTTGACATGGAGGACATGAGTATTTTATTCGATAAGCTATAGTTGGGTTTACATCATTGCTCGGCCAAATAATTCGGTGGTGTCGCGGTAGTGCCGAGTCGCTACCACCTTGAGTCTCAATATAATTCTCGGAAATATCACCACTGCACGACGCTACTATCACGGCATATCATATTACCGTCTCGGCTTCGGAAACACTATTCGGCTTCGATGTTGCTTATCAACTTACTTATGGTACTCGGCAAACAGCACCTTGTATTGCTTATCCTCTGCGATTCGGTACATCATTCGGCCTATTATTAACTGCATATTAACACAACTATGCATATTCGGCAACCACCAACGAACCAACTTACCTCCATAGGCCCAACAAACAATTCGGCAATTTGATTGGCTTACTCGGCATATTATCAACGAGGAGTTTCGGCAAACCTATTGACTTATTCGGCAAATTATATTTTCATCCAGGCTGCATACATATGATCAACTCGGCTTATCACTTATTCGGCAAAAATTACACCGCCAACATTTCTTGTTCGGCACATTCTTTGACCAGCGCAATATTCCACATCAAATAATCGGCAACTTTATGTCTTATTCGACACTAATATCTCGGCTCAGAACTATCATCTTGGCTTGCCGAAATTCACATCTGAACATATCGGAGGATTTGTATCGACTCAAAGGGTCCAGACCCACCAACCCGAGAAGTCAAGAAGTAACCAAAGTATGCCGAAAATTGCGATACGTCTCACATTTTCTGACAAACTGAAATTTTCGAAGCTGTCAAACTCAAGTTTTGCCTATACCAACGTGAAGTACTCATTGAGACGATTCCAACGCAACAAACCGCGTCAAAATCAGAGCTCAAATGAAGCTGTACGGGCCATTCAAAGTTTGCCTAAAAATATAAATTCATTCGCTAGAGAAGATGATCCAGCAAGTTATGAAGAAATAATCATGTGCTTCGCGGTCGCATTACGTCCTGTTGATCTAAGCCGTTAAATCTATTTTGACTACAATTACGCCATCAGAAGACTGATCACAGCGATCCAATAGTCCTTTCCAGCTATCTGACGCATTTCGAGTCCATCCGTACAGTCAGAATTTGCAAATTCAGCACAAAATAAATATATACATATATATTAAATAAATAAATAAATAAAAATACAGATAAATTGCAGATTTGATTCCGATATCACCAAGCACCTTACTTTGTCTCGACTTCATTCTGATATTGCCACAGCACCGAACAGGGGCACGGAATCCGTTTCAAATCATTATCGGCCTACTCGGCAATTTTGTCCCAAGTCAATTTTATTCCTTTCGCCTAACAAATCTTATTCAAAAGCAATGGGGCAAATATACAATTGGACAAGAAGCTCAACTCCACTAAATTAGCAACCACTGCCGACCAAGTTCTTAGCAAACCACTGCTGACACACCGCCGACCAAACGATTGGCACAATCGCCGGTCCAAGTGTAAACGGACACCGATGTTCTGACACTAGTTACTCGGCAGTATATCAACTTTACCCGGCAAGATTATTCGACAAAGCAATTATGCATGATCAGTATTCGGCAACGTTGGCCACAGTATTCGGCAAAGCAACATTATTTGTCAACTTTATGCATCGTCAAAATTTATGCAACAACATTGGCCACAGTATTCGGCAAATTTATTCACCTACCATCATTATTTGGCAAAACATTTGCCCACTCGGATATCAGTCAATTTTCCACTTTCCAATTGGGGCACATCAGCCGATCATCATCTCGGCACCTATGATATGCATGTATACTCGGCGAACTTGGTACAAACACTACAAGGACGATTACTTGAGTTACAAACTTCCGCCCTCTTTCTATACAGCTTCAAGCAAGCGCTCGTTTTGAGGCAATACATTACACACTTGGCAGACAGCAGTTTGCATATTTTTGCACGCCGTCATTTTACCGAAGCCGAATCTTCCTTGCAACATAGGGCAATGGGAATCTACATTCCTTCCGACTAACACCTGTCATTCGAAAGCAATGAGGCAAGTCTACCTCGGAATAAATGCAAACCGAGCAACTCGGCAATTACATAGTTGGCCTAATATCTACTTGGCAATTCCATATAAGCGGAGCAATATTATTGGTGATTAACACGTCCACCTTATTCGGTACAGGATACATTATTCAAAATCCTTGCCACTTTGGCACTTGCCACTTGAAATCAGCAAAAGTCTCCGAGTACAGCGCAATCTTCGCACTCGGTACAGAGCGCCGTTAGCAAAAGCCTACACCTTTGCCCGGGGTTATAATACCACAGGTTTACACCCTCACCCGGGGGTAATAATACCGTGGTCCAATTTTTGACTGATATATCTACCTTATTTAATCTATCTTATTTGGTTCAGGTAATCATTTCCGTCTTCGACCTATAGAAATATTTCTAGCTCGGCATAAAAGTCCATATTTGGAAGCAATCTTTGCACTTGACAAAACACTGCACCCATGCCCGGGGGTTATAATACCGTGGCCTACACCCATGCCCGAGGGTTAGAATACCGCGGCCTACACCCTCGCCCGGGGGTCATATTACCGTGGCCTACAACCCTTGTCCGGGGGTAACAATACCGTGGCCCAACGTTATGATTTGTTTGTATTCCTTTCTGGGTTTTAGCTCAACCCCCCTCATCTTATGATCAACATATATGCATTTATACATACATTCAAGACATAAGTACATTTATACATACATTCAAGCATGCATGCAGTCATCCATTCATATATTTTATTCATTTATCCAAAGTGTTCTTTATCAAAAAACCTAACAGCTATTTGAACAGCGTAACTTGGCAAGAAAAAACTCTCATTCCTTCTACCGCAGACAATGAAAGTTTTGGGGCAATTGTGGGAGCCAGAAAATTATAGGTACCAGCTTATTGGGCCTAACCCAAACAAGGCTTGCTAAAGCCCCAACTATTGGGCCTATTCAGCCCACCCCCGTCTATAAAAGGAAAGGACCTCATAATATACATGTATGTTCTCATCTCTCTCGACACAACACACACCCCTTCAAATGCATATACTATTTCTTCCTTTATACAGGGACTGACTTCATCATCAGAGAGTCCCTGGCCGGCAACCCCAATTGAGTGGCACCGACTATGTTCATCATTGCAGATCTACAGGGGTGAAGCTCTTCTCTTCGTTGGATCTCCACAACATCCATGTGAGAGGATATTTCATGGTCTCACAAGTCCTGCCGTGTTGTAGCTGGCAAAAGTGAAAAAACAGATGATTTTCGAAAATGTTTTGGGTGCTCACGTCTTGCCGTATAGTAGCCGGCAAATGTGGGGGATTGTTTTAAAAAGTTGAAAAATGGTTTTTGGAAAAATATGATTTTTCAGAAGAAAATGGCTTTTGAGAAAGTGGTTTTTGAGAGTTCACTTCCCGCCGTATAGTAGCCGGCGAAAGGTGGAAAGTGTTATGAATTGGGTGCCCGCTATCCCGCCGTAGTAAGTCGGCAAAAGGTGAATTGTGTTGAGATATGTGTTGACAAGTGTATTGAGTTGATGATGTTATTTGTGATTTGTGATGAATCGGTAAAATTACAAATTGATGTGTAATTTGGTTTAAAGAGGAAATGTACATAGACATTATTTGTAAAGAATGGAACCCAAAAATGGGTAAGGGGATTATGGATTAGTGATGGTAAACTTAATGAATTAGTTATGACAATAAAAGTAAATTATGAGTGTTGTTCTGTGAATAAATGAGAGGCTGAATCGGAAAGAGTGTATTAATCTTGCGTTATCTTGAAATAAAATTTGAGAGTGTAAAAATCACGAAGTAAATTGGATATAGGAGAATTGTTAGTGACTTAAAAAGGGAACTTGAACATGAGATTATGGGATTCTAAATAAAAATAACAAATAGGAAAGACGAATGAAAGAAAAAGAGGAACGTTAAAAATGAAAATTAAATTAGAAGTATTTTGAGAATTGGTTAATAATTTATAAACGATGTTGTTCCTTAAATATGTTTGTTTTACAAGGATCTATGATTTTCTAAAGTTAAAGGATGATTTTAATGACTGAAGGTTTTTCCTAAAAGTGTTTAAATAGTTTTTGAGACAAAAGTATTTTACTTATGATATTTTGAAATTATAAAATGTCACTCTACTATATGGTATCAGCTTGCATGCATGATCATTTTTATCTATGTGCTAGTTATTGATTTAGAACTATGAGATTCCTACTGGGTATTAGTGCTCACCTCTTTATTGTTTTATTTTTTTTTTCAGGCAGAAAGTGTGGATTTTTTTGATAGAGGAGTTATGGAGTCCTAGAGTCTCTTTGTATAACTTCATAGTAGATGTAAAAGAAATGAATATTGTATTTGTATTTTATTTATTTGTAGCTTCACAGTAGGAGATTGACATGTATTGTTGTCATTGTAATATTTCTTGAGAGAGAGAGAGAACATGTATCATTGTATTTCTATTACTCAAGAGTAATGGACGTTTTAAAAAAAATAATAATAAAAAAAAAATGATGAACCTAAATTACAGGCTTTGGTAATGTTTCTAAGTAATTAAAAATTAGGGTGTGACGTTAACACTCCCTTCTTCTTGTTACACCCACCTCCTTCTTGATCAAATCTAAGTTTTCAAGGCAACATGGAGGCGATTAGGATTCTAAAAGGTGGTAGAATGGTGAAATTTAATGGTGTTTTGAAAAGTTGGTAAAAAGATAAATTTTTGACTTTTTTAATCTATTTTGTCTTTTTATGAGTAAAAAATGTGATCGGTGATGTGATCTAAAATAAGTAAAAAATTAAAAACTAGCTTTTTTTTTGCTTGCCGAAAGATGGGACATTTGGAGGGACGAAAAAGGAAATGTGACAATGGCTTATTTTGAGAAGTTGGTAAAAAGTGACTTTTTGACTTTTAACCAAGTTTTTTTACTTTTTCAAAAAGTCGTTTGGAAAGGTGATAAAAAGTGATTTTTTGACTTTTTTAATTAATAATTTTTAATGTTGTCATATCATCGTGGCATAATGTAAAATGACCAAAATACCCCCCCTCTTTTTTGCAATTTACAGAATTTCACCTACTCTTTGCAATGCTACTTAACCGAATAAAATGACTTGTGCATGGCATTCTTGTAAATTGCAATTTTGCGTTTATCCAACTTCCAAATGGGTTTTAAGAACAAAAAATCCACGTTTGACTTTTTCATCACACGCCCAAATGCGGCTACAAACCACGTTGCCATAACAAGCCAATGTTTCACAAACATCAAATAACTTGTCTTACATCTCTTTAGTGATGTTTTGAAAAGTTGGTAAAAAATTAATTTTTTGACTTTTTAGCTTTTTTGGTAACTTTTTTGACAAAAAACTGGATTATTTTGGGTTAAAAAGTTGATTTTTTTGGTTAAAAAAACTAAAAAGTCAAAAAATTGACCTTTTACCAATCTTGCCAGAGTGGTTTCTCTTCACAAGTATAAAAAGTTTCTTACTTTTTCATTTTTATTCTTCGCTTTGTTTATGTTATAATTCATGTTTATACGAGGAATTCAAAAAAAAATTGTACAACCACAACCCTTCTTCATTTGAACTTGGAACTAACAGTGTTAAAACAACAGCGGCAGAGTAAATGTTGAGCACCCTGTTTGACAAAATGATTTACACATTCTTCTTCTTCTTGCTCAACCTCTTCTTTTTCCACTCTATTTTTCCCAGCTTGAAATAGTAGGTTCACAGTTGCTGAGCTTGTATCCAAATTATTAACTATGGTGACCCAAAATTATGACCTCCTTCCTGGATGTTGTTTTCTCTCTCTCTTTGGTGGTGTCTTTCCTGAGAAGAAAGAAAAAGCTGGGGCTTTTCTTTCCTGGGAAAAAACAGAAGTTAGAAAGAAAATAAAAGAAAAGAAAAAGTCAACATACATTTTCACTATTGAAGAACAAGACATTGACAAATAACAATAACTTAGTATGGACACGCCAGTATGAGTGTCGTGGCTGTGTTCGACACGTAAGGAACACACGTGTCTAACATAGTAACACTTCAGGACAAATTTGTAGAATTTTTTGCTATACTTTTCTAAAATTGATTAGGGATCAAAATGAAATAAAATACGAATAAATAGAGAGAAAAAAAACACATATGTATCAATGCCTATCATATGTGTCTTAGATTTTGGACATAAATAATTAATTTTTTTTGTCGTATCCCAACTTGTGACCTGTATTCGTACTTCTTAGAGGATGACAGAAATGCATGGTAAGAGAAAGTGTGCCATTATAATGTGGAAAATCAAAGAATTTGAGAAGTCGTATATTTGTATCTTGACATTATTATGATAGCAAAAAAAAAAAAAAAATGAAAAACAGTTGCTGTATGACATAAAAGTCAGTAACAGATTTCCTCTGACTTCCTAGGGTGGCCTTTTTGAATGAGAAGAGGATAGCAGAATATATACACGAATCAATGAATCGATACACACACACAAGTTCAAAATCAAAAACTTGAACAAAATACATTTCATCTTCATCATAGCATCTACTTCAAAAAAGATTGCAAGTAAAACAGTCACTTTCACTGAATAGGATGATACTGATCTGATATGCGCCTTGGTGGCAGCTTCCGAAGGATGAAGAGCACCAGAGCAGATGGAAAAATCTCTACCGTCTGAAGAAAACAAAGCATAAAAAGTAAAAATCAATGTGAACATTAGCAGATTTAATAACTGCATTTTCAATTAGTTCACTCATTTCTTGTCAATAAGAGAGGCACGAGACAGAAGATGCATATGAACATTAGTAGTGAGGGATCAACATCTGCATTTCATTGATTGTGTTTTTTTTGTTTTTTGTTTTCAGAAACAAAAAGAACAAAGAATTTGAAAACACTCATCATTTACATTTTTGTGCGAAATTTTTTGAAAATTTTTCGAAAACAAATATGTTGGTGTTTTCTAAACGTTGGTTCCTTTTAAAGAAAATTCTTAAAAATAGTTTTAAAAGCATTTTGTAAACAAAATTTATATGTTTTCTAAAAAATTCCCCTCAAAAAATAAGAAGGTAAGTTCAAGAAAATTTCTTTTGGTGCCAATAAATCTGGCCACCCAATATTTTGTTCAGAAGATGTTCATGATATTAGTCATTTGAAGAAAGTAGCCTAAGAAAACTGTACCGTGAATAAAGAACTGAACTTTGGGTCGAAGGGAAAAGAAACAACTTCGGCTTCCTTACCATGTAATATACAAAGTTTAGAATAGGGTGATTCAGGACATCGACATCAGCATCCTCATCGAATGCAGAGAGAGCTACCTACATACATCTCATACCAATCAAGGTGATCTAGTCACATAAATTAAATTTTGGATTTCACAAGTGCTCAATATAGAATCAAAAGAAACTCACCACAAAGCATCTTATCAAGAAACAGGTGCAACAAATTCCTGTTACAAAGCCAACCTGCCAAACAGATAGAATAAGCATTTGATTTGACAAAAGCCATGAAAACAACTAAATTACTTTAAAAAATCATATTTTACTTTTTATCTAAACATTAAACACATGTTTAGTGGGCTCATTTTTATTTTAAATTTTTGATCAGTAAAAAGGACATCAACAAGAAGGATAACTAAGTTGGAGTATTAATCAAATTTGAACAAGAAAAAGGGTATTTAAAGCCAAACACAGTTGCTATACTCCCATTTACACAGACCTCATGAAGCTTTTTCCGACGACCTGTAGATTCAATAGGGAACCGCCTCAGCATGAAGAACAACCTACAGGACACAGAATTTAATGTAGCACAAAAAATAAACACATCTTCGTAACACCGAATGATGATGGAATTTTTTTTGTTTGGGGTGATCTTTGGCTGTACCTCCCACCATATATCAAGAATCCCAAAGCAGTGCAGAAACAAATAACTGCAAAAAGAAACAAATAGTCCTTTCTTCTCATTTTCTTAATCATCATGACAACAAAACACACAGAAGCATTTTCCCCAAATAAATTGAGTAAGTGCATGAAATTAAATTATTATTTTTCATAATACTACCTGAAAAGAAGATTTTAGAAAATTCAACCGCTGCACGACTTTGGCCAAGTCTTATGTAAATCCAGATGCATACCTATCATCAACAAATTCACTAATGACTGGGATAGTTACTAAAAAAAAAGGTTACATTGTGTTCTCTTTTATCTCTCGTTTTTTTTCTACAGTGTAATTTGTTGAATAGCTCATGAGAAATTAGATGCTTTTACGATTTTTACCCACCTGCGTGAAATATATAGCTCCATTTAGAATAAAGTAAGCAGGTCTAAGTTTATTAATTGGAAGGCTTCTTGCCTGCAGGTAATCGTAAAATCAATTATCAATATTACTGGCAGATAAATAACTTGTAACATATAAGAAAACCTAAGACAAAAAGCAGAGCACCTGATGATATATCTCGGCCCAGAACAAGATCAGTAATGTATATGTTGAGAAAAATAGAAGTCCGGGAAGATCTAGAAGCATCATTTCAAGTGCCTGAAGCATCAATATTTTAAGGTAACAAAACTAACAAAAAACAGGTGACACAATCTGATAGTTCTTCATGCAAAACAAATTGACGGCCAGCAAAGAAACCGAAAAAAGTTGCAGCAATATATTGGCAAACACATGTACTGCTACATTAGCCCAATTCACCACCTCCTGATCTTTGAGATGGCCAAAAAAAAAAAAGAAAGGATGATACTTTATCTCAAAGTGAACATGAATTTCACGTGTGTTATGCTTTACATGTTAGGAATTTGTAACACCAAACCATGATCGGTAAGAGTGAGACACGAAAGATAGAGAAGAGTGAGTGTACGAGAATTATAAATCACATGCGCACACAGGAACACAAGAATTATGCAGTTTACTCCAGAAATATGGCTACGTTCATGGTTGTTGCGGTTCTACTATGATCAGAAAAGTTATAAGATACAAAGATAGATGCACCCTGTCACAGGTGCGGAAATACTACTTATCATGATCCACACTACCCCAACATTACCCATAAAATGTTCATGACACCTCTGAATTTTGTTTTGCATCCAAATTCGAAGGAAACTAATGAAACAGAAATGGATCCATGTAGCTGACCCAAGTAAGAAAAGTTGCATCACATTGTTTGCAGAAAAACACTTTACTCACCATTTGAAGACTTAGGCAACAAAACATGACCTGATTTACCATTCAGAATATGTCAAGCCGTATAGTTCAGATAAGATGTGTAATTTTAAATCCATTATCTTATTTCAAGTTCTATAAATCATTGAATAATTTTAAATCAAATACTCCTGATTAGATATTAAATAAGATCGGAGCTCGTGTTACCAGAATACAGTTTGAAGAAACTTACTTGTGATTTGAGACTGAATACAGTCTTGTACAGTCCAAAGAGGATAGCTCTTACTGTCAAAATGCATTTTGTTTTTAGCTAGCTTATGATATACTTGATGTAAAAATAGTTGCACAGTTAACTACAGCAATGTAAAATGCAACCCTTACATCCATTGACAACAAAATTCATCAAGTGAAAAACCTTTTGTGTTGTCCAACCATACTCTGGTACTCTCAATTGAATGCGGACAAATTGTACCTGAAATTAAGCAACGTTGCCATTTAAGAAACAAATAAAACTATACACATCTTTTGCATGTCACAAAATTTAAAAAACTATGGGAACTATAGAGAAGTGAAATGATCTTCGTTGAGGGTAGTAAAATAAATAGAGGAAGGCTAAAAACACTGAAAATGAGTGTGAGTAATTACAAGATATTTCCTAACCTATATGAGGACACAGATACAGGGTAGTGCCAAGTGTATTGTCTGACAATCACATGCGACTGACACATTTGTCCGTCCCCTTTACTGTATCTTAGGACACTGATACACATGTTTGATGTCTTATATGCACATGTCACCAAACAAATTCAACTTGACGAAGGCCTCTAATTAGTTGGGGACAACCAATCTTGACCACTCTCGATCTAAATCCATGTTTCACATAATTTAGTAGTGACAATATCTTTCTTGCATTTCGAGTCCCCATTCTCTTCTTCTTGTTTATTTTCCTTATTTCCCATCTCTTGTTTATGTAATGCTTTCAACTTTACGTAATACATCCCAAGATAGTTGTTTGAACTTGTTTCACATAATGAAATCATTGTAACTTGGTTCTTGTCTATCTTGAGTAGTGCTGCCTCAAGCTTCTCCAAGGTGAATGCATTGGCTTTCTTCTCCTCTTGCATATCAACTCAATAAATATAACCAAAATGAATTATTTCAGGTATCTCATAGTGTTTGGTACCTAATCCTCATACTATAACCAGCTTGTTGATTCACAAAAATATTTCTGTATTTTTATTGTCTCAACTAATGCACTCTTCCATTCCATCCATTTTCCTCTTATTGTACTAAAAGCATCCTCTTCAATGTTTTCCTGCTTATTAACAATCAATCAACATAACCAAAATGAATTATGTTAGGTATCTCCTGGTGTTCAGTACCTAATCCTCCTACTATAAACTGTTCATTCGCAATCATATTTCTATAGTTTTAATTATCCCAACTCTAACTTGTCAATTATTACCACATCTTCATTTAGTAACCCATGCCACCAAAAGTTGTTGCAATTTTTACTTTTGTTAAAATCAATAATCCATTATGTGTTGGGGGAATACCGGAAAAAATAAAAACGGGGAAGTAATTGCAAAACAATAAACAGCAAATAAGATGTGCCCGGTCCAAGTGAGAAATGTGAGACACACTTGTACTCCATTTTCTATAAGATTATGTTTGGATCTTGGATGTGTGAAATGGATCTGTGAAGGAAAACAAAAAAGAAAAAGGAAACAAGAAATGAAGTAGAAGCTATTTTTTTCCTCTTTTCCCTTTCCTATCCTATTCCCTCCATAGATCCATCCACAAATTCAAGATCCAAACTTGGTCAAATGTTTCCCTCAAATCTTAATCAATAGAGACTGAAGGAAAGAAGAAAATTAGTAACTTCTATAACTTCTCTTCCTTACAAATCTGCCACTAAAAGAAAGAAATATGGGTGTGCTGTAGCTTTCAAATAAATTGGCTCTATTGTCTCAATTATACTACTGAAGAGATAGACCAGGTCCTGTCATTCATTAAATTGGATGACAACAATTCTAGGGTATAGTGGTCCCCGATAGGCTATATACATGCATAGTGTTTATTTCAAATTTGTACTGCCTTACAAAAAACGGACACTTCTAAAAAAATAACATGTCGTGTCAAATACTGTATTGGACAAACACTTCTTAACACTTAAAACAAAAATGAAAGACATTACACATTTGAATAAAATAACTTGAAATCCAACTATAAAACAAAACAACGTAAATTTATACCTACTCTCTTCCTTCAAACTTTAAAAATTATTATCTTTGGCTCTTTTTTTTTTTTTTTTTTTACTTTAATATTCATATATATGACATATAATAAAAAATTATCCTTGTATATTACATATAATAAATACATATAATTATATATTTTGTACGTGTCTGTATTTGTATCTATATCCCGGCTTCTTAGGTACATCCCAATCCATGGGTATTGATTCCATTAGAAAGGGGAGTCAAATTTTATCCCCTTCTTGTACTATATATGCTTTTTGCAACTCAAAGCAAAGAAAAGTGAATCGGAATTGTCGTATTTTAAAATTATGTTGAAATATTGGGGTTGATTAATACATTGAAGCCTGTTTCAAAATCACATATAACTTACTTAGATTTGAATGATAATAGGAGATTTTCATATAAGACTTTTTGCTAAAATTTTGATTAGGGTTAAACTCAATTATAGCCAATGTTCAAGATATCTAACTTTTTGATAATTAAGAATTTAACATGGTATGATATGGCCACAAGTGAGGGGTGTCAAGGATAAAAATAATTAAGTTCTCTCTCTAACATGGTCATAGTTTAAGCTTGTAAATAGGTTGGGTATTTTTTGGGGCGTAAATTACAAACACACATTCTGGGATTTTCTTAAAATACGATTGCTTCCTGTGATTTTAAAAATTACAAATACCTCTTGTCATAATTTTTTATTTAACATGATTAATGAAAAAAAATGAAATTTCTAATTACCTTCCTATACAACAATAAAATTATTTGAATCTTTAATTGAAGTACATTTTTTATATCATTAAAAACTGTTAATTGAGTTATGACTTAATAATAAAAGAGATTATTTGTTATGCGATTAGAAACTTGAATAGATGAGATGTAATTTTTAAAATCACAGGAGACAATTCGTATTTTAAGAAAATCTTAGAAGGTGTAATTGTATTTTACCTTCGTTTTTTGATAACTTAATATTTGGTTAAAAGGACCTAACTAGGGACGAATCCCATCATTGTAATTTAACAACAAAAAAAAAAAGGTTCCAATGACTACACAACCTTTTACTTTTTCCCAAAACAAATCCAAAATATATATATATATATATATCATTTTCTTTGTTTAAAAAATCAAAAAATCATAATGGTGTTTACCACTAAACATTATCAAATATTAAATTCACAATGTCACATATCATGTCAACTTTCCATTGGTTATCCATTTCAAATCCTTCTCGCATGGTATGAACATAATGCAATGATATGGTGATCAAATTGTGAATACCATATGATCAATGACAAATCGACAATATTAAGGGAATTAACTATATAAAATATTCTTGACCATATCCATAATAAAAATTACTATTTCATTAAGATTGTGCCACATGTTTTATGTAGTTGGTTCCGTCATTTCGTTTCCGTCGATTAACTGATGGCAAATATAAGGGGCCAGATCATGGCAATTAGAAACATCTCAGTAGTCCAAATTTACAATTTTACCCCCCAAAATCTATATAATTTACTTTAATCTTTCAAAATTTAAATATTTTTACCTTATCCTATTTTGTAAAACTTTGGATTCGTGCCTAATGATTTTTACACATCAAGATGATACCCAAATATAGTCAAGGTAATATATGCATAATTAACAAAGAAAATCAGGTAATAGATTCAAGGGTCATTGAAGCCATAACTACATGAGTAATTCTATTCTCATTTTTCTCCCATTATTTTTACCACTAAATATATAGCCAATAGACCCCACATTAGGGTTTGTTTGGGAAGTGACTTTTTGACTTAACTATTTTAGCCTGGGTTAAAAAGCTTAGTTTGGAAAGAGTTTTTTTTGGCTTTTTTGACTTTTTTAGTGAGAGAAGAGTGTAATGATTATGGATTGGATGTGATGTTTTGTTTGTTGTGGTTAAAATAGCCTATTTTGTCTTTTGTGGCTAAAATAACCCAAAAAAAACCTACAAAACCACTTCCCAAACGGTGCCTAATAAGGTTGAGTTTGATAATTATTATTTTTTTAATAGTTTTTTTTATTTATTTATATATTTTATAAACTTTGAAAAAAAATTCACTTATAGATCTTTAGACTGGACGTAAAAAAATTATTTAAAAAAAATAAAATAAAAAATATATTTTTGAAACTTTTTTCTTGTTTTTAATTTAATTTTTAAGATCCTTGTAGAAACATAAATTTAAAAAAATTATAGTATTTAACTGTGAAACAAATATTGTAAGTGGAGCCCATGTCTTATATGAAAACCCATTTTAACGCAATAATTTATAATTTAAAAATGAAATTATGTGATAATGTTATTAATAATCTACTAAATATAACATTTTCTTAGCAATATAAAGAACGAAATAAAAAAATAAATAAATAAAAAGAGAAGGAACATACTAGGGCAATCAAGGAGACCAATGCATAAGAGGCACAGAGTGTATAGAAGATGCCTTGTTGCCATTGTTCAGAGTTCTCGATTTCGTTCCACCAGTTCGATAGACCTAGCCTTCCTCCTCCTCCGTCTCTCTCTCTCATCACCACAAAGCTCTTCGTTCTCAGCATCGACGTCGCCATTGATTTGATGATTTCTGAGATCAAACAAAACAATCAAAATGCTCTCAAACTCCGATGATTAACAAAAATATACCAATTTAGCCTAAGAAGAAGAGGAGTGAGAAAGTGAAACAGTTTAGAGAGAGAGAGAAAACAAAAACACACACACACAAAAAAAAAAAACTAGTTGAGGTGGTGGGGACACGTGGAGGGAATGGAGCGTGCCACCGTATGACGGCCGACTTCACCTCGTGGCATGCATTCATTAATTTCGCAACAGAAATCAGCCCCCCTTCCCACCCTTTTCTCCAACTGAAAAATATCATCAACAAGTTGCCTGAGAAGTTATTCGCTGCTCTCCACCACTCTCGCTGCTCCCCACCAAGACTAACGGCCGACTTCACCTCATTATCTTTTTTTTATTTTTTTATTTTTTTATTTATACATTTAAAAAAAATTAAAAAATTAACTTTTAATATATTTTCCAGCAAGCCTTTTTCTAGCTTAAAAAAAAAATCTTAAAAAACAGAAAATGAACTATAGTTGACAATCAAAAAAGTTTTTGACACAGGTAAAATTGTCAGAGATAGCCAACGGGGACAAGTGGTGGTAGTGATTATAAACAAATTGATAAATTAGATGAATAAATAAGTGGCACATAGATAAATAGATAGATAGACAAATAAGTAATAATAATACGATCTATCAAATTTTTTTTATCATTTTGATATAAAAATATAAAACTTTGAATTATTGCTAAAAAATTTTAAAATTAGATTAATCCCTGAGCCTTCACCCCCTCCCCATTTTTAATGGAATGAAGCTTACTTCAAGTCTATTATTTTGGATTGGTGTTTCAGCTTAGGACAAATATGACCATTTATTTTGTTTTTAAAGAAAAATATGTGGTTATTAATATATGTTTCGTTTGATTTTTTATCTTTAGTTATGCTCTAGAGACACTTGTTAGTAAGATCCTTATCTATTTATAAAGTACTAAACTTTAAAAGGTTTAGATCATTGAAATGGAGGCAAAATGGACTCTCAAAACTTCAAACTATACCTTTTAGTCTAATTATCAAACGACTTCACACAGGAATGTCAATTGATTATTATTATGGAGAAATTAAAAATATATATACATAAATACATTCTTTAAAATATAAAATTTCCTCTCAAGCTTTGAAAAATGCGCCCCTCTCTTAAAGTTTCAAATCGCATAATAAAAAATAGCCTTATTGTTAGTCATGACTAATTGATCAATTGTTTAGGTTGACTAATTGATTTTGCTACTATCAGTAATTTTATTTATTAAAATACTTATTTAACTCTCAACACTCTTTTTTACACGCACGCACAAAATAGAAAAGAAAAAAAAAAATGAAATGGGGGAGGTGATGCGTAGCCGTGGATAGGGAGAAGAAAGGGATAGGTAATGAGGCAGCGGTGGAGTGGTGGGGGACTTAGTGGATGTGCTTGTTATGTAACTTAAAAGCTCTTTATTTTAATTTTTAGTTTAATTTAAGTTATTTTGATGTGTTTGGTTTAGCTTATTGTTTATAGCTTATAACTTTTTGAAAATCAGAAATCAGTTTATTTTTTAAGTAGAGTAGGAGATGCTTAATTTATAAGTCAGAAATCAGCTTATGTTCATAGTTATAAGTTATAAGCTGTTTAGGCATAAGGTATAAGTACTTTTCTACAACTCTACCAAACAGGGTCGATATGATGGTAGTCATGTGCAAGGGTGGGGGAGGGGTAGCCACTGTATTGGTTTCAGTGAGGAAGAATAGAAAAAAATATTGAAAAAAAAAAAAAAAAAAGGTAAAAAGAATAAGGAGAGAGTAATGATGAAGAAGATGAGGGTAGTAGAGTCATTTTCTTTAGTCATTGAAGGATATAATCAAGTAATTTTATTGTTAATGTTGAGGGAAAGATTATGATACATATGCATTTTATAATTGAAGAAGAAAATATTATAATTTTATATTTTTCGAATCATAATTAAAGAAGGAAAAAAAGAAAAAAAGAAAAGAAAAAGGGTCATCACTAAATAATGCATGAAGTATAACTAAAGAAAAAAAATTAATCATAATTAAAGAATAAAATAACATAATTTAAAGAAGCATATGATAAGAATGTGTATAGTAAAATTTTCTTAATGTTAATACTATTAAAAGTCAAATGCACCACCAAGGGATTGGTTCAGTGGATAAGACTTTCAAATCCCTCGCTCAAGGCTTGGGTTCGAGTCTCCATAACCTTTTGTTGGGGGTCAAACATACTTTTTAGCGTCTGGAGCACGCAGGTGCCTAAGCTTCGGCCTCGACGTAGGTGTTGTGTGGTGGGGTTCTCTGCAGATATGCTATAGGCACCTTCTAGGTGTTTATAGGTGCTAAAGGGCAATACGGGGCGACATAGGTGTGGCGGGGTTCCTTACAGATATGCTGTAAGTGTTAAGGGACAATACTCCTTGACAGATATGTTGGAATAACCTATTTACATATCTATTTTGTTGAATTGAAAAAAGAAAAAAAAGAAAAAAAAGACAAATGCAGATAGTAACATATTTATAATTTTTCAAATTAGATAAAAAAATTATATTTTAAATAAATCTAAAGAAATATACTTACTGTATAATTTATTTAAAATCTTAATATAATATGCGAAAGCATAAAAGCAGTATTTCGGACGATACCAAGCCTTTCGTAATCAATGTACGTACAACTCATTATCATACAAAGTATTCAAAACTAAGAACAATAAAGTCTGGATGGATCCTACATGAAAGATATCAAGGAACGCGTTTGTTAAATTTGTAAAAGAAATATCCACTCGTAATTTTTCCAATTCATTATTTACTGGTTTTTTTATTATTTTATTTGAATTATTAAATAAAATCCCCCAACAAAAGAGAAAAAAGAAAAAAACTGAGGAGAAAAGTACGAAAAGGTTGGGGTATAAAAAGAAAAAAGTTTAATCTAACTTTTATTTTCTAAATTATCACAATTTTTTATATTTCATCCATGTACTATCAATTTCATCTATATAATTCTTAAAGTTTTTATTTTGTATTTTTGTTCAGTTGGCTCAATTGGAGATGATGCCTTGTTTAAAAATATGATATTTTAGTAATTTTATTGATTTTTTATGAAAAATTATAATAAAAAAAAAGTTAAGAGAATAATGCAACAACTTATAGTAATTTTTTTACTAATACTGAAAGTTGCCAAACGAATTGACGAGCAAAATGGTAGAATTATAATATAAACAATTTAAATCCCACAGTCAATATTAAATTTGAAAAAATTCTATACAATTTTTCCCTATAAACTCTCTCGAATGATGTGATAAGAAAAAGATAAATTAATGACTTACACTCTTATATTCATCACTTCTCTCAAAACTTTTCAACTAATCTTGTCACGTCATTTAAGAATATTTGCAGGGAAAAAATTGTGTGGATATAAATTAGTTGTGGTATAATTTGTTCAAAATAGTAAGAAAAATGAGTATTCTTTTGCATGATTTAAGCTTTTAAAATTAGCAAATAACATTTTCTCATTAAATTAGACTTCAAATTTTATAACCTAAATAGTTCAAATTGATAATTAAAAAAAAAACAATAGTAATAATCTATCTATATGTTATATAAGTAAAAAAGAATATATAATATGAATGATTCTAATACTTCTAAAGTCTCAAACTAATTTTTCTGAATTTTTATAATTATAAATTCACTCTATTTCTTACTTGGCATACTCCTTCCACTCTATCCTTATTTGTTTTGACTTTTCAAATTTTAAAAGAAATCCAAACAAAGGCACAATCTCCTTAAACTCTCTCAAATAACCCTTCTTTCCTCCCTCATCTCATTTATGTTTCTTTTTACCTTTCCTTTCCTCTTCTTCAATTCCCCTTTCAAACTTTTCATAGGTTCTTGAGTCATTATGAACACACAACACAACAAAGTCGAGGATTATAATGAAGAGCACTCATTACGAATAAATGGCTTAGGAGTTTGTGTGCAGAAGTGATTGATATGTGTTCTTGTTGGTTAATCCAATTATTCTTTCGGGTATTCATTCACCAAGTCGTAAGTATTCTCTCATTCTTTCCTTCTTCCTATGCTACAACCATTTTGATTATTTCTTTGTTTATTCTTTATTTTTATTTTTTATTGAAACCCATGCACCAAAGAAAGTAAACTCGAGATTGCAAGATTCTCAAGATTGTAAGGCTACCAGTGAATCATGCAAGCAGTAAATCTATGTATGTTTTTCTTCTATTTAATCTGTTTGAATTAGAAATTAAATTTAAATTAATATTTTTTTATTGTTGACTTTGTTTTGCTTTGTGTATATTCCCATACTACTATTGATTTGAATTGATACTTACAACGTTGCATTGTTGTGGGATAGGAAACTATAATGATTTTTCATTTAAAATGTTCTATTAGCTCTAAAAAATTTATCTAAATTTTTAATTTTTAAATTTTACTAAATACGCATGGCATAGAAATATTAGTCCATCTAAATAACTATAATTTTGAAAATTAAAAATCTAAAAGTAAAATGTCAAAAATAAAATTTAGCCATCTAATTTGAAAGTTAAGACGTTTAAAGGAAATTCCAAATATAACTTTAGTCTTATATAATTTCAAATTTTAAAAATATTTACTTAAAAAAATAAAAAAGAATGGAAAGGCATAATTTTATGTTATTTACTTAAAAAAATAAAAAAAGAATGGAAAGGCATAATTTTATGTCTTCCTATTCTATATTTGAGTGATTCTCTCATTTTAAAACTCAAAAATTATGGGATAGTTTTCATAATTTTGAATTTTAAAATTTATTTCTTCACAGGATAACCAATTAGATTTTTTTTTCAATTTTTTAAATAAAAAAATTAGAAAAATTAGTTTGAGAGATTAGAGCACTCAAAAATTAGTTTCAGGAGATTTTATTTATTTATTCGTTTAATTCGGATTTTAATTTAAGACACAAGAATAATAATTATTTTTTTAAATTGAAAATTTGATTTTAGGCAATGATCAATTTGAATTGATCTTCTATATATATATATATATATATATTTTAGGTAAAGATGTTAGAAGATTTTGAAGAAATTTTATTTATTATTTTTTTTAATTCAAAAATTATATGAACATATTTGAATTGATCTTTCTTTGATTTATTGTAAGGAATGAAGGATTTTAGGTAAAGATTTTAGAATATGAACAAATAATTATTGGGTAAATTACACTGACATCCCTTGAGATTTACGTTTATTATGATTCTCCCCCTCACATTTGGGAAATTACACTGACCCCCCATTGTCAGTGTAATTATTTGACGGTGTTAACTTTTAAGTTAAAATGACATATTTACCCTTTAGCTTTACATATACTTTAAAGGGTAAATTATATTGACACCTCTTGAGATTTTAATTTAATACGGATCCCTCCTGACATTTAAAAAAAAAAACTAATTTAAAAAAAATAAATATGAAGAAATATATTTAATTTGTAAAAAATTATTTCTAACCACTAGAAAGATAAAAATTATATAAAATGATCATTATGTTTTATTTTTTATTTCTTAACCAAATTTATATTTACAAAGATTTAAAAAACTGTCATAAAAACTTGTTTGATAATTTTTTTGGTTTATAAATGGTTGTCTCAGTTTATAAATTTGAGGAAAAAAATTTAAATTCAAAAAATGAGTTTACGTTGATTTTTAAACAAAAATTTTAAAATTTGACTAACAATTTTTTTTTTCAATTAATTTTTTTTTCAACTAATTTTTTTTTTTCAAATAATTTTTTTTCCAATTAATTTTTTTTTCAATGAAACTTTTTTTCAACTAATACTAACCAATGGGGCAATTGGTAATGCTACTTGAAACCTTGGAGAGGGGATTGTAATTTCTAAAATGTGAGGGGTGTCAATGTAATTTACCAAGTGAGGGAAAAATTGGTATTTAAAAAAATTAAATTGCTGACATCAGCAAAATCTGTTAGTTGACTTAACAGTTAACTAACTGAGGGAGCAATTTGTAATTAAATTTTAAATCTCAGGGAGGGAGATGTAATTTCCAAAAGGTGAGGGGAGAACTGTAATAAACATAAACCTCAGGGGTGTCAATGTAATTTACCCATAATTATTTAATGGGGGATTTGGTGATAAACCCCTCACTGTATAATTTGTTTTTCAAAAGAACAAGGAGTATATGGTACTTTCAAAACCCCATGATATTTTAAAATTTGTTTGTTTTACTATACTACGTCATATCTATCAGTTCTCCTATTAAGCCATCCTCACAGTGTATTTCAGAGTAAAATTTTACTCCGAAAATATAATTTTACTCTGAAAGTACAATTTTACTCTAAATCAAAGTAAAATTTATTATGATTCAAAGTAAAATTTTAAATTTTGTACCCTGAGTAAAATTTTACTCTAAGTCATAGGGTTGGTTTTGGATGTTCTAAAAAAGTACACTTTTTGACTTATTGGCTTATATGGATTGGATTTGGGTTGGGTTTGATGCGATGTGTTAAAGAGGTGATGTGATTTAAATAAGATGATGTGACTTAAATAAGATAGTGACTTTTTGAATTTTTGTATTATTTAGTAGATGCCAAACTTGGCCTAAATTTTACAAAGTAAAATTTTACTCTGACAGTACAATTTTACTCTAAATTAAAGTAAAATTTACTATGATTCAAAGTAAAATTTTAAATTGTGTATCCACTCCACTTCCACTAACCGATGACAAACTAGATCTAAGGACTTTGTTAGTGCGCCGTTGCTGCTTTTATATCTAAAGCCCTTAGATCTGAATCTCTCGCCTTTTAACTTTCTCAAACTTGTTTTCATCGTTTTCGTTCCCAACATGACGACACGAGGAATAGAGCAAAAACATGAGGGTTTGGTTGCAGTGGATCTAAGAAGAGAGAAAGAGATAGAGAGATTCGAGGACAGTGTAGTGGAGGCGACATCGAGAACAGTGGCGAACCGATGGTGAGAACTAACCTTTGGTGGAAAAATCCAACCAGTGATGCACACTCTCTCTTCAACCTCGTCGTTGGTGAGAGATCACAAACCAATGATGATAATGATGCAAAAGAAGGTAAGAGGAGTTCATAGTCAAATTTCCCTTATTTAATTCATTCTTTAAAATTGGAAGGTCAACAAACTGTATTTATGTATTTGATTTTAGGAAATGATGAATTTAGGCAATTGTCTTAGAATATGTGTTTGAAGAGATTTTATTTAATTGTTTGTTTAATTTTAAAAAAAAAATTATTTATTTATTTTTTAATTCAAAAATTTGAATTGCTCTTTTTTTTTTTTTTTAAATATATTTATTTAAGGGAAGGAAGGATTTTGGGTAGATAAACAAATAAATATTTAATTCATTTCTTTAAATTGAAAGTTCAACGAGCTATGATTATGTATTTGATTTTAGAAAAAGGTGAATTTTAGACAATGATATTAAGAGATGGGTTTGAAAAGATTTTATTTATTTATTTGTTGTTTAATTTAGAAATTATGTGATGGTTGTGCCTAATGGTTGTGTCTCTTGAGATGAAAATGTGTGTCTTTTTAAAATGTTACAACCTTTTTGACAAGTCATGGAGGAATCTATAAATTCTATCTCCCTCACTTCAATTTGGATGGAGAATTCGTCATTTTTTTTTTTAATCTTTGCATTTATTCTTCATATTTTTCTTATAAAGAGAGTGCATGCACAACAAAATTCGCTAGGCTTGCAATAGTAGTGCTGCTAGTGCAAGATATTGATTGTAATGCCCTTGAAATAAAGAGGATAATCCAACCCATGAGATTCATGAACATAATAGAAAATGTTATACTGACATTCATTAGAGTTTATATTACAAGAGATATTACATGCATTATACTTTCATAAGTGTTCATTCTGAAACTACAGCATGTAACACTAATTAATTACAACAAATAAACGCCTTACGGACTTACATCTTTCCAAGATATCACTTGGTTATAACAAAAGAGTCCTAAGCTCTATACACGTAAAGCTCTTGGCTTGAATTAACATTTAAACACAAAAGTAACAAAACAAAGCCTCCAACTCTTAAGGCCTCCCAAGCTACGCCATTGGAGGAGGTATATCACCTGTACCTGAAAATGGTTTCTCAAGTAGGATGAGCCAATGCCTAATAGAGATAAACTAACACAATATATGAGATTTAACTAAGATATAAATGTCAAATAGAAGTCCAATACTTAAGGCCAACTTATATTCTCCCTATTATCATTCAATGTTGATAATCACATCTCAATCCATTTTCATTTATTTATTTCAAATCAATGCATAAGTGTAGTTCCTTATCATCTAAACAATCCCAAATGAGACTACAACTCATTCATTCACAATTCAATAACATTTCTTATTCAAACACTTCAATCTTCTTGCCATTTTACGGATTCTTGTCCGAGGAAATTGGCACCCAAATACACATATATAAGGTTTCGAAACTTTTACCCTGGATACTCCGGCCAACTTAATTTAAAATGGAGTCCATCCCCTATCTCCTCCCAAATAATGGAGTACATCCACTATCTCATCTCAAACAATGATACATATACAATGAATTTGAAGACGTCATATACAATGACTATCCAAATCACATATTCAATGGTTTAATCAAACTGTCATACTCAATGACATAATTCAAATGATTAGTTTCAATTTACCTAATCCTCATGCAGTTTCTATAACAATCATAGCTATCATCCACCGATAGCCTAAAACAGATATTTCTAAACAGATATATAATCCATCAAACAGATAATTTATCAAATTTTCATAGGTGAATGATTTATGAAATCCAATTACACCGTTCATTCATACACTTCCCCAATTTCATATTTTCCATATTAATTTCATTATTTATACAAAACAATTATTCAACACAAATTAGGACAATTTCCCCATTTTTCCAAAATCAATCCCAAGTTCAGATTTCATCGTTTTAACCCACATAACCTCATATTCAATACCCCATATATATATTCATAGAACCCAATATAAAATCCCTCTTTTAAATTTTGGACCCAAACCCTAACTTCACCCAATTCCTTCCAAATCCCACAATTTATACAAAATGACAAATACCTAGGTTAAAAACCATATCAAAGTGTAGAATGTCCCTACCTTAAGTGTAGAAACTCAAAGGAGATGAAGAAGAAACTCAAAAGTGTCCAAACTTGATTTTGCTCGGATTAAGATGAAGCCCACAAGATGCTCTAATCCTTTATCAAAGGGAGTAAGATAGAGAGATCTTTAGATCATGGAGTATTTGTAGAGAGAGAGAGAGAGAGTTTTAGAGAGAGAAGGTGTTGGATTAGGGTTTTTAGGAGAATGGGAATCGAAAAAAGTGATGTAAAATCACCTTGTTGTGAATTGATATACGCAACTTTTGCTCGAGCGAAGGAGTTGTCTCTCGAGTGACCAGACATAACAAGTGACCTCGCTCGAGGGCAAAATGCCTCGCTCGAGCACAGAATGCAAAGCTTTAGAAGTTTTACAAATGCATACGCTCGTTCGAGCGCAAGAAGCCTCGCTCGAGCGAAGACCTCAACTTTTCCAAAAATTCTGCGTTTGGGAAAGAAACCTGAGGACTCTCAAATCTCGCTCGAGTGCGGCGCAAGAAACCTCGCTCGAGCAAAGAAACAAATTTCACAAGGCTCGCTCAAGCGCAAGAAGCCTCGCTCGAGCGAAGAAGCCAAAATCTGGGCAATAACAATCTATACCAACTAACAACCAATCTGTTCCAAACACGCCCAACATGCTCCAAAACTCAAATTCAAGGAGTTAAACGAGGAAAACAAGACATGGACACAATATTGAACCACGAAACCTGAGTCCGGAATGTAATAATGGTCGGGTCAAAGCCAGGATCGCTATATTGATCGTTGTATCATGAGAGATAGCCGTCCATTGAATCTTAAACACCGATGGGAGGACGAATCTATCTTAAGAAAAGTGTGTCACACACTTGAATCGATCAGGTTTTATCTATTTATGTACTGTAAGTTTTATTTTAGCTTTGGTTTTGCTCAAAAACCGTTTACATATTTTTAAATTATATTTTACATATAGTTTGGTATTATTTTTCTAACAATCTCAAGATAGACTCGTTCATGTTTATGGTTTTTGAGAAAATATAATTGATTTATTATTTGTATATGGTGAATTGCATGGGCTAGTGGCGCTGCAATATGTTGGACCATCATATTTGTTTTTTCTCTCTTCAATATTCAAATTTATTGTTTGATGGTTGTTAATAGTTTATATGCAATTATTATTGTTATATAACTGGAAACTTGCAGTTTGAATAGAACTTACCATGGTAAATATTTGTTTATGTGATGTTAGTCATCATTTGATTATATGGTATTAAAAAATGATTTGTTCAAATCAATTATTTTTGTGCATTGTTTATTTGGAGATGGAATGGTTACATTCGTGAGGGAAATATAAACGTTACTCGCAAACTGTCTGATGAAAACCCCTTTTCGAGAGACGTCTCTTGGAATTCAATGTTTTTCGGATACTTAAAGCACAACCAAATCCAACACACTCAACACATGTTCAATCAAATGCTTCTAAGAGATGTTGTTTCTCATGTTATCTGGTTTGCACTAGATCAAAAACCCACAAAGAATCTACCATTGTTTCCTACGTATGGGAAAAGATGGATTGAAACCCAATGATTTCACATTTTCGATAATCATTAGCAGACTTACAAACATGGGATTTACCCTTTTGATCCCTTAACTCCATGGCCTTGCACTCTGTTCAACACTAAATTCGTGTGTGTTTGTTGGGTCCTTATTGATGAGAGGTTACACTGATTTGGGAGATCACAAAGGTTTATATCTAGTGTTTGATGAAATTTTAGCAAAAAAGTGAGGCTCAAAGAACTTTTGAGATGATGCATGAGAAGAATTTTATTTCTTGGACTATTTTGGTATTTGCCATGATGGCAATGATGGTTTATATAGGAAAATTTTTATATATAAAAGTTTTATTTTTTAATTTAGTTTATTTAATTAGAAAGTTGGTTTTTTGGTTAAATCAGATCAATCTGGAAATAGTTTTCTATTTTATTTAAAAAATTGTCTTGTTTATATAAACTGTGCTGGAACAATTTATTTAAAATTGTTTTTTTTTTTTAAACGGTGCTAGAAAGAGTTGTTTTTAAAACTGTTTTTATTTTTATTTTCTTATTCTGGAAATTGTTAAACTGGTTTTGAACAGTTTATTTTTCTGGTTTTTCTAGTTTTGAAATTTAAACTGTTTTTCTATATTTCCAGTTTTGAAATTTTTTGTTTAAATTTGTTTTCTGATTTTCAGTTATGGAATTGTTTTTAGAAACTATTTTTTACAGTTTTGACTGATTTTCAATGCTGGAAATTTTATTTATTTGTGTCCATGCCTAGATATGTTATAGGGTTGATAATTAATGTTTATAATTCTTTGTAATATGATGTCATTAATTGTTATATTTGATATATTGATTTGGTATGTGGAGTATTATAAATGGATGTTAATTATTTATCAAAGTGTTGATAAAAATGTGAACTAATGTGTTCTGACATAAGAGGAATTCTAACTATTCGTTGGAATAATGACTGAAATTGATGTGGTAACCGATAACTCCATAATGAAATATTATATGAATTAAAATATTTCATAGGTGAAAGACGCTTTGGTAATTGTCGACGTAGTCACCAATACTGGATAAGACAAATAAGATATAAATATATTTATACAATGATATTTATATTCCATGTTGAGATTGGAATTACGGGTTGCAGTAAACAAAAATAAATAAATAATGCATGACTAAAGAAATGTTATTTGACAAAGTGTTGTGGCCACAACCAGTATTAGCCATTTTTTCTTTGTACTAAAGTCTAATTGTATTTTAGATAAATTAGTGTTGTGATTATATTCACAAAGCAATTTACATCTTGTTATTTAGTTTAAGCACGCCAATTAATGATATATTCTAATTTACCTTATAATTGTGGGGGTGTATTAATATTTTTGTGTAATTATACATCAGCAAGAGAAATTAAGTTTCCTTAGAATGCTTAAAATGTGGGGGTGCTTGGAAGATTTTACCAAAGTAACGGTTCCGATAATAAGTCCATAAAGAATCTCAATTCTTTCTAAATGACAAAGTTGGAGTAGAAGCAAAAATGATTTCATTAACCCTTAAGGAACAACTTTATGTTTATTATTATTATTTACATTTGAAAATGGAAGTGACATAAAATAACGATAAGTCTCGATGTAATCAAAGGCTTAACACCGTAGGACATTTGCTTTCAGTTGTGAATATTTTCTAAGGATAATATAATGGATCCACTAACTACTTAATGATATATAACTGAGAAGGTCAAACGGAAAATAGCGGTTGCTAAATAAAAAGTTTGACCAGAGAGCAAATGAGGGAAAAGTTCATCGAGGGGAATGTGATTAAAGCCTATTACATCAGAGTCGTCATAATGATAACCCTACTTAGATGACTGGAGATCCCAAGAGCTAAGTTCAAAGGGACAACTAAGTTATGTGTCGCTCACCAAAAATCACTAAAGGAGTCTATCTCCTATCCATTTCTATGATGAGAGTGATATCTGTATCATATATTATATGTAGGGGACTTAGGGTAAGCTATGCTTTTAATGATCATTTATATGTTGAAAAACCCTAGAGGGGTATCTTTCAAGATGAGTATTTAAGAGACTCGAAACACCTAACATTTTCTAAAGCACTCATGAAACACCTAATATTTCTAAGGCCAAAACGGGCACAACCGTTAAAACTAAGCTATGTCTGGAGATATTCCGTGTGAATTCTATTGTCTTGGCATACATAAACGGCTGAACAATTCAAGGTATCACATCCACTGATTAGTTACTAAGTCCAATAGGCTTTTACTAGGAAAGGTTCAAAACCGCAAGCTATCTATCCTGATGTAGGGTATTTCCTTAATGTACTCTCTTTGTCTGCATATTGTTACATGTCATTTCTGTAAATTTCATTCATGTGGGAGATTGTTAGAAAATATGAATTAAAATTTACTCCAATGGTTGTCTTGTGAGCTGGAAGGATGTGTCCTTTTAAAGGGTCACAACCTTTTTGAAGAGTTACAGAGGAATCTATAAATTCCATCTCCCTCACTTCAATTTGGATGGAGAATTCGTTATTTCTTCTTCATCTTCGCATTTGTTCTTCATATTTTTCCTGAGTCTAATTTTTCCTATAAAGAGAGTGTATGTATAGCGAAGTTTGCTAAGCTTGCAATAGTAGTGCTACTAGTGCAAGATATTGATCGTTTTATCATGCGAGATAGACGTCCATTGAATCCTAAGCATCGATGGAAGGACGAATCTGTCTTAAGAAAAGAGTGTCACACATTCGACTCAATCAGGTTTTATCTATTTATGTACTGTAAGTTTTATTTTAGTTTTGGTTTTGCCTAAAAACCGTTTACATATTTTTAAATTATATTTTTCATATAGTTTGGTATTATTTTTTTAACATCTTTTACCTTTCTTTTCCTCTTCTTCAATTCCCCTTTCCAAGTTTCCATAGGTTCTTGAGTCATTGTGAGCACACAACACAACAAAGTTGAGGACTATAATGAAGAGCACTCATTACGAATAACTGGCTTAGGAGTTTGTGTGCAAAGGTGATTGATATGTGTTCTTATTGGTTAATCTAATTATTTTTTCGGGTACTCATTCTTTCCTTCTTCCTATGCTACATCCATTTTGATTATTTCTTTGTTTATTCTTAATTTTTTATTTTTATTTTTTATCGAAACCCATGCACCAAAAAAGTAAATTGGAGATTGCAAGACTCTCAAGATTGTAAGGCTACCAGTGAATCATGAAAGCAGTAAATCTATGTATGTTTTTCTTCTATTTAATCTGTTTGAATTAGAAATTAAATTTAAATTAATATTTTTTTATTGTTGACTTTGTTTTGCTTTGTGTATATTCCCATACTACTACTGATTTGAACTGATTCTTACAACATTGCATTAGTGTGGGATAAGAAACTATAATGATTTTTCATTTAAAATGCTTTATTAGCTCAAAAAAATTTATCTAAGTTTTTAATTTTAAATTTTAGTAAATACACATGGCATAGAAATATTAGTCCATCTAAATATCTATAATTTTGAAAATTAAAAATCTGAAAATAAAATGTCAAAAATAAAATTTAGCCATCTAATTTGAAAGTTAAAAACATTTAAAGGAAATTCCAAGTATAACTTTAGTCTTATATAATTTCAAATTTTAAAAATATTTACTTAAGAAAATAAAAAAGAATGGAAAGGCATAATTTTATGTCTTCCTATTCTATATTTGAATGATTCTCTCATTTTAAAACCCAAAAATTATGGGATAGTTTTCATAATTTTGAATTTTAAAATTTATTTCTTCACAGGTAACCAATTGGATTTTTTTTTCAATTTTTTAAATCAAAAAATTAGAAAAATTATTTTGAGAGATTAGAGCACTCAAAAATTAGTTTGACGAGAATTTATTTATTTATTCGTTTTATTCGGATATTATGTAAGACACAAGAATAATAATAATTTTTTTAAATTGAAAATTTGATTTTAGGCAATGATCAATTTGAATTGATCTTCTTATATATATATATATATATATATTATTTTAGGTAAAGATGTTAGAAGATTTTGAATAAATTTTATTTATTATTTTTTTCATTCAAAAATTATATGAATAGATTTGAATTGATCTTTCTTTGATTTATTGTAGGGAATGAAGGATTTTAGGTAAAGATTTTAGAATATTAACAAATAATTATTTAATGGGAGATTTGGTGATAGATCCCTCACTATATAATTTGTTTTTCAAAAGGATAAAAATTATATAGGTACTTTTAAAACCCTCTAATATTTTAAAACTTGTTTCTTTTACTATACGACCCTCATATTTATCAGCTCTCTTATTAAGCCATTCTCACAGTGTATTTCAAAGTAAAATTTTACTCTGAAAGTATAATTTTACCCTAAATCATAGTAAACTTTACAGAGTAATATTTTATTCTGAAAGTACAATTTTACTCTGAATCAAAATGAAGTTTACTATGATTCAAAGTAAAATTTTAAATTTTGTACCCTGAGTAAAATTTTACTCTGAAAGTATAATTTTACCTTGAATCAAAGTAAAGTTTACTATGATTCAAAATAAAATTTTAAATTTTGTACCTTTTCCATTTCCACCAACCGACGACGAACCAGATCTAAGGACTCTGTTGGTACGCCATTTCTGCCTTTATATCTAAAGCCCTCAGATCTGAATCTTTCGCCTTTCAACTTTCTCAAACTCGTTTTCATCATTTTCCTTCCCAACATGATGACATGAGGAATAGAGCAAAAACATGAAGGTTTGGGTGTAGTGGATTTGAGAAGAGAAAAAGAGATAGAGAGATTCAAGGACGGTATAGTGGAGGCATCATCGATGACGGTGGTGAACTGATGGTGAGAACTAACCTTTGGTGGAAAAATCTAACTAGTGATGCACACTCTCTTCTCAATCTCGTCGTTGGTGAGTGACCATGAACCGATGATGAATAATGCAACAGATTGGAAAGATGAGAGGTTTTGTAGTCATTGCCGGCGGTGGTTGTGGTAGCGGTAGCGGAGGTGAGGTACTCGGTGGAGGATCAGCGACAGCTTCTCGATCGGACGATAGGGGAGATCGACTGAGATTGGGAAAGGGAGAGGGTATAATAGTCTGACAAAATATTTAAATAATAAATTTTGTTATTTATACAAGATTTTATAATTACGAGGGAGTTTTGAAAGTATAATTTTTTTTTTGGTCTTTTTAACAATAAAAGGAAGGTAAGAGAGGTTTATAGCCAAATTTCTCTTATTTAATTCATTTTTTTTTAATTGGAAGGTCAACAAACTGTATTTCTGTATTTGATTTTAGGAAAGGACGAATTTAGGCAATTATCTTAGAAGATGTGTTTGAAGAGATTTTATTTATTTGTTTGTTTAATTTAAAAAAAAAAATATTTATTTATTTTTTAATTCAAAAATTATATGAACATATTTGAATTGGTCATTTTTTTTAATATATATTTATTTAAGGGAAGGAAGGATTTTAGGCAGATGAACAAATAAATATTTAATTCATTTCTTTAAATTGAAAGTTAAACGAGCTATGATTATGTATTTGATTTTAGAAAAAAGATGAATTTTAAACAATGATATTAAGAAATGGGTTTGAAAATATTTTATTTATTTATTTGTTGTTTAATTTAAAAATTATGTGAGACACATAAATATTTATTATTTTTTTAAATTGAAAAATTAATTTTAGACAATAATCCTAGAAGATGGGTTTAAAAAGATTTTATTTATTTAATTTAGAAATGATTTAATTAAATATCATTTAATTTAAAATATTAAAATTAAATTATTTATCCGTACATAAGAAATGGAAGTAAAATTAACAGCAAAAGTAGGTGCAAAGGCAATACCGAGTTGAAAAAGTCAAGGGAGCTGACCAAAAATGGGTTCCCACGCACAGGTGACCAAATCAGTACTCTTTGCTTTTGTCAGAAATAAAGAAAACTAAAAAAAACAGCTGTAACATAAAAATCAAACAAACAGTCCTCTGACTAGCGCTGTGAAATTAAAGAAACAATAAAGACATCGAAGTCAATAAGGGAGGGAGGCCACACAGCTTTGGTTTCACAGCGAATCCAAGACTACTACCCCCCTTTCCAAACAAAACCCAAATTGCTTTTACAAACCCGAACCCTTCCTAATCACACTGCATATATATTGTCTATTTGTTAAAAAAAATTTAAAAAAAAAAAAAAAAATCTTTACTTGAATACATATCTATATTCTGTACGAGGACTCAGTCAGCAGCATAGAAAAACCCATATCTACCTTTCCTTTTTCTTGTGTTTTCTTGTTAGATTAGGGGATTGGTGGATCGGCTTCTGAATTCTCAGGTACCCATCCGTTAATTTTCTTTATTTTTTTAAAAAAAATTATTCTGGGTATGTTTGTTTTGATGATCTGAATGATTTGAGTTGACTGATACAGCTTGTGAAATTCAGGATTTTGTTTGGAAGAAGAGCTAGTAGATGTTGAGTTGGAGAGGTAGAAGGTGAACTGGGTCTGACTTTTTTTTATGGATAATTTATGTTGCTTCGGTTCTCAGGTGGGGATACTAAAACAATTTATGAGTTTGTACTATCTGTTTTAGTTCCTGCATACTTTTTTGGTGAATTTTATGGTATGGTTGTTGAATCTCTCTCTTGAAGTTGATGATCCGTTAGATTTGAAGGTGGGTTTTGTGTTTTGGAGATTATAATTTTGGGGGATTGTTTGCTTATGGAAATTTTAATTAGGGTTTCAGTTGAAAAATGGGGAAAGTCTAAGTTATGTTGGTTTGTAAGTTTAAATTGTATGGATTATCCTTCTCATAAAGAGATCTTGTGATGTCTTCTGTGGGAAGCCCTTCTGATTTGTGAAAGAAATCAATTTTCTTGAAAGGGGTTTCTGATCTTTGCTGGATTTTGAGATTGGAACTATTGAGTGAGGGTGAGTTGTCTGTTCTTATCCCTAGTGCTATGTTTGGATCTTGGATTTATTTAGGGAAAGGAAGGTTATAAATTTAATGTAATTTTCTTTTGATCTTTTCCCTTTTTTTTCTTTTCCTTTTCCTTTCCCTCCCAAAATCCCTCATCCAAACATAGACTAAGGGATTGCTAGTACTGCTTTTCCAGTATGTTGATTGATGAGGTAACTTGTGGCCATGAGGATATTTTCTGTGTTATATGAACTCTTCTATTTTCCCCAAAGTATCCATGTGTTTGACTCCCGCTGTACCAATTTAGACGCTTGGATCCTCCAATTTAGAGGCTTGGATCCTCCAATTTTTCACTAAGTTTGAAGAATAAGAAACTTGCATTTGCTAGAAAAGAAACATTTATAGTCCATAACATGGATGAAAGATAAAAGTTTCACTTTTTATTTTTTATTTTTTATTATTATTATGAAGAAAAATAATTTCGAGTACATTTCTATATAATTTACAACATCTCATCGAACAATATTATATAATATGTAATATATGTGGTGCGCATAACAAATCTATGTAGCCATACCCAACACTTTTGCCCAAGTCCATGTAACATAGGATATTTGTGGTTTGATCATATGGATTTACAAATTGTTGTACTCTCATTTTCTTTTTCACTTGAAGATGTTTGAACAAACAGTTAGTGGGACAGGATGTTGTATTTCTGTTATGCAAGGTATGTTTTAAAGCTGAATGTTTTCTATCACTTCAGTTCTCAGGGGGACGATCGTCAGGTGGCTCTGGCAAAGGAAGAAGCCATCAAGGGCCTGTCAAGTATGGATTCAATCTGGTAAAAGGGAAAGCAAATCATCCCATGGAGGATTATCATGTTGCTAAATTTGTTCAATACCACGGACATGAGCTTGGACTATTTGCTATTTATGATGGGCATTTGGGAGATAGTGTGCCTTCCTATCTGCAAAAGCATTTGTTTCCCAACATTCTAAAGGAGGTGGGTTTTTGGTTTGAAATCACTTTGAGTTTGGCCATTGCTTTAGTAGCTTTATGTGTTTGGTAATTGCTAAAAAGTTGTTCTGCTGGGTCTTTCCAAACTTGCTTTTTGGTGAGAAATTATTATATTACCCTTATAGTATTGTGGAGCCCTTGCAAGGATATTGTGGAATTTTTGAAAGTATTGAGGTAAAATCATCTTTTCACAAATTTGATAAAAAATTTGCTTTTTTATGGAGAAGTAACCCCATACAGGCTTATTTGCTTTTGATTTTTTTAGCAAAAAAACTGCTTATTTAGATCTACTCAATTAGGGCTTTAATATGTAATTAGGATTTCTATTATGGTATTATAGACATTATTTCGGACAAGATATACTCTTTAACCATGTTTTTAAATCATTTCAGGAGGAGTTTTGGACTGACCCGAATAGGTCCATTTCTAAAGCTTATGAAAGAACGGATCAAGCAATCCTATCACATAGTCCTGACTTGGGTAGAGGTGGATCTACTGCTGTCACTGCAATTATTATAAATGGTCGAAAGCTTTGGGTGGCCAATGTTGGTGATTCACGAGCAGTTCTTTCAAGGGGAGGGCAAGCGATTCAGCTGACAATTGATCATGAGCCCAATACGGAGCGGGGTAGCATCGAAGACAGAGGGGGATTTGTCTCAAACATGCCAGGTTCAGTCTATGGTCTATTCTCACTTGTGTCATACCAGAAGCTAATCTTATATATGAGTATAAGGCTTCTAAAATTAGGCCATCTCTGTGTGCTTGAATCTAGTCATCAATTTTTAAGCAGGATCATAATTGCATTTTCCCCCCTCAGGTTTTGGATTTATGTTATGAGTTTTAATGATGTAGGATTTGGAAACAACATGCATGACTTTTATTTTTCTTGAAGAAACTTAGTCTATAATCTTAATATATATATATATATATATTAATTCACTTATAAAATATGTTCATATTTTTTTAGAAATATAAGAGTTCTAGTAGTTGGTGAAAATATCTTTCTCCTAATTTGGCCCCCCTCAAGTTAAAATCCTGGTTCTGCACCTGGTTGTTGATCCAAAAACGAAACAGAAAAGCAGTTGGGGTGTTTGGCTTTTGGTGGAGCTGGTGGGTGAAGAAACTGGTTGAAGCCCATTTGGGAAGGGGCAATGAACTATTTTTTGGGAAGACTAAAGTGTAGCTTGAGATGATTGGAGTGTAGGTTTCTACAAAATAAGGGATAGGTTTTGTGAGATTGAAGTTCGTGTGATATGAAGAAGAGGGGTTTGGTGACTGACCACTAAGCCAACCCTTATATAGACTATTCTTTTTAGATCAGAAAACACTGATGTTGTAATTTGTTTGACTTGCCTCTATTTAACATCTTGGAAATGGAACAATGCCCGACAAATGGGGAAGCACTTTGACTCCTATAGATAAGAATAATGGTGATTATTCTTAACTTCAGGTAACTCCTTCTGTACCTTGTCTCTGAACTACCAACACCCTAATAAGGACTTGCAGTAGGGAATTGCGTTTTCATGGTTGATTATCCTTTGATGATATACCTTTAGTCAAGCAACAAGAGTTTACATAGAGTATAAAAATGGTTCTCAGTAAAGGCTTAAACATAAATTATGAAGAGATATTTTCATGTTTTAATTATAAAATGTTATTTTTGTGTTCTCAACCAAGAATGTACAAACTAAAAGTGAGATTGGAGGAATAATTAAAATTAGCAGCAACAATCTGCAAAAGTACTACTTATTTTTATGTTTTCATTATCTATGATAAGGACAGTATACACGCAAAATGTTTTATTTGAAATTACAGGGGAATATTCCATTGCTATATGATGTTGGGTAGTTTAAAAAATGATGTTGAAAAAAATGAATGAATGCAGTTGAAAGGAGTAGGTTGATAAAGGTGTTACCATAAGCCACCAGCTGTTAGATTGAGTTGCATCTCTTGTCACTGTTACCCACCCCCAATGGGAAGGTGCATGGTCTAAGTACTATGGGTGGTATACAGGGTTTGGTGTCTTACCTACCCCGAGGAAAGAAAAAAGGGTACAGGTGGTACCACAATCATAGCAGATCATGAAGTTTTGGATCTTCAAGGAGTTTTTTTGAAACTATATATGGCTGGAACATATTGTATAATAACTATTAAAAATCTGATCTATATCATTTAGTGTCCAATGCTGGTATCAAATGTCAGTAGTAAAATAATGGCGAATATATTAAAGATATGTAGGAAAGCTACGCTGAGTAGTAAAGATATCTAGCAAGGGGGTCACGGTGGTGGACAAAGCTGTCAGGGGGTGGCAGGGGTGCTGGGATGGCCACCGGAAATGGTAATGGGTGGTGAGGGGGTGGAGGTAGGGTTAGGGTTTTTGAGGAATGGGGATAATTTTGGTATTAAGTGAGGCGTCGAAAGAAATTTTTTAAATTTTGAATTTTTGAGAAGGGGGTCCAAAAAAGGTGGGGGGACCAAAGAACCAAGGTTGGTGCTAGAAGTAGCACTCAAATAAAAAGTAATTCGCAGAAAATGAATATATTCCGAAATTTATATAATGCGCAATAAGTTATCAAATGAATCAGTATTTTCTCATGTATAAATATTAATAGTATGAATTCGTAGGACTGTGCCAAGTCAACGAGACATTTTTAAACATAAATTTGTAGTCTGTACATTTTGAAGTATTCATGGTTTAGGTTTGACGAATCATAGTTGTCACCTACCAATTACTACTTTTTGGGCTGTGCATTTGAACACAATCAATGATAGAAGTTGATATTTGGTATCGAGTTTTATGCTCTTGAACTCGGTTTTAAAATCTTTTCCTTTGGTGAAGATATAGATATCCTTATTTGTCTAAATTGCAAAAAAGATCTCGTTATCCTACTTCAGTATTTTGCTTTAGACAAAGACCCTAATGTAAATTTAAGCTGATCTGTGGTTTGTGTTCTCTTTACTTTTGAGTAATTGTTTTTGACAAATGCTGCACACTCAAGACCTTACTTCCTATGCTTCCTGTTTTTTTACTACTTTGCATCTGTCGGAGAAATAGAACGAAAGTTACGAAATCCATTGAAGTTGTTCATTTCGAAAGCTAATTGCAAATTGGGGGTATTGGCTTTTTCACCTTTCATCTACATTTATACATCAGATCTTGAAATGGAATAATTCATGTTTTTACATTTTTTGGTATGGTATAAATAGTCATAAACACGTCTGTTGCATAATTTCAGGAGATGTTGCAAGAGTAAATGGCCAACTGGCTGTTTCTCGTGCTTTTGGGGACAAGAATCTGAAATCACACCTGCGGTCTGATCCTGATGTAACAAATGCTGATATTGATGGCGATACTGAGCTTCTCATCCTTGCAAGCGATGGTTTGTGGAAGGTGAAATACTTCTCTCTCTCTCTCTCTCAACAAGTTTTAACCGTTAATGGTTCAGACAACCGTCTCTAATTGGATTACATTAGCTGATATCAGATGGTTTATCGACTAAATAGACAAAATTAATAGTTTAAAGATGAAATAGAAAACATGGTGATAGTTTAGGAGATAAAAGAGAGATTAACCCTTATCTTATAGATACGTAGGCCCACCATTTCTTTTTCTTATTTTGCTTGCAATTAATCCAGGTCATGGCTAATCAAGAAGCGGTTGACATTGCGAAGAAGATCAGGGACCCACAGAAGGCGGCAAAGCAACTAGTAGTCGAAGCATTGCATAGAGAGAGTAAAGATGATATCTCATGTGTCGTCGTTCGTTTTGGGGGGTAAACGACGAGTATAATCCCGGCATGCAGGATTGTATATTAGGGGGGTTTTTCTGTTGCGGGGATGCGATTCTATACTTTTAAAAAACAAGTTTTAAGCCCTTGTGGTGTCTGGCATGGGGATGGAAGTTATTCCAGAACAGGTTATATACCCCTTTCCTTTCGCTTGTCGTGTAATATGTAATTTTATTTTTGTACTCGAGTTGTGTGGTTTGTTGTTGCTCGATTTCTTTGTTACGTAGATTCATACCATTATTTTTGTATAATATGTGCAGCGACTGAAAAAGCTGTGCTGTCGACAGCCATGGATTCTTGTAATAACAAAATAGGATGTATGCATTTGTTGTGAACGGACAAAACTGATGTCTTGTTGGTATATTACAACAACTGCTTGGTTGGAGATTGGATATGCTTCACGCCTGTGCTGATTCGTGAGGGCATTATGAATCTCTTGATACTCCTCATATGTGATGCTTGCTGCAATTTAAATGGGTTGCTTAAGTTTTATTTATTTATTGTAGAGATTATGTGTCACATAAGTTTGCTGTTGTTTTTACATACTGCTTATATGCAGTAAAATAATTTGAATAAATTGATTATTTTAAAGTTGGGTTGAGTTGTTTTTTTTTTGGCAGCTCATGGAGTTGTACAAAATCATCTTCATCTTCTTTCTTTATTTTTTTTTTTTATCATTTTTTTAAAAGGGAAATTGATACACAGTTAACTGAAATAATTTGGAAATAGTTTATTATTACAAAGTAAGAAAAAGAAAGTAATTTCTGTTTTATGATTATCAGTTTATAACTTGCTAGAAGTTGTCGCCAAACAGGGTGCAACACACAACAGTTTTTGTCACTATGAACCTCATGGGGTTGCAGCAAAAATCTGCTATTTGCCCTATTCCTCTATTTGTTATATGACTAGGCAACATCATCATGATTACTATTTAAGTATTTTTGCTCTAAATTTGCAAATAATTGGACAAAAATGATATGACAAAAGTTGATTTGGTCTGTGCTATGAGTCAAGGAGCAGCTTGCAAAGGACGTAGTCTTATTGTCAATTTTTTGAAAAGAAAAATGTTTGGAATCTCTAAAGTTGGGGACCTTCATCATCTCTAAAATGATGTGGATCAATTATGTATTTTTATTTATTTATTTATTTTCTCTTGGACCAATCGCAGGTGAGTTAGGGTTGCGGAGGTCGTGTTTTTTGTGAGTCTGTAGTATTGTTGTTTTGGAAAATAGCTTTCACGTGGATCATTGTTTTTTTGAAATCCAAAACTTAATCTTCCAATCGGACCACAAAGTGAGTTTTATTTATTTATATTTTATTTATTTGGGTTAGAAATTTAAATCCCAAACTCGATCAGAAAATCAATAGGCTTAAAACTAAGCCTCCGTTTGGCAAGGGCTCATTGGGTTCATGAGCCACAAAAGACAAAATAGGCTCATGAGCCACAACAGACAAAATATCACATTCAACCCCATAATCATTACACTATTCTCTAAAAAAAAAAAGTCAAAAAAGTCAAAAAGTCAAGAACCCTTCCCAAACCAAGCTTTTGAGCCCAAGCTCATATAGCCAAAAAAGTCAAAAAGTCAAAGAGTTAGCCCACTTCCCAAACGGAGGCTAAGTAAGTTTGACTTGTAAGTCAAAATATCAATATTAAGCCCTATAAAAATAAGATGGGGATAGAATGAACTGAGCGGTCAGCATGCACGTGTTCATTACTATTTTCAAGACTAACATCCAATAAATTATTTTTTGATAATTCATTAGGATATCTCATACTCAGCCCAACTCAATAACACCTGAATTAACTAAAAGCACGTCATGTTTTTTTATTTATTTTATTTTTTATTTTATCTACCCAAAACGATCACACAATTTTAATTAACATTTATTCTTTATTTTATTTTATGAAATGACGTGGATGATTAATTCATCCCAACATAATTAACTAAACAAAGCTCATATAACGTACGACGGTTATAGCTGTCTTTCATTCTTACATATATTTGTGTTAGAATTTCTAATTTTTCAAGATTTAAGAAATTTGGTGGATTTCAGGCTGGCTCAGATCCTTGAGGTTGAAAATAGGAAACTAACAAGCCCTATTCCTTTGGTAATATACCCCAAAATAATTTGTGGACTAGTAGTGTCTCTCGCCCTAGCCATTTGATCCTTGGAAACAAAAGCCACGTGGACCCACTATTTTAGAATTTAAGTTTGGGATTTTTCTATTCTTTAAATAAAAATTATTGAGACTTTGAGATCTCAAATATACACAAATATCATGACATTTGGAAATTATATCAAGAATATCTCAAAATTTCATGAACGTTACTAAATGAAATGATTTTGGCTAATATATATGATATAATTTTGTAAGACAAACTATTAATTAATTTTACTAATTGTAATAAACGACATCAACAAATAAATTGAACTATGGAGAATGGCTTTCTTGCATTTGTCCTATTAAATTTTGAATCAACAACAAAATTATTTTTTATTTATTTATTTATTTTTTCCATTGAATAACAAAAAAAATTAAAAGGTAAGAGAGTAATTAACTTGAAGTGCCAATCTCATATATCACTTGTCTTTTGCTAAATATATACCCATTTTCACAATTGGCTTCCCAAAGTTTGTCACTTCCTTTTGAACTTTTCATTTCTCTAAAAATTCCTCCACCCATTCCTTTACAACCCATATATGCTATAATATATATTTCCAAAATCATCCATTTCTAAATCTTACTCTTTCCTAGGATTGGTTTTGTACATGCAATGCCAAACCCTAGAAAAGAAAAAGAAAATCACATCAACCTTCATATGACCAAATGATGAAGTTCTTGATTCAAAAATACATGTGGGAAGATTGAAATATTATATAGCATTCTCTAATTTGTTGATCTTGTTTGGTTGCATTTCTCTTTTCTTCTTCAATGAAAAGTTGAAAACTCCCAATATTTCATGTAGTTTTCATTTTTGTGCTAAAACATTTTTAAAAAATTCGAAAACATGTCGGTGTTGTTTCCAAAATAGTGAGTTTGTTTTTACTGAAAATTCGAAAACATCTTGTTGGTAGAAAGCGGGCTGTTTTTTAATAAAAAAAACAGAAACAATTCTGGGTGTTTTTTATTGCTTTTTTTGGAAACAAAAAGACATGAAAAGTTGAAAACAGTCACCATTTTCAGTTTTATGCGAAAATAACTTTTGCGAATCGCAACACGTCTTGTTGTTGTTGTTGCTATTTCTTAAGATGTGAATTGTTTTAAAACAATTTTTTGAAGCATAGTATTTAGAAACAGTTTGTCAAACAAATTTTTAGCATTTTGAAGATGAAAATGGCGAAATGTTTTAGCTTCACGGCATCTCGAGATTTTTTCTACCGGTACTTCTTTGCTTACACCGGCCTTCGCTCCGTGACTGCCGACCTCGGCGACAACACCGTGATCCACTGCTGGGTTCCCAAAATCCATAACCCCACAAAACCTACCCTCCTCCTCATCCACGGTTTTGGCGCCAACGCCATGTGGCAATACAGCGACCTCCTTCGCCACTTCGTCCCCCGCTACAACGTCTACGTACCGGACCTCCTCTTCTTCGGCCGGTTCGTTTCCAGACTCTAAATCATTACTAAATCCACAATTTTGTCGTTAAAAATATAAAGGGTAAATTATATAAATAGTCGATATAATTTACTTGATGTGTTAATTTAGTTTATGTTATTTTAATTTGTTTGATTTTGTTTCTTAATTTAACAAATTGTGTTAATTTAGTCTAATAAATAACTGTTGTTAAGTTTGATAGATGAAGAGTCAAACTATATGGCAATTTGGTCTATATAGTTTACACAACGTGTCAATTAGGTCATTGTCAAGATTTTTCGTCCACCAAACTTAACAATCGTTATTTATTGGACTAAAATGACACAATCTGTTAAATTAAGAGGCAAAATCAAGCAAATTGAAACAACAGGAACCAAATTGGTATATCGTGTAAACTATAAGAACCATTTGCATAATTTACCCAATATAATAACATTCACACTTTCAATAACTAAAATATTTTATCTTTAAAAAATAGTTTCGTTCCTAAATTTTTGTATGTTATTTCACTTGCATTCATCAATTATTTATATGTTATATGTCTCTCCATTATTTTATTAATTAAAATTGTATTATTGTACGATATTTTTATAAAAATAAATGATAAAAGCGTAAAATAAATTATTAAATATTTGTTGAATGATGGACGATGTTCTTCATGTGTGTTTATGAGGACCTTTGAAATTCATGAATATTTTAAATCTCACAATTATTACTATTTTTTTTTCTTGTTTAAATGATAATAATTTGGAGGAATTACAGCCTAGTGAGTTTTTAAATTTTTTAAGTAAATATATGGAAAAATTTAAAATTTTAATTATTAATATTTATAAAGTTTACTACTGTATTAATGTGTATTTATTTCTTAAATTTTATTGCTTAATAATTTTATTTTTATTAAAATTCCAACAGCTCCTCCACGGGTCGGCCGGAGCGGGACGAGGCATTTCAGGCACGCTGTCTGATGAGGTTGATGGAGGTCCATGGGGCGGTGTCGGTGGCGGAGAAGAAGAAGATGAGTTTGGTGGGGATAAGTTATGGTGGGTTTGTTGGGTATAGTATGGCAGTGCAGTTCCCGGAGGCGGTGGAGAGGATAGTGTTGTGTTGTACCGGGGTTTGTTTGGAGGAGAAAGATGTGGAGAGTGGGTTGTTTAAAGTGGCGGATTTGGACGAGGCGGCTAGTATTTTGATGCCCCAAACGGTGGACAAGTTGAGGGAGTTAATGAAACTTTCTTATGTCAAGCCTCCTAGAGGGTTGCCTTCTTATATTTTGTCTGATTTCATTCAAGTAAGTTACTTGCATTCATTCAATGAAATCAGGAAAAAAAGTTACTTGCATAGTTGTTACAGTTACAAAAAAATTTAAAAAATTTAAAAAATTACTTGCATAGTTTTCTAGTTTCAACATTGCTACTATTATCCAAAAATTTGGAAAACGAAAAATCGTTTACAAATAGAATTTTTATATATTAAAAAGAAATTGCTAAAAACTATTATTAGTATTGCAAAAAAATTGTATAAAAGAATATGTAAAGAATATATTGAGATTATAAATATTATAGTTCTTATTGACAGTGTCATCAAAAGGACCATATAAAAATCATATAAAATGATGTTAGTAATATTTTTATAATTATGAAATATTATGATGCGTGTTGAGATGAAAGGATCATAAAGAGTCACGCCATTATGTGTGGTTTTTTTTTTTTTTTGTGTGAAAATTATTTTCTTAGAGATAGGGGACCGAATTATTTGCTTTTAATTTTTTTTTTTTGTCATTCTGTCTCAATGCGATCATAATTATTAGATTATATTTGTTTAGGGTACACTAAAATAACATATTTTTTTTAAATTTTTTTGGGGTCGCATCAGCTCTCTACTTTTATGCACATCTTTTATAAAAATTCAAAAAATATACTTATTTAGATTATCACCAACAATATATTTTGAAATTTTTATATGATTAGAGCACATTGAAATAGGAAGATAGAAAAATAAAAGTATTTTGAGACAAAGCAACACCTCCCAATTGGAAAGAAGTGAGACCCTATCCAATTAGACCTGTACGTCTTACCACTCCTCAAATAATTAAATCATGTAATTATGATTATTAAATTTAATCAAATTATAAAATGAATAACTTAGATTATCATTGTAAGACCCGTGCTAGAAGCTAAGGACCCAACTATGTAGAACGAGACTTCTTAATTAGAGAAGCTGGTTTTATATTATTATTCATTAACTTTAGAATTAAAATGCATTACTTTTTCTTTCAATACATTGAACCAATTTGTCTATGGGACAGGTTATGTGTACAGATCATCTAAAAGAGAAGAGAGAATTAATTGAAGAAATACTCAAAGATCGAAAGCTTTCTAATATTCCCAAGATCAATCAGGTTTTTATTTGTCATTTATATTTTAGTGCCTTTTTTTTTTTCCCAGATCAAATTGTAATTTGCAAGCTTTTTTTCTTTTAATTTATATATATCTTAATATTTGCCTTTTTACATTTTTTTTATGAAAATTAATTATGATAAACTGTATGATTTTATTCTTTAAACAGCGGACGTTAATAATATGGGGAGAGCAAGATCAGATATTCCCACTGGAATTGGGGCACAGATTAAAAAGGTTCATAAACATTTAATATCTAATCTATAGTTTTTGCATTATAATTAATATTCATCTCCATTGACAAATTTATGCTTGAAATAGAAAATATTTTCTTCATATTCTAGATGATTTATATGATAAAAAATAAAAATCAACAGTAATAAAGTAGAAATACTTTATTTAGGTCAAAAACGTTTTTTACTTTTAAAAAATAGAAAACGTTTTCTGCCATCATGAATACCAGCACTAGAGTCACCAATGCTATCATTACCACATCACTAGCACAATCATTAGCACATCAGTTTTAAAATCATGACAAAACATAAGAAAATATTTTATGTTTCACAAAAATGTTTATTTGTAATAGTATATATTTTTTTTACCAAAACAAACCAAGTGTTTTATTACAATTTTTTTTGAATTTTAAAGTGTTTGCATGTATAGCCATATTGGGGAGAATGCTGAGCTAGTGATAATCAAGAATGGAGGGCATGCTGTCAACTTGGAGAGGCCTAGGGAGTTCACCAAGCACTTGAAGACTTTTCTTCTTGGTTCATTTTTATCTTCTCCAACAGATAAAGAACGTGAAAGTTGATTTCAATATGTACATTTGTACACTATAAATTTCGTCTTCAGTGTTGAATAAAAAATATTATGTTTGTGCGTACATTTAATTCCTTCTAAACGTTAAAATGGGATTTGAGAAATCATTTTTGCTCTTTCTGAGGTGCTGTCAAATCTTAATTTTACATTTTATTTCTGCAAGAACAATACATTTTTGATGTTATATGAAATTTGCCCAAACTTTGAAAAATGCCATTCAACCCTACATTTCCCCTTTTAGGTATGAAAATTCATTCAATACATATGCACCTTCTTACATAACCCATACTGGAATAATGCAAAATCAGATGCATATAGTATAGATGGTCACTACAAGAAAAAATATTTTTGGCGACTAAAAATTGAGTTGCCAAAAGTCAGATTTTTAGTCGCCGAAATACTTTCACGACTAAGAATTTTGGTCGCTAGCTTTGTCGTGGCTAGATTGTCGGTGAAGGTAGTGGCGACTAAAAAAATTTAGTCGCCGAAAGTGCTATAAAATGGTGACTAATGTTTTACAGGCAAAAGTAAAAGGTATTAGCGACAAAATACGTTTAGTCGCTGATGAGTGAAATTGGCGACTAATATATTAGTCGCCCAAAGGATACTATTTAATTTAACTCACATCTTAAGCTACTAAATATTTTGTTGCGAAAACTTCCAATATCTACGGCAACCAAATTGTTAGTCGCCAATTAGTGTTATTTTACCTACTAAATATTTAGACGCGGAAAGGTTGATTCTTGTTTAGCTACTACACAGGTTAGTCGCCTATGATATTAAATATATTTTTGGCGACTAAATGTTTAGTCGCCAAAAGTGTTTTGCTTTTTTAGCTACTAAATAATTAGTCGCCAAAAGTGTTTTAAATTCATTTTGGCTACTAAATATTTAGTCACCAAAAGATTTATTTCTTTTTGGCTACCAATTGTTTTGTCACAAAAAACATCATTTTATGTTTTTGTTTTGTTTTTTTCGTTTTAATAATTTTTTTGACAACCTGTATGTATCCACCGCAACCTGTAATAGGTATACAAACAAATCAATATATATATATATATATATTATCACCTATTCCATAACGGATATTTCACTTACTACCATCAAACAGAAAAGAATACCTTTTAATGTAAACTTATATACAAACAAACTATATATATTCCAATTACAAATAATAACATCATACATGACCAAAACAACGTCCTCTATACACAAAATATTTTTACTATACTATGTATTATAATGACCATTTGGCATGGTACAAATTACCATGGTAATATGTACCACGACAAAAGGTGATATATATATACCACCAGAGCAATTAATACAAGTTCCAAAAGTATTATGTACCTCGCCAAAAATTAATTGGTAGCCTTCATCCACATTCCACACAAAAAGTAGAGGATGAAAAAAAACTTCCCAAATGTTCAAAACTGTGAATTATCCTCCGCACAAAAAAAAAGGAAGATCCACATGTCAATGCCAAAAACCATCTATACAACAAAAATTACACCCATTAGTTCCATTGTAAACAAAAATTGTAAACAAAAAGTTACAGCCACCTCCAAAACACAAATTGCAAGAATGTCAATTGTAATTGAAATTGTATTTAAATATAGTTTGAATTTAGGAAGTAATGGTTAAAATTTTTTAACTGCTGAAACTAGGACACATAAAATCTTGGATCTAAATCTCCACAATGCCAATATGCATTAAATGTGGAAAGGTATGTGTGGGAGTCGAATATTGTGGGGGCAATAAAGCTGAATAACGGTACGAGGGCAGTCAAGGACGGAATTTGTACTAGACGATCACAAAGTCGAATAGTCTAATCGGCATTCCAACCAGCCGAACAAAAGCCGAATAAAGAAACGTACAATGGATTAAGGGTGGGCCGGACCTTGAGGCCCAAAGGAAAAATATAAATGGAGGAGTATCAGCCAAAGAAAGGTATGTGAGAACAAGTTTAACTTGAGATATAAGCAACTAAGAGAGTATACACTGACTTATCTGTCGGAGTGCTAATTCCGGCACCCCTGACCGAGTGTTCGTTCCTTTTCAGGTGACTAGCTGGGGATCAAGAGCGTCCTACAGGATCCAGAGAGTATTTCCAAACCACTTCTCCACAATTGGCGCCGTCTGTGGGAATACTCCAGCACATCCATGGCAGGCGTGATGGAAGATCCTCCGGTAGTCGTTGACGACCTTACGCCACGAGATGATACCACTCCAAGCAACATTGCCGCACGAAAGGCCTTGAACTTCGACTCAATTGCCCAGACCTCACCCTCAACATCAGCACATGAGACAATGCAAGCGATTATAGATCAGGCAAAGCAAAATGAACAGAGGTTAGAAAATATGATGGTTGAGAATGAGCGCCTTTGACAGGATTTGGTCTTGGAGGTGGCAAAATCCCAACATGCCGCGCGCCAAGATCCGAGACGACCTCTGAGAAAGGATGGCTGACGACCTTGAATTCGGAGACATGATAATGGCGGTGATTCTGACTCATCATCCCCAGAATCCAAAAGGAAATGATGAGTTGAAGTCTCCATTTCTTCCGAAGGAAGTCCGCGTGCATGAAATAAACGAAGAAGAAATGATTTAGACGAAGAGGATCAACATGACCTCTTTGTGCGGCAGATCGCTAGGGCAGTGCTATCCAAAAAGTTCAAAGCTCCATTTTTCACCTTATACGATGGAAAATCAGACCCCACTGATCACATTCGTCATTATAAGCAAGCCATGACGTTTCATGCAGATGACGAGGCCTTCATGTGTTGAATATTTCCAAGTAGTTTGGAACCATTGGCCGTCAGATGGTATTATAAATTGGAACTGACTTCGATTAAGAGCTTCCATTAACTCCAAAAATCCTTTAGGGCAAGGTTCATCACCAATGAAGTCCAGCCGAAGCAGGCCGATTACTCTGGGCAATGCAAATCTAACCAGGGAAAACCCTACGTGCGTATTCAGCGCAGTATTGGGAATGCTTTAATCTAGTAGATGATGCCTGTAATGACTCCATAGCTATCACCACCTTTAAAATGGGATTACATCCTGATGGTGCCCTCCGCAGCTCCTTGACCAGAAGGTCCCCCAAAACAGTCTGGTCATTGACGAAGAAAGTCGAGGAATACTGCAAAGTGGAGAATGACGCCCTGTGGGTTAAAGCTGGGCACAAGGCCAACAAGACGGCCCCATCTGAAATCGTTCAACCGATAAATCCTGTACCATCATGGAGCCCTGAACCATGGAATCGGGCTAAACGAGACAAAAGATAAGATTCGCGCCGATCAAATGACCAATGTTCACATCGAGCTAATGAACAACTTCAAGTGGATAGCAGGCACATGAGGCACGTGGACAAGAAATATACGGAGTTGTCGGAGCCGATCAGCACGGTTATGTCCAAAGTTTAGCATCTTCCGTTCTTCAAATGGCTACCAAGATGGTGGGATCTCCTGACACGAGAAGACGAGATAGGCGGTGCGAATATCACAAAGACCACGGTCATGATACCGACAGTTGCTATGCGTTGAAAGATTACCTTGAGGAGTTGGTACAAGACGGTCGGCTTAAGTGACACGTCCGAAAGAACAACTCAACCAAAACAGTTGCTTTATGGCAGGATTCATCTCTACTTGGCGTAATTTATATGATATACAGTTTGTCGACGGAATTTGCGGTACATACAATTCAGTCGCATCCCAACCCCCAAAAGCAAATCACACCATCGATTCGCCGTTGAATGTGTTCTCATTGACCAGGGGAGCATTTCGGAAGTTATGTACTACAAGACCTTTCTTAAACTCGGCTTCATTGAGTCGGACTTGTCTCCAGCTCATTATCCGTTATTTGGCTTCAACGCTATTCCAGAATATCCGTTGGGCAAAATCACACTACCAGTTCGGGCGGGCTCCCGGTCAGTAGATGTAGAATTTTTGGTTGTCAAGTGTCCTTCGCCGTATAATCTCATCATGGGACGAACTTGGCTGCATACTATGCAGGTTGTGCCAAGCACCTATCATCAACTACTTCACTTTTCGACTGAACGCGGCATTGAGCAAATTCGAGGTTCCCAGCAATCGGCGCATGCATGTTATCTTCTTGCCGCAAAGACACCAAGAGAGTTGGATGTGAATTCAATTGAGGTGCCTGATCGAGAGAGCCTCGACGACGTTGGGCGGCTCCCAAGTGAAAAGACAACTGGAGCCCTGGATCAGGTTGAAATTGACAGGAATCCTGACAAATTCTTCATGGTCGGCGCCTCCCTGAACAAAGTCGACAGGCAAGAGCTAATTTCTTTCTTACTCGGCAACCTTGATGTATTTTCATGGTCACCATATGAGATACCGGGGGTGGTGTCTCAGCACCGCTTAAACGTTGATCCCAGATGTAAGCCGATTATTCAGAAAAGCCGGCGGTCAGCCGCGGAACACATTACTGCCATTGTTGAAGAAGTTGATCGGTTGCTTGATGTCGGGGCAATCCGCGAAGTAACCTATCCTACATGGCTGTCGAATACTGTGGTTGTAAAGAAGAAAAATGAACTTGGTGTGTTTGTGTAGATTTCACGGACTTAAACAAAGCTTGTCCCATGGATGGCTTTCCCCCTCCCAGAATAGACCAACTCATCGATGTAACGGCACATCATCAACGTAAGAGCTTCCTGGATGCATACAGAGGCTACCATCAAATTGCCATACATCCAGAGGACCAAGACAAAACTACATTTCTCACCCCAAGAGGAACCTATTGCTATAAGGTTATGCCTTTTGGGTTGAAGAATACGGGGGCAACCTATCAAAGACTAGTCACTGCCATGTTCAAGAAGCAACTTGGCCATAAGTATACATGGATGATATGCTGGTCAAGTCCAGAGAAGAGCAAACTCATCTAGCCGATCTGGAAGAGACATTCGGCATTCTTCGCAAATACAAAATGAAGTTGAACGCTTCCAAATGTGCCTTCGGCATTGGTTTCGGCAAATTCCTTGGCTACATTGTTAGCCACCGTGGAATCGAAGCCAACCCGAGGCAAATCACAGTAATTCTAGAACTTGGCTCTCCTCGGTCGGTCAAAGAGGTTCAGAAGCTGATGGGAATGGCCGCCACACTCAACAGATTCATTAGTTGTTCCATGGATTGCTGTCGACAATTCTTTCATACTCTTTGGCAGGGTAAAGCTTTTGAATGGACCCCCGAATACGAAGCTGCTTTGGACGGTTTGAAGACTTACCTCTGATCAGCCCCATTCTTGACAACACCTTCGGCAGGTGATCCGCTCATTTTATATTTGACAATTTCCGACCGGGCCATCAGCGCCATACTGTTAAAGGAAGAACTAGGAGAGCAGTGGCCAGTTTATTATGTGAGCAACGCAATGGTTGACGCCGAAACATGTTACCTTATGTTGGAAAAACTCGTCCTTGCTCTCGTCATGGCAGCGAGAAAACTGAAGCATTACTTTCAGGGGCATACCATTAGGGTACTAACGGACTACCCCCTCCACTCAGTACTCCGTAGTGCAGAAGCATTAGAGCGCGTTTCAAAATGGGCTCTCGAACTTGGCCAGTATGATATTCAATTTTTGCTCAGAACCTCAATCAAGGGGCAAGTGCTCGTCGACTTTGTGGCCGAATTCACCGGATGTCTCGCCGGCTTTAAGTTTGATCAAATTCAACCTAAGCCGAACTAGAGAATTTACGTTGGGGACATTTGGCAGTTATATTGTGACGGCTCATCCAACCAACGTGGCAGTGGGGCGGGTGTAGTGATCATGGCTCCCGACGGGGTAATAATCGAGCAGGCTGTCAAATTGGGCTTCGAAGCATCGAACAATGAGGCCAAATACGAAGCATTGTTAACTGGCTTATGGAACTCACATGTCCTTGGTGCTCAGCGTCTGCTTGTCTTCTGCGACTCAAAGCTAGTTATCAACCAATTGAATGGGGAATATGCAGCCAAAAATGACCGTATGGCAGCTTACATGAAAACGATGAATTCTTTGCTGGCAAAATTCGAGCATCATGAATTAAATCAAACAACCCGGGATCAGAACACACATGCAGACGCCCTGGCTTGCCTAACCTCCGCCATCAACTCAGAAATTAAGCGCACAATTGAAGTAGGATTCATCCCTGAGCCGAACATTGCCCCCTCAGAGTCAATTCAAATCAATATTGTAGAATCAAGTCCAAGTTGGATGGACCCTATCACTGCATTTCTATCTTCTGAACAGCTCCCGACGAACAAGAAAGAAGCACACAAATTGCGAAACAAAGCCCTGCGATATTACTTAGATCAGCAGGGAAAACTCTACAAAAAATCCCTTTCTGGTCCATACCTAGAATGTGTTCATCCAAATAAAGTCGAAGAACTCTTGACTGAAATACACGAAGGTTGTTGCAGTGCCCATTCTGGTGGGCATTCTTTGGCTCATCGAGCTATAACACAGGGGTACTACTGGCCGACCATGAGAGCTGATGCCGAGTGTTACGTTAAGAAATGTGAACAGTGCTAGAAGTTTTTCCCTTTAACCCATTTGCCTGCTAAGGAGTTGAGCTCAATCACCAGTTCTTGGCCGTTTGCTCAATGGGGGCTTGATATCATCGGGCCATTGCCATGGCCCCTAGGGAACAAGCGATTCTTGATTGTCACGACAGATTACTTTACAAAATGGGTCGAAGCGGAGGCACTAACATACATTCGAGATACTAATATCAGGCGTTTTGTGTAGAAGAATATCATAACACGATTCGGCATTCCAAGAGCACTCATTTTAGACAACGGCACCCAGTTTGATTGTGGCGTCTACCGAGAATTATGTAGCACCTATGGTATTCGGCCCTATTTCTCCACCCCGGCTTATCCACAGAGCAATGGTCAAGCCGAAGCCTCCAACAAAGCCATCTTGGACGGCATCAAGAAGAGGCTGGAGAAAGCTAAAGGTAGATGGGTCGAAGAATTACCAAGTGTATTATGGGCTTATCGCACTACTCTGAGGCGATCCATTTGGGAAACGCCGTTTGCTTTATGCTTCGGAACCCAGGCAATCATCCCCCTGGAGATTGGTCTCCCAACCTTGAAATAGAAAGTTTTTGATATGGGCCGAAATGACATGAAGTTGGCCTTGGATTTGACTCTGAATGAAGAACGACGAGACCGTGCCCTTGCATCCATGGCACTGTACCAGCAACAGCTTGCTAAGTCATATAATCAACATGTTCAGCTACGCCGTTATACACCAAGAGAATTGGTCCTCAAGAAAGTACTTCTAGCTGCCAGGAATCCGGCTGATAAAAAACTGGGTCCTAACTGGGACGGCCCCTATCAGATCAATTCAATCGCGGGAACAGGGGTATACCGACTCAAAGACATGTCTGGGAGAAATCTGCCACGTCCTTGGAACTTTGTGCATTTGTGTAAATTTTATCATTAACCCGACTTGTGGGGCATGATAACTTGTTTTGATTGTTCGCCGTGTATGACTTTCACTTTTATAATGCAAGACTTCTTATCTCACTATATGAAATTTTAGTTCGAAGATGAAAGCCTCTGAATTCAGAGTGCCCTTCGTGAAATTCACGATTGGCCAAGTTAAAAGCCTTTGAATTTGGAGCCCCATCAGTGAATGACACTTTTGGGTCGAGTAAGCCTTCGGATTCGGAGCGCCCTTCGTGGAATTCACGATTGGCCAAGTTAAAAGCCTCCAAATTTGGAGCCCTATCTATGCAAGACACGTTTGGGCCGAGTAAGCCTCCGGATTCAGAGCACTCTTCGTGGAATTCACGATTGGCCAAGTTAAAAGCCTCTAAATTCGAAGCCCCATCAGTGAATGACACTTTTGGGCCAAGTAAGCCTCTGAATTCGGAGCGCCCTTCGTGGAATTCACTATTGGCCAAGTTAAAAGCCTCCGAATTCGGAGCCCCATCAGTGAATGACACTTTTGAGCCGAGTAAGCCTTCAGATTCGGAGCGCCTGTAGACCGCCCGAACTCGCTTCGCGCGCGATGATGCGAATTGGGTTCTAGCTACTACAGTTCGGACTCGTGTCACAGTTCTGAATCTAATCTCACAAAGTGCAATGTAAGACTGACAAATGACTAAAGAGTCAAAATCCGGCAATTGGTTTTGAAAAATCAATTTTGAATCAAAAGCGCCAAACATGAACAATTTTGCCAGATTTCAGAGTCGCCACCTAAATATTTTGTTTTGGGAAATTTAAGAAATCCTGACTCGTGCCTAAGGCCACGTGTCCGTTATTACCAAAGTTGCCTCGGCTCGGGAACTTGGGTCCGAGAGGGGAAGGTCCTAAAATGAGCACCCCCGCTCGCCCGATCAAAGATCGGCCTCTACAAAACATGATATGTTGTTTTTGAAAACACATGTGTTCTTATTTCAGTTATTTAGCTAACTTACTACGTGATGTGCACAACATACAAGTATAGACTAGATCGCCTAAATTGGAACAAAACATTTCAATGTTTGTTTTCGAAAATGGTTTGAATTTGCCACCCTCAAGTGGGCTTAGAAATGCGGATTTGCCACCAAACAAGGTGGGCTTAAAACATGATGATTTGCCACTTCAAGTGGGCTTAAAACTCACATTTTGATGAATTGTTCTAATTCAAGTAATGAAGCCTTTATCCACAGGCATTCATGCAGTTATATCATTTAAGCAAATAGCCTCATGGCAAGCATGCTAAACATGGCAACACTCACACTCATGCAAGTATGCTAAAGTGTAAACACTTACAGTGTACTTCGAGCCAAAACAAAAGCTAGTTAGTAATCAATGCATGATCCTAGCTATGTTATCAATGCCTAATGCAACACATGCAAAGATGTAACTAAATAGGCTCGGTTATTCTAAGATGGCATATGAATGCAACACTTGATAATCATGTATTCAAATAGGTATTGAAAGACAATGCAGTTTGTATAATGCGTCGAGCCCGGTGCATGTAATACGAATGAATGATGCACGCATGCAAAGCATAAGTATGCTAATTGAAACATGCCCTAAACTAACCATCAAAAGCGGGTAAATAAAAGGGAGAAAGACGTGAGGTTGGAAGACATTCACACACACACGCACACTTATTACAACATGTATGCCCTCTCGACGGAGGGTCCGAATAATAAGTTAAGCTACACTAAGCTAAGCTAATTATTACAAATCAACTAATTAACTATGCTAAGCTAATTAAGAAATTACAATAATGAATTAAATTAGCTAACACATTAACTAATTAATTACAAAACCGACAAATGAACCAACTAAGTAAAGCAGTTAAATGGCCTCGAGTGCGAGGGAGAGATGCATGCTCGGTTCGCTTCGCCCGGAAATGCACTGTGCTACCATGAGTTGTCTTTGTTTGCACTCGCGGTGACCTCAGAGCATTGAACACATTTTTAGGTTGCCTCTACCCTAAAACAGGAGCGTTCTGGACAAATTTACTGCAAGTGGCCGGCCGGCCACTTTAACTGGTCGGCAGGCTACCTCAACTAGTTGGCCGGCCACTACAAGTGGCCGGCAGGCTAGTGCTAGTGGCCGGCCGGCCACTTTCCTTTCCAGAACCTCAATTTTGCTGCAACAGAGATCAACAAAGGCACAACAATGCATTTGCAAGGAAATGTGTATGTAACTACTTTCTTTATCATTTCTCAAGCTCAAAGGAGCGTAGTACTCGGCTCTCAAGCTACCAATCACGTATCTCAATACATGATGGCCAAAGAGCCAAGCTCGCACAATATTAGTGAATGCACAAACAACACATAAGAGCCTCCGCCTCTATCATGCATAATCAGGAGGGTTAGCGGCCAAGAAACGCAACACGTTTTATTACTTTGAGTATGAAACGTGCCACATTCCTTGTGTTTGGATTAACGTCCAATCCAAAAACAATGCAATACAAGCAACATGCTCATCTTTCAATGCTGAAGTGGCATGCACAAGACTTTATCAGCTAAGCAATGCATGCATGACATGTTTAGAAGCTAAGGCATCAAAGCTAGTGAGGTGTATTACACATAAGGCATGCACTATAATGCTCAAATGGTCAAACCAATTATGGACAGACCTAAGACATCTCAAAATAGTGGCAAAAACACATTAAGACTCAGGCACAAAAGGGCAAGATGTGCATGCTCATCATTTGCTCGTAAGCAAGGCAAAAGGCTTAACTTTCAAACACATTGAAAGAGTGACATCTATGAGAGCATGACAAAGGTTCAAACACTGAAATCATATGCCCAAATGATGACATATCATGCAAGACACACAAGTATGGCATACTAGAGTCCTTAAGCATGAAAGCTAGTGAGGTACACAACACTAGGACTATGCAATACAATGCTCAATGGACTAGACCAGCCCCAAACAGACCTCATGCATGCCAAAATAATGGCCAAAATGCTCTGAAATGATGGCGTGAAAGGCAAGATAATGATGCTCATGTAATGGCTCATCAACTAGGCATAAGGGTCAACTCTCAAACACAATTAAAGAGCGATATATATATGAGCGCATGATGGAAGTATATGCTCTAAAATACCATGCCAAATGATACCATATCATGCAAATAGCTCAAATAAAGCATGCCAAGGTGTTCAAAACTCAAGACTAGCTAAGGCACTTGCACCATAGTCATACTAAGCAATGCTCAAAGGACCAAGATCACTCAAAACAGTCCTAAAGTATGTCAAAACAATGCTAGAAAAATGATAGAGTGTAGCCAAAACAAGCTAGAATGGTAAGCCAAAACACTAAGCATGCATGGCTAATGAGTGGGATTACACTACAAGTACCAAAACCAAGCAAGAGGTGACCCCACCAACCAAAATCAGAGTTGTAACATGGCAAAGTAAGACCAAAACCATGTTGGAATGGTAGCCCAAAAGCTTAGAGAAGCATGCATATAAACTAGCTCATGATCAAGGCATAAAGCACAACTCTCCAAAAGCATTGAAAGAGTGACACATGTAAGAGTATGACTATGCTATACACACTGAAATCATGTGAGAAGTAAGGCCAAAGCATGCAAACAACTCAAGTGAAGCATGCTAGAGACTTTGAAACTCAAAGCTAGTCAAGGGCTTTTACACTACAACTACACAAAGCAAGCCTCACATGGCCAAGACCACTTGAAACAGAGCTTAAGCATGTTAAAATATCGATAAAATCATGCTAGAGTGTAGTCAAAATAGGCTGGAATGATGAACCAAAGTGGCAAGCATGTAAGGCTAAATGGTAAGATTACACTACAAGTGTAAAACACATGCATAAGGTGACTCAACCAAGCCAAAACAGAGTTATGCCATGATGAAAAAAGACCAAAAATAAGCTGAGAATAAGCCAACACATGCTAGAAAAACATGCTCACTAATTAGGCCAACATGACATGGAACCAAGAAGCAAGGAGGGGAGGCCACCCTCTCCTATTTTGGACTTCAAAACATGGTTTCTACCACTGAAATTCCTCTGAGTTTCAGTGGTAGAAAGGCCAAACAAAGGGTGCCTCCAAGGCTTTAAAAGAAGGCACCAACCTCAAGCAAATAAGACACACAAGAGGGTGAAACACCCCCAACACCAAAGAGGCCTTAAACAACCTTTCTTAACACATAAAATCAGAGCTTTTTGTAGTTAACAACCAGGCCTAAATAAGCATACAAAGGTGGTTTAAACTAGTATACAACAAATAAGCTTAAGAGGAGAAGAAGCTTACCCTTGTAGCACAGCAAGAAGGCAGCAACTTCAGCAACAATTTTGGACCAAAACCAATTCTAAGACCTCAAAACAAGCTCCAAGGTGCCTCAGCTCCAAAGTTAAGGTGCTTGACTAGGTGTTTGTGTGCAAAAGTGTAAAGAAATAACACTTCTAAGCACAAAATAGCACAAATATAGAGAGAGAGTGAGAATTCTAGAGAGAAGGAGATATTTTTGCTCTAAAAATGCTGAATCTCTTGAGAGGGAGAGGAGCCTCTCCTCTTATAGAGCAAGCAAGCCAAAAAGCTTGCTCAATCTTGTATGGAGGATGATTTCAATGAGCCACAGCTGGCTTAAAATATCTAAAAAGGATAAAAAGTGGCTGCCAGCCAGTTAAGGTGTCTTGCTGGCCACTTAAAGTGGCTTATAAAGGAGAAAAGTGGCCGGCAAGTGCCACAAGTGGCCGGTAAGGCCCTCTTCCTCCCTAGGCAAGAGGCAACAAGGTATGGTCCAAAAACAAACCAAAAGGAAGGGATCTAAGAGACCCCAAGATAAGGCACTCAGCCAAAAACTCCCGAAACTAGCCTACCGGCCACCGCAAGTGGCCTACAAGAGAGAAAAGTAGCCTACAGCTACAAAAAGTGGCCTACAGGCCTCTCTCTCCCTCCAAGCAAAGGCACCAAGGTTCGGTCCAAAAACAAGGCCAAAAAGAAGAGAGTTAAGAGACCCTAAGACAAGGTGCTCAGCCGAGACCTTCGGGCGCTCGAAACATGCACAAACATGCGCAATCATCGCATGCACAAATGATGACATTTAAGTCTTAAGGTCGGTCAAAAATGGGGTGTCTATAGTGCCCTTCGTAGAATTCATGATTGGCCAAGTTAAAAGCCTCCAAATTTGGAGCCCCATCCGTGCAAGATACGTTTAGGCCGAGTAAGCCTCTAGATTTGGAGCGCCTTTTGTGGAATTCATGATTGGCCAAGTTAAAAGCCTCCGAATTCGGAGCCCCATCCGTGTAAGACACGTTTGGGCTAAGTAAGCCTCTGGATTCGAAGTGCCCTTCATGGAATTCATGATTGGCCAAGTTAAAAGCCTTCGAATTCGGAGCCCAATCAGTGAATGACACTTTTAGGCCGAGTAAGCCTCCGGATTCGGAGCGCCCTTCGTGGAATTCATGATTGGCCAAGTTAAAAGCCTCCGAATTTGGAGCCTCATCAGTGAATGACACTTTTGGGCCGAGTAAGCCTTCGGATTTGGAGCGCCCTTCGTGGAATTCACGATTGGCCAAATTAAAAGCCTCTGAATTCGGAGCCCTATCAGTGAATGACACTTTTGGATCGAGTAAGCCTCTAAATTCAAAGCGCCCTTTGTGGAATTCACGATTGGCCAAATTAAAAGCCTCTGAATTCGGAGCCTCATCAGTGAATGATACTTTTGGGCCGAGCAAGCCTCCGGATTCTGAGCGCCCTTTGTGGAATTCATGATTGGCCAAGTTACAAGCCTCTAAATTCGGAGCCCCATCTACGCAAGACACGTTTGGGCCGAGTAATCCTCCGAATTTGGAGCCCTATTCGTGCAAGGCGCTTTTTTATTAATATTATGATTGACAAGCATAAACGCAGTTGACAAAAAATGGAAGATGATCATAACTGAATTTATAAACATAAATTGAAACATGCAAACATTTAAGATAACATGTTTCATTGAATTAATTGATAATACATAAATTGCTCCCAATCTGCATTAGAGCGGTACAATATGTTCAGTTTTATTCGACATCCCCCTCGTCATCGCTCTTCTCGACTTCGAAAGTCGCAAAGGGAAAATGATAACTCTGATAACGGCGACGCCAAATCAATGCTTGCTACCTGGAGAGCCTCTGCGGCCTAGAGAGCCTTGACCCACCCGTGCTTAAATCCACGGTTCTCGCATCGGTAGACCTCCATGGTGAGCTTTTCCTTAGTCCTCTATATCCCAACTTTTCGGCCATCATAGAAGCCTTGTTCATAAAACTTGGTCTTTGTAGCCTCTATTGCAAACATGCTTGCCGTATTACGATTGGAAATCGCATGACTTATAAGCCGTTGGGTCACCCTTTCTTCTACAATCGGGTTAGCTTGGCCGGCCGATTGTGTCTTGGCAGTTTTGACTTTTCTTAGTTCACATTCAGCCTTCTTCACGTGAGCTTCTAAGCTTCAAATACGTTCATCCTTCTGCTTTATCTCCCGTTGCGCGGCACAAAGACGCACGTTGATTTCATAGGCAATATACAGCCCTTTCACCACTCCATGGATGCCCTCCCGAAACATTTTGAAATCAGGACGATCGACCATCGACTGCTGGACTTTTGGTGGGAAAATTTTTCGAGCAAACTCAACTGCCACATTTGGGTCGTGCACAATTGAATTTGCTTCTGTCATCGGTTTGTTTCCTACAAAAATCGTGAAACTTAACGGGCGTGGTGTTGCACTGGTTTCTCCTCTCGAGCGTGGTTGAGGAGAGCTGCCCCGCTGCTGTTTTTCCCTTCTGGGTGACCTATTTCGACGACGCGGGGACTGGCATTTTTCACGTTCCCTCAACGTCCTGCTCCTCGTGCACGTAGGCTCGCCACCTCGATTCATCTCTGCGTCCAACTCTGCGAGTGTCCTCCATTCTCCTCTACTGTTGAAGAATAATCTTCTTGCCATCTACAAATTGTCCACACTGCTCTTTCCCTTCCTCAATTTATTGACTCTTAATGTAACAATGGCCCCTCCGTGCACCCACCACCAGCCCCATTTATACCTTATAGGTGTAGAACCCCCGAGGCGATCTCATCAATGCTAAATTTCAAAACCTGATGCCGATCATCCCATGTGCCCCAGCCGCTCCATGAGCTAATTTCATTCGGCGTTCTAGTTCATGTACCAGCTAGGGTAAGGGCAGATTCATTAATCTAATCCGCCAAAGGTCCAGGCCTGGTGCCGATCAACTCATGTGCCCCAGCTGCTCCGGGAGCTAATTTCATTCGGCGTTCCAGTTCATGCACTAGCTGGGGCAAGGGCAGATTCATTAATCTAATTGGCCAGAGGGCAAGCCCTTGCACCGATCGGGTTGAGTGCCCCAGCCACTCCATGAACTAATCGAATTTGGTGATTGAGTTTGTGTAGCTGTGGCAGATTCATTAATCTAATCGGCCAAATGTCGAGGCCTTGAGTCGTTTTACGCGTTAGTTTATCAAATATTCATGCCTTTCCAAATTGTTAATTGCCGATTCGTTCAGTTATTCGGCTGAATAGCAAAGAGGCAGAGGATGTTTAATTGATTCGGTTAATTTATCGAATGTTTAATTTACTCATATATAGCAAACAGAAAAGCATAAGGAATTGTCATTAATAAATTGAAGACAAATAGTATATGCAGTAAACTGGAAAGCATATAAAATTTTCATTAATAAATCGAGCACAAATAGCAGTCATTTTACACATGAAAATTACCTTACATTTAAATTTCCAGTTGAAGTAAAGAAATGAAAATCTACTGACAAAAACCTACAAAAACTATGCATCTAAGATGGCTACCAAAAACCAAAATATCCCCTAACCAATTTTCAGGGTCAGTCGCCAGTGGCTCAACGTCCACCTGCTCGTATGGTATCGGTTGCGCCAATGTCACATTCGCGGTAGTGAGGGCTTTGAGCTAGCCATGTTTGAAGCCCCGATTCTCGAACTTGGGCACTTTTTCCACGTAGTTTTCCAAGGCAGCGCCTTTCTTAGCTTGGAACGCTTTGAAAATCTCAGAGTCGGCTATTTCCTTTGCCTTCCTTGATTCTTCTAAGTCGGCTTCCAGCTTGGCGATCACCTCCTTGGCTAACTTGAGAGCATCTTCGCTCGCTTTTGCTCTCTCTTCGGTGGCCAGCCTTAGTTGGTCGGAATTCCTCTCTCGCTCGGCCTTAGAGTCGGCTCTCGCACGTTCCTCTGCCGTTTGTGATGCCTAGAAATCGGCCCTTTGAGAGGCTACCACAGCCTTGCTCTTTTCATTGTCAATTTCGGCTTTCAAGAAGCCGATCTGTTCTATAGCGTCATGTTGACGGTGGCCGATTTCGGCTATCCAGCCCACCGTCTGCAAAATAAGGAAATAGAGTTACAAAAAACAAATAATAAGAAATATACATATATATATATATATATATGCATGTATCTAGGCGGAAGACTGCAGATAAGGCAAGTAATGTACTAATAAGGTTGACTGAGTGGCTAATGCAATTAACATTAGGTCTGGCTCCGCTTGAAATGTGGCTCTATCAACCGCCAGGGAGACTGAGGAGACCATGCTCAATGCCACAGCCGGGTCCTTCAAAGCCGACGCATCAGAGGCAATCAGCATATTCCTTATCCTTGGTTGAACGGTGAACGGAACAACCAAGTCCAATTCCTCAATGCACGGCCGTTTATCGGTTTAGTCCTTATTAAGGATGGCTTCTCGCTTGGCGGGGCGCTTTCACCCCCTTTGCACAGCCTCCTGATCCCTCTGTTTTACCTGCTCTGTCTCCGTCGTTTCGGTCTGAGCTGTTTCTTCCGCAATAACAGGCAGAGAGGACTCAGCGACGGCGGTGGATGGAGTTTCCGATCGGGCGGCCTCAGCTCTCTTCTGGGCGGCCATCTTTTCAGCGTTTTTCTTCCTGGCCAGTTGCGTGAGTGATTCCCCAGCCATATTCTCAGGATAAGCGCCGGGAAGGTCTCCTAAGTCTGTAAAAATGTCTTCAAAGGAGACGTCCCCTCGGCTTGAGATGGATGAAGGGTTGCATGAATTGAGTCTGGCTTCCTCAAAGGCCAAGTTTAGAGCCTCGTCTACCTCAGCTTCCGACTAGTTCGGCTCCTCGGCAACCGCTTCGGCTACTTGTTCTTCCACCTGCTCCTAATCGGAGGCTTTCAAACCAATTTGCCTTCGATTTTCGAAGTAGGGGAAGATAAGGGCTGTAAGATGCTCTTTGCCTCTCGGAATTAGAATGTTGTCTGCCGCCGAAAACATTACGTAAGTCGGCTCATATCGCAGGAGAATGTGGGCCGCCCTCCCTTGTTTCTGAAGGCTTGGATGGCCAAAGAACTGTAGTACAATTTTAATTTTTGCAAGTACAGCATCATCGGTTGAAACCAACACTTTCTTCAAATCGTTGCCTGCATAAACAAAACGGTAAGTACATAGAAGGAAAACCGAATACGTATATGATAATAAAAAAATAAAAATGAGCTATATGGCCACCTGGTTCGCCTTTCCGCTTTGGCACGGGATCTAGGTGATCTTCACCCTCGCCAAATTCCCAGTTGCCTCGGACAACGACCATTACATCGTCAACACGCTTGCCAGAGCTGGCAAGCATAGTCACTAAGTGATGATTGGTATCCTTGGCCCTGAGAAAATATCGTCCCAGCCAGCCAATAGACTTGGCTAAGGCATAACAATGCCAAATTGCAGGTATGCCAAGGTTAATCCTAAGGCGTCGGTTCAACTCTATAATCCCCATAATGATTCGGAAAAAATTTACGTTAGGTTGGGAAGGGATTAGACCCCAGTGTTGAAGGACGACCCTTAAAAATGGGCGAAGGTGAAAACAGACTCCGCCCTCAGCAATTGATAGGAGAGGAAAGATGATTGTACTTTCATCAGTCCTCTCCATATTAATGGTGCTGTTTGCCATGAGTGACAGATGGACATCATCGGGGATGGAATAATGGCGTCAGAAACCGGAAATTTGATCTGTAGAAAGGAGTTCTTTCAAATGTTTTTCCATCCCAGCCAGCCTAAGGATTATGCAAAACTAAAAATAAACAAGGAAATGGGATTCGGAGTGAAGAAGAAGAAAACTTACAAGAAGCAGAAGAGACAATGAGAAACAGGAGGAAGTTGCAGAGGTCACGAAATGAAGATATATCGAAAGGTAAACTAAAAGCTTTGAGTATTCAAAAAGAACTTATATTCAAAGGGACAACATAGTTTCGAATCGCATTAAATGAAGAAAGCGTACGAAGAGGTGGGAAGATGTAATGATGCCTAAAAAGCGTGTGTTCAGACATATGTTGGAATGAGGTTAGCCACCCTTCTTTCCTTGACTTTTCAAAACCGAAACCAAACATGCCGTTCGAAACCAAACATGCCGACTAATTGGCGTTAATAGGATGTTTGGGGGGCAATTGTGAGAGCCGAATATTGTGGGGGCAATAAAGCCGAATAACGGTAGGAGGACAGTCAAGGACGGAATTTGTATTCGGCTTCATCCTGGACGATCATAGAGCCGAATAGTCTAATCGGCATTCCAACTAGCTGAAAAAAAGTCGAATAAATAAACGTGCAATGGATTAAGGGTCGGCCCGACCCTAAGGCCCAAAGGAAAAATATAAATAGAGGAGCATCAGCCAAAGAAAGGTATGTGAGAACAAGTTTAACTTGAGATATAAGAAACCAAGAGAGTATATACTGACTTATCTGTCAGAGTGCTAATTTTGGCACCCCTGACCGGAGTGTTCATTCATTTTCAGGTGACTAGCTGAGGATCAAGAGCGTCCTACAGGATCTAGAGAGTATTTCCAAACCACTTCTCCACAGTATGTACTGTGTACAATATTGTACTAGAATAAAACTTAATATACTTCTAAGCACTTGGAAACTCAATGTAAAGGTATGTACTGTGTAACATTTACGTTGGCTTACAGAACAAAGTCTACTTAAATGTTTTGGTATTGTCAAAATCTTGGCAATCATGATCAAATGAGACTTCATTTCATGCCAAAGCTCATATGATGTTCACGATCAAGATTAGTTCGATTCTGGACATGAGTCATTTACACCCCCAAACATCCAATGTAGCGGGTGCCATAAGTATGATTTCTAAGTTGGCAACAACTATAACCACTAACCACTAACCATCTACGAAGAAAAATAGTGTGCTTTAAATTAAACTATAATATGGTGAGGTCCACATTTAAAATGAATATGAATCACATATTATTTTTTCTGTGTTTTTTTGAATTCTTGATTTATGACATTATTGTAACATTTAATATGCTTCTAGGATTTTGGAATTCAATGCAAAGCTATATATATAACATTTATATTGAATGGACTTACATAGAATAGAACATATAGACAGAAGTTTAGTTAAATGCATTGGTATGGTTTCTCACAATCAAACAATACTCAATGCATAGATATATTGTTTGAGAGTTTGCATTCACAACTCAGAAAAGTAATCTGACCAAAGCACATAGTTTAGCTACACCATTTAAATACTAATTTACTCCCTAAATTAATAAGTACTTAACACACAAAATTGGGTGCTACTTTTATCATTTTTTGTCAGTTAATCCACAATTTTAGTTATTCCATTGTTAGACTTAGGAAAGTCTCAAATAGATTACAATTCAGATGGGTTCGGTTGAGTTGAGAGTTTATTCAAGTTTAGTCTAAACTATAAAGAATTTTCCCAAGTCAGGCATGAGCCCCAAGTCAAGTTTAGTCTAAAGTGTAAACATATATTGTAGACTCGACTTTCTTCGCACGCCTTCTTTTCGGAGAGGGCGTGAATTGGTCTCCTACAGTTCGAACTCCTGTCACGGTTTTGAATCTAATCTCACAAAGTGCAATGTGAGACTGATAAACACCAAAGAGTCCAATTCGGCAAATCATTTTGGAAAATCAGATTTTAAATCAAATATTGCCAAAACTGAACTGCTTTGCCAGATTACAGAGTCGCTACCTAAATATTTTGTTTTTGGAAAATTTAGAAAACTCTGACTCGTGCCAAAGGCCACGTGGTCATCATCACCAAAGTTGCCTCGGCTCGGGAACTTGGGTACGAGAGGGGAAGGTCTTGAAATGGGCACCCCCGTTCGCCCGATCAAAGGATCAGCCTCTACTAAGCATGATATGTTGTTTTATAAACACATGTGTTCTTATTCCGATTATTAGCTAACTTACTATGTGATGCACACAACATACAAGTATAGACTAAATCGCAAGAATTGGAACAAATTCAACTCATGTTTGTTTTTTTTGAAAATGGTTTGAAAATGCCACCCTCAAAGTGGGCTAAAGCGCAGATTTGCCACCCTCAGGTGGGCTTAAAACATGATTTTCCACTTTGCAAAGTGGACTTAAAACTCTCATTTATCGAATTGTTCCAATTCGAGTAATAAAGCATTCATCCATAGGCATTCATGCAGTTAATCACTTAAGCAAATAGCCTCATGGCAACACTCACACTCATGCAAGTATGCTAAAGCGTAAAACTTACAGTGTACTCCGAGCCAAAACAAAAGATAGTTAGAAATCATGCATGATCCTAGCTATGTTGGATGCCTAATGCAACACATGCAATAATGCAACTAAATAGGCTCGGCTATCTAAGATGGCATATGAATGCAACACTTGATAACATGCTTTGAAACACGTATTCAAATAGGTATTGAAATACGATGCGATTTGAATGATGTGCTGAGACTCGGTGCATGCAAGACAAATGAATGATGCATGCATGCAAGCATAAGGTATGCTAATTGAAAATGATCCCTAATCTAACCATCGAAAGTGGATAAATAAAAGGGAGAAAGATGTGGGGTTGGAAGACATGCACATACACACGTACGCTTATTACAACATTGTGCCCTCGTGAAGGAGGGTTCGAATAAATAAGAGCTAAGCTACACTAAGCTAAGCTAAGCTAACTAATCTAATTAAACTAATTAGACTAATTATTACAAACCAAATTGAATAACTAGCAAACTAATTACTAATTATTACAAAATAATAAGAAATAGCTAAACTAAGCTACCTAATTATTACAACACTTAATCAATTAGCAAACTAATTAATTAAATTACAAAACCAATGCTAACTAACAAGTAAAGCGTCAAACTACAAACTACACTGCCTCAGCTCTGGTTTGGGAAATAAAAGATGCATGCATTCGGTTTCTTGCCCCCGAAAAGCCCACCGGTTTGCTCTTGAGAGGCTCTATTTGTAGGGTCACTCCAAGAAGTTCCTGCTCCACCTTACCAAATCAATGCTGGGGAATGCACCAGTGGCCTGCCGACCATAGGAGCTTGCTGCCGGCCACCTGCCGGCCAAAGATGTGCATTGCCAGCCAAGGATGAAGCAGTGCCGGCCATCAGTGAGGCACTGCTGGCCACTGGTGTGCTGCATCACCATTCTGCAACAGAGCTCAAACCAGAGGAAAATGAAGGGTCTCCCAAGGGTATGTTTGTACTATGCCCCTCCTTATCATCTTAAAACATCAAAGGAGTTGCACCATTGGATCCAAAACCATCAATCAAGCATTTTGAATGCATGATGGCCAAAGATCCAACTTGTACACATTCAATAAATGCACACAAACAAGACTCTAGGACCACCACCCTATCATGCATGATCAAGGGTGATGAAGACCAAGGAGATTGGCTCATTTTCATCACTTTAAGTATGAAATGGACCGATCTACCTTGTGTTCAATATAACGTCCGATTGAACACAATGCAATACAACACAATAATGCTTATCTTGGCCATGTTTTACTTGATTCAATTCTTGTTTACACATTTTAAGTTACCAAACCATTCTTTAATTGATTTGTCCAATGTGAAAGTCCTCTAAGGAGAGAGGGGACAACCAAAAGATGGTTTAAAACACGAGAGAGACCATGTCTTTGACTAGGAGGAACCCTCAAAAGAGGGTTAAAGCAATTTAAGCACAAGCCTCAATCTCAAGCTTAAACACAACTTTAAGACCAACCAACCCTCAAAACAAATGGAAAAATGAAGAAATGAGGGAGGTGGCAGAATTTCAGTGCTGAAATGGGATGAAACACAAGACTATAACATGCAAACACCTTATGAACAACATGTTAGAGACTTAAGCATTAAAACTAGTGAAAAGATTTACACTAGAACCATGCAACATCAAGCTGAAATGGCTAAACCAGCTTTGGACAGACCTCAAACATGCCAAAACGGAGGCTAAAATGTGCTGAGATGATAGCATGAAAAGCAAGAAATACATGCTCATGTATTAGCTCACAAACAAGGCACAAGACACAACTCTAAAAAGCAATGAGAGTGTGACTGAACTACATGCACTGAAATCATGTGTAAAATGATGTCATGCCATGCAAACAACTCAAGCAAAGCATGTTAGAAGCTTCAAAACACAAATCTAGTAAAGGCCATTTACACTACAACCATATAAAGCATGAGTCATATGACTAACACCAACCAAAATAGAGTTAAAATATGCTAAAACATTAGCAAAAACATGCTGAGATGGAGTCCCAAAAGGGTAGAAAAACATGCTCACCTCTTAGGCCCACTACACATGCAAACAAGACATGAGGAGGGGGGGACCACCCCTTCCCATTTTGGGCCTCAAAACCAAGTTTCTACCATTGAAAAACCTCTGAGTTTTAGTGGTAGAAAGGCCAAACAAAGGGGATTTCAAAAGCTTAGAAAGATGGCTGAAAAGGCTTTACAAGCCAAAGAGCCAAGGGAGGAAACTATCCCCTCACCACACAAGGCTTAAACCATCATTTTAAGACCTTAAAAATAGAACTTTTTAGAGGCTAAAACCAGCTTCAAAGTAGCACACAAAGGTGGCCAAGCAATGAACTAAAAGAAAACTTAAAAGGAGTAAATCCTTACTCTTGAAGCACAACAACAAAACAACAAAACTTCTAGGGCAAAACTACTCCAAGAAGCTCAAACAAGACCTCCAACAACCTCAACTCTAAGGTAGAAGGTGTTTGGCTAAGGGTGCTAGTGCAAATGTGTAGAGAAAGCTCACTTTCAAGCACAAAATATAGAGAGAGAGGATTCTAGAGAGAGAGAGAGGGAGAAATCTTGCTCAGCCAAATTTTTGTAACCCTTTGCATGCATATAGATGAGCTCTATATATAGAAGATACAAAGGCCACTTGTAAAGATCCAACCATCCATGTGTAAGTAGACGGGCTCATCTGTGCAAACAGCTGTCAAAATATCTACAAAAATATCTAATGATGCATTGGTGGCCATCAGTGGTGGCCGGCAAGGCCTCATTGATGGCCGGCAGGCCAAAGACCATGGCCGGCAGCCCTTAATGATAGCTGGCAGGCCATCAAGAACATCATTATGCCAAGACCAACACATGGTCCAAATATAAGATAGAATGGAAACAGGGTTTGGAAAGATCAAACCTGGAGCGTTCCATCGCGGAATTCAAGTGCTCGACGAGCAACTCCCCGAACGCATCCCGGGGGAAGGAGTGCGAGTCCCCCCCGTTCTGGTTCGATATTGGGTCACTACAGTTCGAAGGACTCAAATGTCACGGTTCTCAATCTTGAACCGAAGAGTCCAAATCTGGCAAATCATTTTACAAATTTTTTGAAAGAAGTGCCAAACATGGACTACTTCGCCAGATACAGAGTCGCCACCTAAATATTTTAAAATGGGAAATTTAGGAAACCCTGACTCGGTGCCAAAGGCCACGTGTCCGTCATCACCAAAGTTGCCTCAGCTCGGGAACTTGGGTACGATTGGGGAAGGTCACTTCGTGAGCACCCCCGCTCGCCCGGTCAAAGACCGACCTCTACTAACCATGATATCTGATTTTGAAAACATTGCGAGTTCTTATTCCGGTTATTAGCCTAGGTTACTATGTGATGCGCACAGCATACAAGTATAGACTGAATCGCTTGAATTGGAACAAAACATTTCATGTCTGTTTGTTTGAAAATGGTTTGATGGTGCTACCCGCAGGTAGGCTAAGACGTGGATTTGCCACCCTCAGGTGGGCTTAGAAAAACATGATTTTGCCACTATCTAGTGGGCTTAAAACAAACATTTGATGAATTGTCCCAATTCAAGTAACTCAACCTCCACCTACAGGCATTCAAGGCAGTTATATCACATAAGCATTTAGCCTCATGGTAAGCATGCTTTTCATGGCAGTCACTCACACACATGCAAGGATGCTAAAGCACAAAACTCACCGAGTACTCCAAGCCAAAACAGAAGCTATGTTAGAAATCATGCATGGTCCTAAATATACAGAATTGCCTAATGCAACACATGCAAGGATGCAACTATAGCAGGCTCGGTTATTCTAAACATGGCATATGGAATGCTACAACTATCAAGTATTCAATTTGGAATTGAAATACAAATGCAGTTTGTGTGATGTGCCGAGCCCGATGCGTGCAAAACAGATGAATGATGCAAACATGCTGTCATACTGGATGCTAATTGAAATATGCCCTATATCTAACCATCGTAAGCGTATAAATAAAAGAGAAGAAAGACGTGGGATTGGAAGACATACATCACACTCACCCACACTTATTACAATTATGCCCTCGCGCAGAGGGTCCGAATAAAATAATATAGTCCGAATTGAAAGAATAATACAGTCCGAATAATACAGTCCAAATAATAAATATACAAATTCTTAATTAATTATCAAATTAAATAAGAAAGCTGTAAAATTGGCGTGCAAGCCAGGGGCTGCCTTGATTCCGCTTCGGATAATGAAATGATGCATGTTGGGCTGCCTTGCGTGGAAATCCACTGGGATGTCCCAATTAGCCTCTGTTTGCGATGTTTTTTTAAATGCGTGCCAGACTCCGAAAAGTTGTTGATTCTTCATTTTGCTGCAACAGAGAGCAGGAAAGGGGCACGACAATGTATTTCACAAATATATGCATGCCTCGATCCTCCTGCCACCAATCACGCATATCGATGCATGATGGCCGAGAAGTCAGATTGCACTATTTAATATGGGGTGAATGCAGATGAATGCTACAACAAAACCTAACTCCATCATGGGTAATCCGGAGTGTCGGTGACTTGGGAATTGAGACCCGTTTCGTCACTCGGAGTACGGAACATGCCTCGTTTCCCGTGCCTGGGCTAACTCCTATCCCGAACACGATGCAATATGCATGATATGTAGCTAATATGCAATCCTAACATACACAAGGCTATGAAAATGAGATGTCTCGAAATGCGTACACACGGGCACGCAAACCGAGAAAATGATCCTAAGGCATAAAATGGCATACGCAATGCAAATTGGACTTACACTAATACGAGTGGACCTCAGCCACACTCACATAAGAGGCCGGCGGATGAAAATGAAGTGCCTCGAAATGCATGCACACGGCACGCAAACCGAGGCGATGACATAAAGTCATGAAACGGCTTGAAATATGATATACAATGAGACTAAAACGAGATGTCTCGAAATGCGTGCCCACGGGCACGCAAACCGAGAAAATGGCATACGAAATGCAATGAGACTAAGATGACATACAGAATGCAAAATGGACTTACACTAACATGAGTGAGCCTCAGCCACACTCACATAAGAGGCCGTCGGATGAAAATGAAGTGCCTCGAAATGCGTGCACACGGGCACGCAAACCGAGGCAATGGCATACGGAATGCAATGAGACTAAAATGGCATACAGGATGCAAAATGGACTTATACTAACATGAGTGAGCCTCAGCCACACTCACATAAGAGGCCGTCGGATGAAAATGAAGTGCCTCGAAATGCGTGCACACGGGCACGCAAACCGAGGCAATGGCATACGGAATGCAATGAGACTAAAATGGCATACAGAATGCAAAATGGACTTACACTAACATGAGTGAGGCTCAGCCACACTCACATAAGAGGCCGTCGGATGAAAATGAAGTGTCTCGAAATGCGTGCACACAGGCACGCAAACCGAGTCAATGGCATAAAGTATGAAATGGCATTCCAAATGCAGATTGGACTTATACTAACGTGAGAGAGCCTCAGCCACACTCACATAAGAGGCCGAGAGATGAAAAAAGAGAGAATAAAGAATAGAGAGATGTGCGATGAGAGAAAAGTAAGATAAGGGTTTTGTGAGAAAAACCGAGCCCGAGGGCCGAGTGATGTGAGCAAATACATATGTGAGCTCGGGTGGGAAACATTACCTGCAGCAGTAGTGGACTCCCTACAAACCTGGTTGTTTCCCGGCAGTGGAAAGCATCCAAGCCCATTAGTGTCTCGGCCAGAGTCATGGCAATGCAACTCTTCCCCTCTTTCAAGCCTTGAACAACTTCGATCAGACGGGCGCTGGATCCTCCGAAGCTTGAGGCAAACAGAAAGTGAGATAACAGGCACAAACAGAGAGCATGTTGTCGGAAGCCTTGCTAATGATGGTCGCTACGGTCACCAGCGTCGGAGAATCGGCAAATCAGGCTCGGGATATCCAACATTCCGTCACAGATCAGGGATCGAGCATCATGCGCGTTGAGTCCGCACATCCGCCCTAAGGTTTGGGCATAGCCAAAATTGAGTTGGGGCAAGATCTCCTCACCTCGCTCCGATTCTATCAAAACTTTAAAATCTTCAAAAGTGGGACATACCTCTTGCCCTCCGAAGCTGAAGACGTGCGTCACTGGGTTCCAAAATCTCATCGCGGCATGGAGGAAAGGAAGGTGCAGTGAAGTCCGGCCCAGCCTGAATAGTGCATTCAAGCCGAAACCCCGGAAGTTCAATTTTTCTGAGCCGTCCAGAGAAGAGATCCAAGATGTGAGATTTTCTGCGAGAAATGCCTCCATTTTTGTGCAAAACGGTGATGAAATGAATAAGTTCCAAGGTTGGGGCTTTTATAGGGGGGTAAAACACTATTCAAAGGACACGTGTCAAAATTCTGGGGGGTTGCGGGGGAGGTGGCCGGCCAGCCATCTATTCTAGTAGGCCGGCCACCCTCTAGTTTCCAAAAGCAAAATGTGGTCGGCCAGGCATTGGTCCCGTTTTGCCCTCTGGAAAGAAGTTTGAGGCATTTCTAGGCATCGGGAACGCCGAAGGCCTCCATTTCTCTCAAGTTTCGGATACGTTCCATCATCCAGATCATCCGTCCGAAGTACGTTTAGTTGTTTTTTTGCTTATCGAGTTGTTTTTTTTTTTTTTTTGCTTATCGAGTTGTTGTTTTGTTTATCGAGTTGTAAGTTTTGTCGAGCTGTCGCATTTTGTGTTTTGAGTTATTACTTTTTGATTACGCGATTTTGTTGAGTCTTGTTTGTTGAGTCGTTAACATTGTTGTACTTTGCTTATCGAGTTGTAAACTTGCTAAGATTCTGTTATTTCTTAGTAAGTCATTTTTTGATTTGATGCGTCGGTTCATTACCTGACCCGGTAAATACACAAGGCACATTTTCATTCAATTCCATTTTGTGCAAAATGATGCGATGCGATGCTAAGAACTTCAAATACAAACATCTTTTCAAAAAAGCTGTTTCATTCCATCATGTTTTACAGCGAAATAAAGGTACAAGTTTTACAAAAAATAAAACTGCCTAACACTATACAAGGTGCTACAAACTACTAGCAAAAAGTAAAATAAAGCAGGGAATAACATCAATATCCTCGGGAACGGGAATGAGGAGGCCCTCTCATCCTCTTCTGCGGGATAACCTCTGCACCATCATCACCATCCGGATCAGAGCTATCATCCTCCGGATCCCCCTCAGCCTCGTCTCCACTCCCGGAACTAAGACCGGAGCCTCCCTCCCCAGCAGATGTCTCTGACTCACGGTCTGCGACCTCCTCCTCCTCAATAATGGGTGCCCTGCGTCTGCGAGACGACCCTGCTCCTCGAGAAGGCCTGGATGGCCCAGCTCCCTGAGAAGGCCTGGATGGCCCAGCTCCTCGAAAAGGCCCAGATGGCCCAGTACCTCGAACAGGTCCAGTACCTTGACCTCTCTGAGAAGGCCCGGGTGGCCCAGCCTGCGGCGGAGCATATACAGGAGGCATCTGAAAATGAAGAGTTCAATACATCAGTTCAATACATCAGTTCAAATATGAAAAGCAGATGCAAGTACAGTATGCGAGTGGGGTGTGTGTCAAATGTGCTCTACACAGCCTATCAATACAACAAGATGTTCAAAACTAGCGTGTCAGCAGAAATATGCTAAATACAAGGAAGATGGATAATACCTGCACACCCATGATGGCCATCTGTGCCTCCCTCCGTAGGATCATGCCCTCGAATGTGGCCAACATCCCGAGCAGCTCTTCTGTGTACTCAACTGGGGGCTGCAAATACAAATGCAAAACTATCAGTGAGGGAATGAATGTCCAAGTAATTTGATTGATAAATCAAGGCTGTAAAACATACCGGGGGTGAATCAGGATCCCAGACATATCTGTGGTCAGGAAGAGGAGGCTCTAGCGGGACCTGGTAAGGAGTCCCGAACCGCCAACTCGTCAACTCGGTCGGCATGTCTGGCCACCCAGGATGATGATGAAGAGACGGAGGGATTGGAGGAATCGAACTACCTCTGCCCCTAGATGCACCAGCCCTGCTAGAGGAGGGGATATCCGTAGCACCGGCACGACTCAAAGATGGTACATCAGTAGACCTCTGTGGCGGAGCACGCACTCCCGTCAAGGGGGGCATTAGATATATACGATGATAGGTGGCGTAGTCCCCCTTCATGAGATGTAACAAAGCATCAGTGTTCTGCATATCACTAATGACCTCCTGGGAAGACAGTCTATCGGCAGTCCGCATAGTGGCTGGAGGTACAGCAGGAGGGTCCTGAGAATCGTACCCTCACACCTGACGCAGGAAGCGTTTCCCCAGGAACCATGCCCTACCAACAGGTCCTTCGAGCAGGAACCTATACTGGGAAGTGCCCGATCCTCCGGGATACTGATGTCGGAGATCGTCACCAAAGACCGCCCAGGGCTGCCAAGTAATCTGCGGATAACCAGTGCATAAATCAATCAGAAATTAGGAATATACAGGGCAGATCAAAGATGAAAATGAAAGGAACTGAGAGTTCTGAAATACCTCTGTCGTCCGCACAGTATCAAAATACTGTCACAGGTAGAAGAGAGTCTCTCGAGGTCTCGCTTGGTGCTCGCCCTCGAACACTAATGAAAATGGAGTCATAAGGAGTCCTGCCACCTCCATCTCCGGGGCTAATGTGAGAAAGTATACATACACCCATAGCTGAGAAAAGCAGTGCAGAATATGAATACAAAGTGCTAAAGGCAAAATATAGAGTGCAAAGTGCGCCGTGTGTGCAATGAACAAGTAATAAGGAGCAGAAATGTAAATCAAGAGGACAGAACGTACCTCCCAGGCTCTCCAATAGCCACCAAGTAAGTCTCCCCACTCGCGAGAGGCTGCACTCATGTAACAATAGAGGGTAGCCAGGCCAGCGCCACCCCAGTCACATCGACTGACCTGTGATAGGTCTACCAGGGCACTCAGAAGATACAACCCGACAGTGTTCCCCCTATCGGCAAACAGAGTGGTGCCAAAGAGGAACATAAGGAAGCCACGGGCGTAATGCTCAACCTCCTCGGGAGACTCAGGCTCCATCTCCGACCTCCTAAAACGGGAAGAGAACCAGGTGTACCGGACTCTCCCGGAAGCTCTGTCTACAGGTGGGCGAGCTCCCAATAGATGTGTCCAAGCGGCCTCCCATTCTACCATATCCTCGTCATAAGGTATGGGCCAACCGCCTACGTCTAGGCCGATGAGTACGGCAAAATCCAGCGGAGTCATGGTCATATCCCCGGTGGCAGAAAAGTGGAAGGAATTGGTGGTGTCCCACCATCTCTCCACCAAAGCAGCTAACAAAGTCCTGCTGGCAGGACAACGTGATAATCCCACGCAGAATGCTCCGAACCCTGCTCGATCGACCAGATCCCGAACAGCCTCTAGAAGCTCAGCATACCAGTCCCTCGCGGCGGTAGAGCCGTACCCTCGCACGTTGCGAGAGCCACCCTGCATTCAGAATGAATACATGTGTTCAGTGCAAATGAAATGAAGTAGCTGTGTGCAAAATGAAATGCAAGCTGTGTGCAAATGAAACGAAGTAGTGGGCTGCGTGTTCAGTAAATCTGTGTTTTGGGCTGCGTGTTCAAATCCTAATCAGTGGGCTGCGTGTTCACATCAAATCTGGGCTGCGTGTTCAGTAAATTTGGTATTTGGGCTGCGTGTTCAAATTTCAAAAAAATCAGTGGGCTGCGTGTTCACATCAAATCTGGGCTGCGTGTTCAGTAAATTTGGTATTTGGGCTGCGTGTTCAAATTTCAGAAAAAATTAGTGGGCTGCATGTTCACTTCAAAATCTGGGCTGCGTGTTCAGTAAATCTGTGTTTTGGGCTGCGTGTTCAAATCCTAATCAGTGGGCTGCGTGTTCACATCAAATCTGGGCTGCGTGTTCAGTAAATTTGGTATTTGGGCTGCGTGTTCAAATTTCAGAAAAAATTAGTGGGCTGCGTGTTCACTTCAAAATCTGGGCTGCGTGTTCAGTAAATTTGGTATTTGGGCTGCGTGTTCAAATTTCAGAAAAATTAGTGGGCTGCGTGTTCACTTCAAAATCCGGGCTGCGTGTTCAGTAAATTTGGTATTTGGGCTGCGTGTTCAAATTTCAGAAAAATTAGTGGGCTGTGTGTTCACTTTAATCTGGGCTGCGTGTTCAGTAAATTTGGTATTTGGGCTGCGTGTTCAAATTTCAGAAAAATTAGTGGGCTGCGTGTTCACATCAAATCTGGGCTGCGTGTTCAGTAAATTTGGTATTTGGGCTGCGTGTTCAAATTTCAGAAAAATCAGTGGGCTGCATGTTCACATCAAATCTGGGCTGCGTGTTCAGTAAATTTGGTATTTGGGCTGCGTGTTCAAATTTCAGAAAAAATTAGTGGGCTGCGTGTTCACTTCAAAATCTGGGCTGCGTGTTCAGTAAATTTGGTATTTGGGCTGCGTGTTCAAATTTCAGAAAAATTAGTGGGCTGCGTGTTCACTTCAAAATCTGGGCTGCGTGTTCAGTAAATTTGGTATTTGGGCTGCGTGTTCAAATTTCAGAAAAATTAGTGGGCTGTGTGTTCGCTTTAATCTGGGCTGCGTGTTCAGTAAATTTGGTATTTGGGCTGCGTGTTCAAATTTCAGAAAAATTAGTGGGCTGCGTGTTCACATCAAATCTGGGCTGCGTGTTCAGTAAATTTGGTATTTGGGCTGCGTGTTCAAATTTCAAAAAAATCAGTGGGCTGCGTGTTCACATCAAATCTGGGCTGCGTGTTCAGTAAATTTGGTATTTGGGCTGCGTGTTCAAATTTCAGAAAAATTAATGGGCTGCGTGTTCACTTCAAAATCTGGGCTGCGTGTTCAGTAAATTTGGTATTTGGGCTGCGTGTTCAAATTTCAGAAAAATTAGTGGGCTGCGTGTTCACTTCAAAATCTGGGCTGCGTGTTCAGTAAATTTGGTATTTGGGCTGCGTGTTCAAATTTCAGAAAAATTAGTGGGCTGTGTGTTCGCTTTAATCCGGGCTGCTTGTTCAGTAAATTTGGTATTTGGGCTGCGTATTCAAATTTCAGAAAAATTAGTGGGCTGTGTGTTCACTTTAATCTGGGCTGCGTGTTCAGTAAATTTGGTATTTGGGCTGCGTGTTCAAATTTCAGAAAAATCAGTGGGCTGCGTGTTCACATCAAATCTGGGCTGCGTGTTCAGTAAATTTGGTATTTGGGCTGCGTGTTCAAATTTCAGAAAAATCAGTGGGCTGCGTGTTCACATCAAATCTGGGCTGCGTGTTCAGTAAATTTGGTATTTGGGCTGCGTGTTCAAATTTCAGAAAAATTAGTGGGCTGCGTGTTCACTTCAAAATCTAGGCTGCGTGTTCAGTAAATTTGGTATTTGGGCTGCGTGTTCAAATTTCAGAAAAATTAGTGGGCTGTGTGTTCGCTTTAATCTAGGCTGCGTGTTCAGTAAATTTGGTATTTGGGCTGCGTGTTCAAATTTCAGAAAAATTAGTGGGCTGTGTGTTCGCTTTAATCTGGGCTGCGTGTTCAGTAAATTTGGTATTTGGGCTGCGTGGTCAAATTTCAGAAAAATTAGTGGGCTGCGTGTTCACTTCAAATCTGGGCTGCGTGTTCAGTAAATTTGGTATTTGGGCTGCGTGTTCGAATTTCAGAAAAATTACTGGGCTGCGTGTTCACTTCAAATCTGGGCTGCGTGTTCAGTAACTCTGTGTTTTGGGACTGTGTGTTCTACTCTTAATCAGTGTGGGCTGTGTGTTCGCCATCAACTTGGACTGCGTGTTCAGAAAATCGGAGTTTGGGACTGTGTGTTCTACTCTTAATCAGTGTGGGCTGTGTGTTCACCATCAACTTGGACTGCGTGTTCAGAAAATCAGAGTTTGGGCTGCGTGTTCTACTCTTAGTCAGTGCGTGCTGTGTGTTCACCTTCAAATTCGGGCTGTGTGTTCGACAAATCAGTGTTTGAGCCGTGTGTTCATTTTTTAACTAATGTGTATCGTGCGTGCACAATCAATCAGTCAATGAGCCTAGTGTTCAGAAGTTCAAGTGTTTAACTAACACGTTCAGGATGCAGACAAAGTACTACGTCATAAGCTAAAACTGTGTGTTCAAGCATGGCAAAGCTACAAAATGCACGAAAATGCAGAAAATAAAGTAAAATACCTCTCATGCGTCGTGAGAGAGGTGCTGCTCCGGCTCTCGCAAAAGTAAATCCCCGGGTGCCCGGTCATTGAACCCAGTGAAACGACGAAAAACGGCCCGCGGAAGCGTATGTACCGGTGGGGCGTATCTCCCCGGAATAAAAGGGCGGACTCTCGGGGGTAGTGTCATAATTTCAAGGTCATCTCCGGCACCTGGAGGACCTCCACCGTGAGGAAAATCACCCGCCATTTCAAGAAATCTGCAAAAAGGAGCAAAAATGAGCAAAATGAGCCAAAATTGGAAAAAGTCAACAAAAGTCAACTCCCGGGAAATGAAAAAGTCAACAAAAGTCAACTCCCGAGAAAATCTTCCAAATATTGAGACAAACTTACCTCAAGTGGTGAAAATGAGAAAAGAAGCCCCGAAATCAAAATTTAATCGGCTCAAAGTGCTTAAAACTGAAAGATTTCGCGAAAACAACTTGCGTGGAAGGCCGAAAAGCGCGTATAAAATGCAGATCTGAAGGAAAAAATGATTTGGGGAGCGAGGGAAGGAGTTTTTGCAGCTATGGGAGTGATTTCGGAATGAATGGAGGTGGATATATATAGAAATGAGAAAAATGACCAAAATGCCCCTGCTTTTGGGCAGGTGGCCGGCCGGCCACCTTTTCTGGCTGGCCGGCCATTTGCTTTTTTTTTTGTCCCTAGCCGGTGGCCTTCCCAAGGGCAACCACCTGGCCGGTGGTGGTCCCTACACCCCCCTCTAGCTCTCTGCAAATTTTGAGGAAGATCGGAGTTCCCGGGACCTGAAAAAGTTCAAGAAAAGTGCACTTTCTGGCGCGAAATCGCTCCGCCGGGACTTCAGCTGCAACTTCTGACATGTGTCTCATCATCACTCATCAAAATCAAGGTGTATCCTTTTCAAACATGTTGTAACCTCTCCGGGAGGTGAATCGGAGGCCGCGATCAAGTTGCCTTCGCCGAAATGCGCGTTTCCCAGCTCGTTGTTTCGCGACAAGCGGGCGCCCTGATTTACGCTCATTTTACATTGTTTTGCATGTAACTTGCATTCTTATAAGCATTTTGCATTATCATGCATGATTTCTTGATGTACCATACCTCTATGCTTGAGCGTGCGTTGTCACGCGCGTTCCTTTCTCGCATTGCGATGCATTCACTCACCGACACCGCGTGTGTCAAACTTTCGGAATCACAGGAATCACATTGAATATATGTTGTTAGCATATTGTGCTTGTTGAATTTCTCTCTTTTGCAGGCACGATATTGTATGTACGGTTCATTTGAAGCTGGTGCGACTAGACGAATCGCGCAGGTATCGTATCTTCTCCGTGTGAGACGCGACGAGAATTGAATGATTCTCCGCATTCCTAACTGCATGAAATGTAGTTGTTGCTTTGCATTCTTGCTTAAAACTGTTGCATCTATTTACGAATACTTGCCTCATTACAGCTTGCTGCATTTGCATGATCATTTGGCTCTGTGCATGTCGCTTTGCATTTTGCCCCCCTGCCTGCGGGCACGCCTGCGGGCACATATCTCTGTTCATCTTGTATGATTGTCTAAGTCTTCGGCCTTGTCAAAAATGGGTCGTCTCTAGGCTTTGACATTCACTCCCGTCACTTCTGACGTTCGAGTTCTGTCAAAGAGGGGCAACAAACTGGAGAAATCGGAGATGGTTGGGTGGTCCCGAACCGAGGCACACGGCCTGACGGCTCTGAAAACCGGGAACCGGGCTCCGAAATGGGCAAAATGGCCTACGGCCACGAAATGTAGCCCACGGCCACTGAGAGATGGTCTATGGGACCTCTCCCTCCCCTCAGGAAAAGAAACAGAGAAAACTGAGTCTGGTTCGCAAACTGAGACAAGGCACAGAAGAGAGTTCGGGAGTCCGGAGGCAGGGCGCACGGTCGCGACTCTGAGACTTCTGAACGAGCACGATATGCAACATCACCAAGCGCTCAACCGGTGACGTCTGAGTCTTAAGGTCGGTCAAAAATGGGGTGTCTACACAAACTTGTCGCTGGATGTACCTGCAAGGACACCCAAGTCTTAAGGACGGTCAAAAATGGGATGTCTACATATATATTTTATTCATGAAACTACATATATAGACATGTTTATAATTTTATATACTTATAAGCTTTAATATATATTTATAAGCTTTATGGCATTTTTCACGCCAACTCCCAACGTATGCATGCTAAATACATCCCGTCCCGTAGGTCCTATTTGACATGTGGAACCTACCTGTGGCAGCCATAGAGTGGTTTGGGGGCTGCTTTAAATTTCCGGCCTCAAAGGCCTTTTTCGGCTAAGTTTATGGTGTTTTTCACGGCAACTCCCAACGTATGTGTGCTAATTACATCCTGTCTGTCCCCACAAGTCTTATTTAACACGAGGAGGCTATCCGTGCCATCCATAGAGTGGTTTGGGGGCTAATTTTAATTTTCAGCCCTCAAAGGCCTTTTTCGGCTAAGTTTATGGCATTTTTCACGCCAACTCCTAACGTACGCGTGCTAATTACATCCCGTCTGACCCCATAGGTCCTATTTGACATGAGAAAGCTACCCGTGCCATCGATAGAGTGGTTTGGGGACTAATTTGAATTTTCAGCCCTCAAAGGCCTTTTTTGGCTAAGTTTATGGCGTTTTCACGCCAACTTGCAACATACGCGTGCTAATTACGTCCCTTTTGAGCCCACAGGTCCTATTTGACACGAGGAAGCTACCCATGGCATCTGTAGAGTGGTTCAGGGGCTGCTTCCAATTTCTGGCCCCGAAAGGCCTTTTTTGGTTATGGCATTTTTTACGCCAACTCCCAACGTACGCGTGCTAATTATGTCCCGTTTGACCCCACAGGTCCTATTTGATACGATGAAGCTACCCGTGCCATCCATAGAGTGGTTCAGGGGCTAATTTTGATTTTCGGCCCTCAAAGGCCTTTTTTGGCTAAGTTTATGGCGTTTTTCAAGCCAACTCCCAACGTACGTGTGCTAATTACGTTCCGCCGGACCCCACAGGTCCTATTTGACATGAGGAAGCTATCCGTGCCATCGACAAAATGGTTCGGGGGCTAATTTGAATTTTCGACTCTCAAAGGCCTTTTTCGGCTAAGTTTATGGTATTTTTCACGCTAACTCCTAATGTACGCGTGCTAATTACGTCTCGTCTGACCCCACATGTCCTATTTGACATAAGGAAGCTACCTGTGGCATCTGTAGAGTGGTTCGGGGGCTGCTTCCCATTTTCGGCCTCGAAAGGCCTTTTTCGGCTAAGTTTATGGTGTTTTTCACGCCAACTCCCACCGTACACGTGCTAATTACGTCCCATTTGACCCCACAGGTCCTATTTAAGATGAGGAAGCTACTCGTGGCATCCGTAGAGTGCTTCAGGGGTTGCTTTTAATTTTCAGCCTCGAAAAGCCATTTTCAGCCTCGAAAAGCCTTTTTCGGCTAAGTTTATGGCATTTTTCAAGCCACCTCCCAACGTACGCATGCTAATTATGTCCTGTCTGACCTCAAAGGTCCTATTTGACATGAGGAAGCTACCCGTGCCATCCATAGAGTGGTTCGGAGGCTAATTTTAATTTTCGGCCCTCAAAGGCCTTTTTTGGCTAAGTATATGGCGTTTTTCATGCCAACTCCCAACGTACGCGTGCTAATTATGTCCCGTCTGACCCCATAAGTCCTATTTGACATGAGGAAGCTGCCCGTGCCATCAATAGAGTGGTTTGGGGACTAATTTGAATTTTCGGCCCTTAAAGGCCTTTTTCGGCTAAGTTTATGGCGTTTTTCACTCCAACTTGCAACGTGTGTGTGCTAAATATGTCCCATTTGACCCTATAGGTCCTATTTGACATGAGGAAGCTACCCGTGGCGTCTGTAGAGTGGTTCAGGGGCTGCTTCCAATTTTTGGCCCCGAAAGGCCTTTTTCGGCTAAGTTTATGGCGTTTTTCACGCCAACTCCCAACGTACGCGTGCTAATTACATCCCTTCTAACCCCACAGGTCCTATTTGACATGAGGAAGCTACTCGTGCCATCTATAGAGTGGTTCGGGGGCTAATTTGAATTTTCGGCCCTCAAAGGCCTTTTTTGGCTAAGTTTATGGCTTTTTTCACGCCAACTCCCAATGTACGTGTGCTAATTACGTCCTGTCTGACCCCAAAGGTCCTATTTGACATGAGGAAGCTACCCATGCCATCGATAGAGTGGTTCGGGGGCTAATTTGAATTTTTGACCCTCAAAGGCCTTTTTCGGCCAAGTTTATGGCGTTTTTCACGCCAACTCCCAACGTACGTGTGCTAATTACATCCCGTCTGACTCCACATGTCGTATTTGACATGAGGAAGCTACCCGTGGCATCTGTAGAGTGGTTCGGGGGCTGCTTCTAATTTTCGGCCCTCAAAGGCCTTTTCTGGCCAAGTTTATGGCATTTTTCACGCCAACTCCCAACGTACGCATGTTAATTATGTCCTGTCTAACCCCATAGGTCCTATTTAACACGAGGAAGCTACCTTTGGTATCTGTAGAGTGGTTCGGGGGCTGCTTCCAATTTTCAGCCCCGAAAGGCCTTTTTCGGCTAAGTTTATGGCTTTTTCACGCCAACTCTGAACGTACGCGTGCTAATTACGTCCCGTCTTACCCCACAGGTCCTATTTGACACGAGAAACCTACTCGTGCCATCCATAGAGTGGTTCGGGGGCTAATTTTAATTTTCTGCCCTTAAAGGCCTTTTTCGACTAAGTTTATGGCATTTTTCACGCCAACTCCCAATGTACGCGTGCTAATTACGTTCCGTTTGACCCCACAGGTCCTATTTGACATGAGAAAGCTACCTATGGCATCTGTAGAGTGGTTCAGGGGCTGCTTCCAATTTTCGGCCCCGAAAGGCCTTTTTCGGCTAAGTTTATGGCGTTTTCCACGCCAACTCCCAACGTACGCGTGCTAATTATGTCCTGTTTGACCCCACAGGTCCTATTTGACATGATGATGCTACCCGTGGCATCTGTAGAGTGGTTTAGGGGCTGCTTCCAATTTTCGACCCTAAAAGGCATTTTTCGATTAAGTTTATGGCATTTTTCATGCCAACTCCCAACGTATGCGTGCTAATTACATCCCGTCTGTCCCCACAAGTCCTATTCATCCTATTTGTCCCCACAGGCCCTATTTGGTGAGACCATTTTGGTTCGGGGGTTGATGAGATCTTTTGGTGGCTTGAGGTACATTGTAGTTTAACTTCACTATGAACCAATAATGGCTTGCATGCACATTAGACTAGTCCAGTTGTACTAGGTATATTGTAGTAATTGTAAATTCATTCCAAGTTCACTTGGTTTATTCAATTAGTCTTAAATCTCAAATGACATTCAATTGGTTGAGGCTCCTAATTTAGTAACTGCCCTCATATTCATAGGCTCATCGTACCCAATTTTGGAAAACTTAATATTTCATTGAAATCATGTGGTTATCTTATGGAAATTAGATTACGGTCCTTTGCATAATGTATCGAAACACTAGGTCGTCTGTTGCAAAGTCTACTGACGTCATGGCTCAAAACCTATTCGAAGCACAGGGAAAAAAAAAAAAATTGCATAGCAACTTTAGAAAACAATTCTATGTGAAAATGATCCGTATTTTTGTAGAACTTGTAGTAGCATTTCAATAAAATTCTTCTTACCGAATAGTAGGATGACCATCTGAACCTTGCAAGAGGGTTGTCAGCCGTGACACCACGTCGTTAAGATGATTGAGTTGTACTTGTTGTGCCTCCCGTGCTTTTTTTTCTTCTTCGACTTGTTTCATCAGCTTCTTTCTTTCCCTCATAATTTCCTCCTGATCTCTTTGGCACTCCTCTTTCTCCTTGAGCAACTCCTTGTGATCTCTTTGGTGCTTCTCTTTCTCCTGCAGCAACTCCTCATGATCTCTTTGACGCTCCTTACAAAGAACCTTCAGTTTTGTTCTCATTGACTCCATATGTTTATCACGTGCTCATGCTGCACTAGAAGCTGTGGAAGAGGGTTGTGGGCTTATCCCAATTCCACGCAAGTAATTTTTTTTTGCCTCGAGCACTTGCCTTGATAGTTCTTCGTGGGTCAACGGCAACCCCGCGTCGGTGGCTACCACTTGTAGATTCACCATATCATCCTGTCATGGCAAAAAAACAATAAAGAATTTGGCAGAATGAATTTAAAACAACTTTACTAATTGATATGCAACACAATTGGTTTCAACATTCAATACTCACATGTAGCTCACCACACTTGGGGTCAATCCAGTCTCCCGTCTTCTTCAACTTGTGTGATTTCTTATAAAATTCAGGAAAATCTATATCTTCATCCTCATTTGCTTGTTAGGTTTGAAAAAATTCCATTGACGAATTGATAAAGTAATATTCAAAATCAAGAAGAATTAATCATCCATAACATTACTAAATTAACAACTTCTCACCATAAGCGACATTGCTATAGGAAATGATTGTGATCCACTTTTATGATTATAGGGGAGCATACCTTTATTTGTTTTACCAGCTTTAAAACGTTTCTAAAAAAAAAAAAAAAAGAATTAGTGAAGAATTTTTACATATTGACGCATGAATTAATTTCAAGAATGGGGTTTCTAATTATTTTGTTACCAAGCGAGATTCATCTTTCCAAGCCACATCAATTAGATATTTCCAGTCGTCCAAGCTCACTCCACTAGGCGAATGACTATCGGGGTCATCAACACCCTTTTCCTCAAGTTTTAGGAACTCTTGCTTTAGATTGTACCTCTAATCCTTGTATAGCAAATACTTCTTTCTATCGAGGATTTGTTGAGCTTGTTCATCATTATCAAATTCATCGCCGATAACAAACTTGTCCTACAAACATAATAAGAGAATTAGTACATCAATTAATTTAAGCAATTACAAGTAACATAATAAAGACATTATGGCAAGATGAATCTCATACTAGCACCGCTTGGACGATCGCATCTTTGGTACTTTGATCAATTTTTCTCCATGACTTCAAGCTCTGAAGAGGGCATAATCATCTAATTTGCAATCCCAACTTATTCATTGCTGGGGTTGCATTCCCTCATGTGATTATGTTCAACACCCGATTGACATAGACATGTAATTTCTCTCATTTTTTCCTAGATATTTTTTTCTGCACGCCTTTGTCTAATGTAGGTCCTCGTACACGAGTTGACCTTGTTCGCCCTGGTACAAAAGGGGAAGCAAGTCACAATGGTAATGAAAGTGAAAAAAATTGCTGCTGGTTGTGGGTCCTGCTAGTTTTGTTGCTGCTTGCTGTTGCTGCCTGCTGTTGTTGCCTGCTACTATTTGGCTGCATAGAGTGTTGGTAAATTTTGCTACAACTTGGATTTGGTTGCTATCGATGCAGCTGGGGCAATTGCCTATTGGCTGCTGCTGTTGTTGTAGCTGATTTGAAGCTTGTTTGTTTTTGTTTTTCTTTGTTGTGTAAGCTTCCTTGTTATGTGTAAAGTAATTTTTGTCTCTTGGTTTTTGTTTTTCTTTGTCTTTATGGGGTTTTCATTGTCTTACTTTATGACTTATGCACCAAAAAAAAAAAAAAAAACAAAAAGTCGTAAACAATTAAGTTCAATGCTCTTACCTACACCACCTGGCTGCGTCTCCTCAACCACTGTTTGTGTATCATCTGGTGGCTGCGTCTCATCAGAGAAAGTCAGCAGGGTGCCAATCTCCTATGGACGTACTTCAGAGGCTGATAATACGTTGCCACTTGTTGCTCTTTTACGCCGCCCTGTCTTGATTCCAGGAACCATGGTACCTGCATTAAGTAACAAACATACATGAATAATAAACGTCACATACATCGTTTACATACATTTACATAAACCTCACATTCGTTTGATGATATTAACATATAACACAATACAAAAAAATTATTCTGTTCACTTGTCATAAAATAAAGGAAGCGTTTGAACATTGCACAAATGGAAAGAACTACAAATGAGGTATGAAATTCGTATGCCTCTATTGAAAGGAAAAAGGATAATGTTTAGTAGAGCCTCTGTCGAAAAGAAAAGGGAATGAAATCAAAATCGTATGCTTGTAATTGCTGCAATTGCTGGCGGGGATTCAAACAATTGACTCATAAATGAGATATGGAAAAATATAGCTATCATTCCTCAAGGTGTGATTTACTGCACATCACAGGTGTATAATTCATGTGTTCCAAACATATGAGGCAGATTAGCACAAATAGTCATATAGAATGGTTATTAAAAGAAAACCTTGCAGCGATTAGCACAGATTAGTCACAAATAGTTAGATTAGCACAAATAGTCATAAAAATCTTGCAGCGGCACCCAAAAAAAAAGAAGTCATTATTAATTAAGGAATAAGGAAGATGTGCCTCCCAATAGTGAGAGTGCATTGTTGAAGCCTGTTGCAAATCAACCAATCTTTGTAGCAATTCATGCAAGTGGATTTGACGTCCAATTCTACTTGAGTGGAGTCTTTACAGGAACTTGTGGCACTCAACTAGACCATGGTGTCACTACCGTTGGTTATGGGATTGCAACTGATGGGATAAAGTACTGGCTACTTAAAAACTCATGGGGCACAGGATGGGATGAACAAGGGTACATAAGGATGCAGAGAGACATCGATGCTCAAGAAGGCCTATATGGCATTGCAATGATGGCTTCATACCCCACCGCATAAGGTTCAAAAATGAAAGAAGTTCATAGGTAGAATAATATGTATCATTGGTTTATTCTACATTTCTCAGCTCTAGGTTGTTTATAGTTATTGTAAAACTTTGTGTATTTCCTATATGGATCAATGTCAAATTAGTCTTATTACTATGGACAACATCTCAATTTCTTTCCATTAACTCGCTTGTTGATATAGTTGTCCTATATCTCTAGAGGGCTTGTGCCCTAGGCAATTTAGAACAAAAGCATTTGAAAAACATTGATCAATAACAACCAATCATAACAGCTAGTCCAAACAACAATTAAAGTAACTACCAAAGTTACCAGGAGAGTGAAGGCAATCAATGCATCCAATATTTGTCCCATAGTTTGGAATTTAGTGAATCAAAAATTTATTTTCCTAAAGTTTATAAAATAAAGAAAATTGATACAACCCATAAAGTTATTGATCTAATAGCAGGAGAGATCGCAAAGGGGTGAATGGAAAAAAAAGATCATTTTGGACACTGGTAATTTTCCTAGTTTTGAGTAATTGGGATCAACATTTCAAGGTTTTAAAAATAAAAAGATTCTTGGTTTGAAATTAAGAAATTTCACATTTTCAAGTAAAACAAAATAAGTTTGAAGTTGACAATTCTCAGACTTGGGATCAAAATAAGATCACCTGCACATGTCATTTCCTTTCTTCATATCATTTCAAAGAGTCCATTTCTTTTCCTTATGATTTGTTTACAACATTTTAGAATCTGAAATACTTTGCTGTTTATTTCTTTGTTTTCCAATCAGCATCCGTTATTTTTCAACATGAAAAAAAATGTTTCAAAGGAAAAGGCCATGAGAATCTCCAAGGTCTCTTGTAGCAACTAGGCTTAAAAATAGGGGGACCTACACAGCAGTGTCAGAAAAAAATATTACAAAAAAGTGATAAACTTCATAAATGTTAATAGTTAAAATCATAAACTTTTTCACTATTTTGTAATAATTTTTCAAAACACCTCCTCAATAGTAATTTTCCCTTAACAATAAAACAAACAGATCACATTTCTAACCCAAACAGACCCATCCACCGAAAAAAACAGAGTTATAGATTCAACAAATTCAACATATACATCCAATCTTCATTTAAAACCAACATTTTAAAATCTAATTAAAGCTAATTTACTGAATAACCAAGATTAGGCATGAAATTCAAATTACAAGGTTCATCAATTTAAGAGGTTGAACATTGCATAAAATTAAAGAATTGTATATAACATCTGACAACATAATACAAGAAGGACAAAAACTGTATTCTTAATTGCCCCCATTACATCAACAAAACAAGTCGGACAAAGAAACAAAGTTCATCATCAATCTACTTAGAGAACACATAAAGTAATTTTGAACTTGTACGTTAAAACTCTAGGTCCGTGTCTGTATCAAAATCACTTTCTATCTCGTCTTCTTCTTTGTCATCACCCGCGATTGTTAGTTCATCATTGTCATCATAGATGAACGTATCATCCATAACACCCTCGGGTTGTACATGCTTATTGAAATGAGAAACTTCCATTAAAATAATTTCAGGTTCAATGTTATTGGGACGCAAAACAACATGATCATCAGTATGCTCAGTTGGTACAACAGTAGTGGCTTCATCTTCTTGCAACACTTCATCAAATTCTGGCACATCCATCTCTGGCTCATCCCAAATTCGTCGATGTTGAAATTTTTCTATGACTCGCCAATTCGCCCCTAACTTCGTATCATGAACATAGAAAACTGGTTGAACTTGGCTTGGGAACACAAACGAGTCATCTTTATACCATTGACTTCTTACATCAATATTTGTCACATGTGGTTCGACATGCAAAGTTCGACTACTACCGGTGTTATACCATTCACATTGGAACAAAACAACCCGATGTCCAAAAAAATATGTCAGTTCCCACATGTTACAAAGGTAGTCGTAGAATCGCCTTCTACTACCAACCCACTATTTTGACATTTACGACGGTTATCACGGTCGATAGTATGGAATCAGACGCCATTAGAAATACATCCCGAATATGTGTTCACTAAGGCATTAGGTTCATTGGCTAATGACCACATCTCATCAGTTGCTTCGGGTGACTTTTGATTTCGCAATTGGTTCATCTACACAACAAAGTATGTCATGTTAATTCCAACTTAGAATAATTTAATGTTATCTGCAAACTATACACTAACGAATTTTAGCTTACGCAATCTTTGAACCATTTAGGAAATTCTTTACATTGTCACGCTGCAATGTTGCACGAACTTCCACATTTTTGTTGTAACAAGAGCTTGTGTTCCCTAGTTAATACAATGTAATTTATAAGTAATTGGAATAATGAAGACTTTAAAAAATAAAAAACATGTAGAAAATGTATGTTGCATATTTTATGAGGAATCATACTCTAGATATTCGTCCACTTCCAAACTATTGTGTAGGATAAACCAATGAGCCAATTCATGGTTAGCTACGGACACATCAATTGCCCTTAGGAGTTGACCAAAAGGACGAACATTTTGAGTGAAAATCACCAACCCCGGGCCATTGTCACCCCCATCATAGTTCCTTTCTTCCCGGTTAAACACCATTTCAACTCCATCCAAATACATTGAACAAAATGCCGTACACTCTTTTGATATGTAGCCCTCTGCAATGGAACCTTCTGGTTGAGCTTTATTGCCCACAAATCCTTTCAGAAGTCCAAGCATCCTACATGAAAACATTAGCCTGATCGTTAGTATGGTCATATTAAACTATATTTAAATGAAAAAAGTTCTGACTCGTATTTATACCTTTCAATAGGATACATCCATCGATATTGCATAGGCCCTCCAAGCATAGCCTTGTAAGGCAAATGAATTGCCAAGTGGACCATGACATCAAAAAAAGTAGGAGGAAAATGTTTCTCAAGCTTACAAAGTAGAAGTATGATTTGTTCTTGCAGTTTCTCCAAATTAGTCACCCTCAATGTCTTTGAGTACAGCTATTTGAAAAAAGTTCCCAACTCAAACAATGTGGTCCCAATCTCGGTAGGAAGGTATCCTCGCATCCCAATGGGAAGAAGTTGTTGTAGAAAGGCATGGCAGTCATGACTCTTGAGGCCAACTAACTTACCACCATTCGCGGTGACACAATTGGATATATTTGCCGCATAGCTATCAGGATACTTAATCGATTTCAAGAAATCAGAAAAACCTTGTCTCTCTGTCGGGGACAATGTGTACAATGCCGGAGGCTTCTCGAAAAAGCCATTCGCATGCCTTATCAAGTGTAACTCCTTTTGTATTCGCATGTCCTCCAGATCTAAACGTGTTTTGTCCGTGTCCTTGTTCTTGCCATTTATGCTCAATAGTGTCCCAAGCAGATTGTCACATATATTCTTCTCTATGTACATGACATCAAGGTTATGTCAAAGCTTAAGTGTTTTCCAATAGGGTAGGTCGAACAAAATGCTTCTTTTTGTCCAGTTCAGAGTTGGATTTTCATTCCTTTGTCTTTTTTTGTTGGTTGGATGCTTTCCATACGGCCTGTACATCCCCAAATTAATTTGCTCCAGTATGTGTTCTCTTGATAACTCCACAGGTTTGAAACGATTCTTAATTTCACCATTGAATAGCTTACTTCTTCGCCAATTATGGTTCTCAGGTAAGTACCGCCGAGCACCCATATACCCTATCTTACTTTGTAAACTTTGAGATGATGCATCCATGTTATAATTAGGGCAGGCCAAGTAACCTTTTGTACTTCAACCAGACAAGGAACTATATGTTGGGAAGTCATTGCTGGTCCATATGACTACTGCATGCATTGTAAATATTTGGCTATTTGAGGCATCATATGTTTGCACACCATGCTCCCACAGATTAGTTAACTCCTCTACTAATGGTTGCAAGTAAACATCGAGGTCTCTTTTAGGTGCGGATCGTTCGGGAATAAGCAATGACATCATGACAAATGGATCTTTCATACACTTCCATGGGGGTAGATTGTAAGGCATTAAGATTACGGGCCACATGCTGTACGATGTACTCATATTTCCAAACGGATTGAAACCATCTGTGGCAAGCCCTAGCCTTACATTTCGAGGATCTGCGGAGAACGTAGGATGCAGCCTATCAAAGTCCTTCCATGCCTCACCATCATTTGGATGTCATAATACTCCCTTATCCACACGCTTATCTTTGTGCCATCTCATATATGCGGCTATTTTTTTTGGACATGTACAATCTCTTCAACCTCGGTGTCAAAGGAAAGTACCTCAATATTTTGTGTGGAATTTTTTTACCCATCTTGTCGTTCAACTTGTATCTAGACTCCATACATGTTGGGCAATTCTTCAATGTGGCGTTGTCCTTCCAAAATAAAGTACAATCATTCTTGCATGCATGAACGGCCTCGTATCCCGAACCCAATTCACGTAAGAACTTTTTCGCTTTATAAAGGGTCCATGGAACAGCTTTATCACACTGGTAGAATGTCTTTGAAAACTTGTATAACCATATCGAAAGATTTGTTGCTCCATTTATTGTACACCATGACGTGAAGCATCTTAATTACAAAGGATAAGATGGAGAACTTTTCACACTTTGGATATACTTTGTGTTGAGCATCATCAAACAACTTCATGAACTCCAACAAATTTTGCCTCTCCGAACTAGTGCATTTTTCGTTGATATGATCATCCATAAGACCACTCATGTAAATCTCTTCTAACATGGTAGGAAGTTCACCCACATTTTCGTGATTGGTTGTCATTCCAGCTTCGTTGCTTTCAGTATCATCGTTTCGCATAGTAGGATGATCACGAGACATGGGAACATGTTCCCCGTGGTGCACCCAAGTTTGATAAGAACATGTGATTCCTTTTCGAATCAAGTGCAACCGGACAACTTGTTGACTTAATTTTGTGCTGTTCAAGCAATCAACACAGGGACAACGGATTTCATCCTACGGCCCTAAATTCTTCGTAGCAAACTTAATAAATGACTGAACACTTTCTAGATACTCTTTACTTTTCAGCCTATCTTTTATCATCATCCAACTCTTGTCCATTATTTGAATAGTACACATTAAGCAAAGATGAACATGGGAATGGACAACATATGGAAAAATACTCTGTAATGGAAGAGAGCTTAAGTAAGTTTAGCTTTTTCTTTATCATTGCTTTTTGAAGTAAACAAAATAGTAATAACTAATTGGCATGTTTTGCCTATTTGTCGATTACATATAGTTGGATAATTTGACTAGTAACTTGGCATTTATTCATACGCAAATGTCACATACATGAACAATTCTATGTGAAGTCTTAGAGGGAGAGATATCATTGTAACCCTCAGAAATGGAAATTGAATTTGATATTCAATATAGATTGCACTTGAATAGATCTCAGCAAATACATTTTGTAAACATTTATTTTATGAAAATCAGATGTGTAAAACAAAAGTAATGAAATTTTAAAGTTTTGAAACATTGAAAAAAAATAAAGTAATTGCTTTATACATTAATTTGGTTGTTATGCACAAATCAGAAAGAACAAAGACAAAAAAAAAAAAAAAAAAAAAAAATTTAGTGTGACTCCCATTGAAGATGCAATCAGCAGATGCTCTTTACCATATGTGAAACTAACACCTCCAAATATTAGTGTATTCAATACTATTTTTATGCATTATTCACAAATAATAGTGTATTCAAGACTCTTTTAAGCATTACCCACTAGTTGTAGTGTATTCAATACTCTTTTACACAAAGTACAAGTTCATGTGAGTATGGTGTAGTAGATGACCATTGGGTATTTGCTACTTGGATATTTGGGTCTAAAGCTGTGAAAAATATATGATATTTTTTAATTAGTTGACGTTTATGTGTTTTCAAGATAGCCCGAAGATGTTAGCTTGTTGAAAGGGTCTAATTTTGTGCATAATATGTCAATAGACTATGATTTGGGATATTTTTTTGTTCTTTTGATTAGAGAAGAGTGTTAATTAAGTTGACAACAATGGTTAAAGACAAAGCTAATTGGACCAGTAAGTTTTATTGTTTTTGTGGTACTTTCAAACAATAACATAATAGAAAATTTTACAAGTGAAACGGTACTGACTGGTATTCATTAGATAATTGAACGACAAGAGATGATACATCTAATATATTTTATAATTTTTTATTCATCAAAAATATCACAAAAATAATATTATGCGATACTCGGCACTACTTAATAATTTTACGAAGACAAAGGGTTGAAAGTAGCCAAAACAAACAATGACAACTGTGGTCCTCTCATGAGTACACCCCAAGTTAATTTCCGACATCTCTCTCTCTCTCTCAATGTTTGTAACTATGCTGATAGTATAAAATAAGTACACTTCATCTATGGCACACGTATAACAAAGCTGGAAATTTAGAAAGACTTTTATGTATGAAATCAAAAGAGGTATAATATTTTCCTATGATTAATTGGGGAAGGAAATAAAAGGGACACACAATATAATAAATGAGTTGTGCTATTAAGCAAGTGGGCAGTGGAGGACTCATGAGATGGGCCACCATTGTTGCAGCAAACATAAAGTTAAGACAGGTCTATGGTCTCCTGAGGAAGATGAGAAGCTCATCAGACATATCACCACTCATGGCCATGGCTGTTGGAGTTCTATTCCTAAACTTGCAGGTTTGAACAATTTCAATTTAAATTATTCTTTTATTATCTAGCTATATGTATATATACACACACTTCATTGTCCTTCCAAGAACTCTGCTGCCTTTACACCATGCATTGGAAGGAAAATGGGAGGCGGACTAACCCACCATGTTGTTTTCTTTCCCATGGTCAATATCTCCTTTTAATTAGTCACCAATGAACAACAAACAAATAATTTGGTTGTTATGGAAGTGAGGCTAGCATGTTGATTAATTAACAATTGATTAATCAATATGTTAATTAAATAATTAATGAACCGATTTACCTGAAACAGAGGCACATTTCGTCATATAGTGGCCTCTCGAATCTAACTGTGTCTTAGGATGGATGGGGGCCCACCCCCAATGCCCAAAATCTAACACTGAAGAACCTAACACATTTGGTCATATTGTGGGCTTTCAGTTTCACTCTCAATTGACTCTGAAAAACCTAACACTGAAGATTAAAATTTGAACAATCCAAAATCCACAATCCAAAATCAACATTCCAAAATCCATAATCCGAAATTTCAACCAAACCCATTCACATAATCAGAAAAAGCCCTAAAAAACCATTTACGAAATCAACAGAAAATGAAAGAAAAAAAAATCATATAAAACCCTACAGAAAGTATGACAAATGGGGAAGGAAGAGATAGCGAGAAAGAGATAGAAAAAGACAGACCTAGATCGACAAAGAGGGAGAGAGACGAGAGACAAATACCTGTAATCAGTGGTGGTGCCGATTTGTAGTGGTCATGGTGGCGAGCGCCGGTAGCCAGCGATGGTGATGATCAGTGGTGGTGAGCGGCGGTGAGGTTTGGTATCGACTGCTCTCTATGTTGGTGTGTGAGACATAACAAAACCGAAATGTGTTCTATGTAAGTGGGAAACTGGCCGCCAATATTAATGAGTTTCCCTTTAAAAAATTTTCGAAGCTTTAGCGACTAAATGCTTATTTGTCGGCAAAAATCATTGACAGCGACTAACCATAGGTCGCCAAAAGTTACTTTTTTGGCTACTAATGTTTACTTTCGTCGGCAATGTTTAATATACAATGACTAAATTAGTTTTGGTCGCCAAAAATTCATCAAAATGTGTCCATTTTTTTGTGACTAAATTTTTTTGTTGGAAAATGTTATTATATGATGACTAAATGAAGAGATAGTAGCGTAAAATTCCAACAAACATCGACTAAAACTTTTTTTGGTCCCCAATAAGAACTATATGGCGACCAAAGTAATGTAGTAGCTAAAAGATGAAATCAATGCCGACTAAATCAAGATTTTAGTTGCCCAATATACTATTTTTGGCGACTAAAATTGTTTTGGTCACCAATTTTAGTCGCCAAAAGTGTATTTTCTTGTAGTGGGTGTACTGAACAGGTTATTTATACCCCAAAAAAATAAAATAAAATAAAATAAAATAAAGAAAAAAACAAGTGTTTTAGCCCTTCTAATCTAAATAATTTTATTTAACTTTCACAAAATTTAAATAAATTTACCTTTGCGCTCAGTAAAATTTATGGATCCGCTCTAGTGCACATAGTATAATGGGCAAACTTTACTTTATCCCCCTATAGTATAGGCTATGTGCAGATCACCTCCCTGACGTTCGAATATCACTACATAACCCCCCTGTGGTTGATGGAGTGAAGTGCACAATTAACAACGTTAGTATCAAAAGTAAAAAGACTATTTTGCCCTTGTATGTATAACTTTTGTTTAACATTTTTTTTTTCAATAGTTGTGCATTTGAGAAGAACAAGAGAGAGAACTTAGGGTTTTGATATATGAAATTAGGGTTTTGATTTAACAAATTAATTTAAACAACAAAGACATGCCATGTTTTTCCTCCTCTCTCTAAAATTACAACCCTACCATTTCTCTAAATTCAAACAAAATGACGGATGAAACCCATGAAAAATACAATAGACGACTGAAACCGCCACCATGGACGGCGAGACCACCTCTACACAGCACCCAAGTTATTAGATAAATGATGACAAAACACCAAACAAAGTCAGTATTTCTGCATCATCAAGAACTAACCAAAACTAGCAAAAGCAGTCTGTATTACATAACAAAACACAACAACCATGGATTGTAACATCCATGGCCAAACCTGGAAATACACAAGCAGAACTTGTACACAATCATAATGACCTATATAAACCACCGACGATAGTCGAACCTCTACTTTCAATTCCATCGAACCAGAATGAACCCATCATCATCATGATTTGACAGTCGAAGATCGCAAATGGGTCTCGATCGAATCAAATTTTGAGTTCAAAATAGTAATGGGTTTGGATCCGAACCCGTTTTACACCAAATCGTTTGTCGAATGGGCTGTGCGAGCACCATTAGAGGTGATATACGAAGTGTACGAAGACGATCAAAATGACAATGTCTTGGACGAGAAAGAAGAGAGATACCCATCGCTGTGAATGATTTGAGGAATTTAGTATTTAGATTTTAAATTGATTTGTAGAATATTGAATGATTGTATAATATATATACATTTACAGGTTATAAATATACATATATATACAGATTATATATATATATATATATATTATTCACTGTGCATATATAAGTTTGTGATACAATTTGTAGGCTTATATATATATATATATATATGTATGTTAGAGTTGGTGATTCAAATTTTGTTTTCCTTTTTATTTACTTGTCATAATTTAACACCAATTGATTTGATCAAACTTAAACATTTGTTTGTTAAACATTTGTAATTGATTACTTTCACTGAGAGTGCTTTGATTATGGAGGTACTTTTGGGAGTTTGTTTGTTTTTTTTTTTCCTTCTTCTTATTTTGGGTAAGATTTCCAGATTTGGGTTTCGAAAAATGAAGAAGAAAGGTTGCTTTGGAAATTGGTGATGAAGATGAGGGCATTTTAGTCATTTAATTCTGATGAAAAATCATCTTTCCATGACCAATTGCACATCCCTCGTGTGTATTGCACAGCCTGTTAGAATAGATGGAAAAACTAATTGTGCACTTCACTCCATCAACCACAGGGGGTTATGTAGTGATATTCGAACGTCATGGGGGTGATCCGTACATGGCCTATACCATAGGGGGTAAAGTGAAGTTTGCCCTAGTATAAATTGTCAACCAAGACTTACGCATACAGATGTATATAATTAACCATCCATGGCTTGTAAATATTACAATGGTTAAATTTAAGTATACAAGTTAACATAATTATATATACAATAATTATGTACCTATACTGTGGATTGCATCATGCAATTATCAATATTATTTTGCCGGATAAAACAAACAACTTCATTTAAAAAAAAAAAAGAATTAGATTACCTACCAAATGATGTAAAATATGCATTACATTAAGATTGCCATAAATAATTATATTACAATTTTTTAGAATATAATTCCAACTCACTACCTCATACCCAATTAATCAAATGATGATTAGTTGACAAATCTTGCATTAACTTGTCCTAGCCCACTTGGCTTGACCCAAATAGCTAGTAAATGGGTTTTACTTAACTGTAAATTCAAATATATTAGATTCAACAATGAGGTAACGGGTTTGATTCTTTTGCAAATCCTTGTAGAAAATGAATTTGCTTTGGGGTGAATCATAAACCTAAACATTTAAATTTGACTTGCACTTAATTTTAATTGATGCGTGTGGTTTGTAAATTATTGCAAATATTTAGAATTTACCCATATGGGAGGGTCTAGTGGATTATAAAAATACTATATATCTATTGTGAATTTTTGTTTCAAAATTTACTTCAAAATTGAGGTGTATGATGTAAATTTAAAATTGGTAGAATGTAAGCCATACTTAGAATAATTCTAGTTCATAAATGTGGTATATGGATTAAGACAGTTATGATCTCTTTGCAATACTCTTATTGTGATAATTCAATGGTCTACATTTAAAGTAAAATTTCATACTCCCTCCATCCCAAAATATTAGTCCTTTATTTCATTTTTCATTATTCCAAAATATTAGTTTCTTTTTAAAAATCAAGGACAAAAATAATATGAATTTTCTATTTTGGCCTTCTTTTAAATTCATTAACAACATAAAAAGTACAATTATGACAATTGATATTTCCTAAAAAATGTACTATCAAAGGGTAATTTTGGGAAATCAATTTTTTTAAAGTGCAATAATTGTATTACCAAAAAAAGTTAAATTTTCCAAAAGGGACTATTATTTTGAGACAGAGAGAATATATTATTTTAATATGTAGGCTACTTTTTTAGTTTTTTTAATACAATATTTTGATGTCATTTTGTTTCAATTTGAATTACAAATTTTACTAATGCGTCTTATGTTGGATAATCTTCACTGTATTTGAAGAAATAAAGAGAGAAGAGAGACTGTTTGATTATAAAAATGAAAACAGTATAAAAGATAAAATAAAATAAAATAAAACAGATTTTTATTTTGTTACAAAATCAAAATCAAAATCTGATATAAATAAATAAATTGAAAGTAAAATAAATACTTACCTTATTTATTTGTTGAATAAATTTTTGATCAAGTCTAGTGTTTAACATTGTGTCCTTAAGACAGATTCGTCCTCTTCACGATGCTTTCAGATTATGGACGTCTATTTTCTAGGATAAAATGATCAACAACGAATAATAGCAGCACTACAAATTATTCGCATAACGAACAGACTTTGTGTTTATAGTCTTTCTCATAGAAAAATAATGCAGCAAAATATAGAGAGAGCAATGGAAGAATTGAGTACAAAATTAAGTGAAAAGATCCAAATGAGGGACTGCCTATTTATAGATGGAAAGGTGGTTGTTCAGTTTGAATTAAACAGGTACCAAACCTATTTGAATAGGTATAAAACTTGTTTAGTTTTGAATCAAACCTGTTTGGTTTGAATTTGCTGAATCTATTCGGTTTAAAACAGATAGGAACCTTTTGGGTGTGAACTTAAACAGATATGAAACTATTCAGAAAAAATTTGAAGGGATGCAAGCTAAAATTTTGAATTTTTCCAACCGAAATTTTGAAATAAAAATCGAACAGATTTTTATTTCCAAACAAATAAAATAAATTCAAATGTTTTTGGTTCAAAAAGATAACTATGGGCCGGACAAGCCCAACCCCAACCCAACCTCACACCCCGCACCCGCACCCGCACGCGTACCCAAGCCCAGGCCCAAGCCAGCCCAGCCCAGCCCGCCCGCCCGACCGACCGACCAACAAACTGACTGGACGGATAGACGGACGGCAGTGGCAGCGCACGCGTATGTGTTTATTTTTGGGTCCAATGGGTCTAGTCCACTTTGCTCATAACCTCTTCCTTTTACAAACTTGTGGTGCCTCTTAGGGCCCTCCCTAAGTTGCAAACTTAAGCCTTATAAACCCACAAAAGTTTGCCTACCAAACTAATGTGGGACAATCCTTTAATTCAAACTTTTAAGGAATTTCCACCAAAACTCCATTTCCATGGAGCTCACTTTGGCTTCAATTTTCCATTCACCCGATAATAGTTTTGAGTAACCAAATATACTACGTGAATTACAATGCGGTATAAAACGCATTACCACTTAGACCTGCCAACTTTGGCTTATGGGTCCCACCTAAAAAATAGACCAAAGTTGAGAAAAAAATCTAATTTTTCCAAAACCATTTCTAACAATCCCCCACATGAATGGAATTTGATGACAACGGAAATGCAACAATATGCCAAATTTGTCGAAATAGTATAAATAAAAAATATCTTGCATTAAAATAGGTAGCTTTCAGTTTTGAACCTTTCCTAGTGATAATCTATCGGACATACTAGTTAACCAATGGACGCGATGCCTTGAATTGTTTAGCCGTTTGTGTAAGCCAAGACAATAGATTTCACACAAAATATCTTCTGACACATCGTGGTTCTCACGGTTGTGTTCATTTTGGCCATGAACGCTCCTAGTTGTTCATGAGTGCTTTCTAGAGAATTTAGCCTCTTCATTCTCATAGAACCGGCTCCAGTTCGGCACTCATATAGGTAATTCTTATTGTGAGTATCTCTTATACTCGTCTTGATTTTTATGCCTAAATCAAGATATAAGTAATTATTAAAAGCAAAGCTTATCCTTAAACCCCTACATATAACACATATTACAAATATCACCCTCACCATAGGAATGGGTAGGGAATTAATCGCTTGGTGATTTCTAGTGAGCCACACATAACTTAGTTGTCCCTTTGAACTTAGTCCTTGGGATCTCCAATCATTTAAGCAGGGTTACTGTTATGATGACTCTTATGTAATAGGCTTTAATCCCATTCCTTTTGATGCATTATACATGACTCTGTGCCCTGCTTATTGCAGATTGACTATCACAATGAATGCAGATAGCTATGCAATCATCGATAAATGTTATGAAATACTTCTTGCCTCCTCTAGGTTGAACAAATTTAAGATCACACATATCAGTATGAATTAATTCTAGAGGTTCGGTTTTTCTTTCAACCGATTTAAATGGAGCCTTAGTTAGTTTCATTTCTACACAAATCTCACATTTGTTATTAGGATTAATTTCAAACTTTGGTATATAATCCAAACCAATTAATCTACGCAGAGCATCAAAATTTACATTTCCTAATCTACTATGTCATAAATTTGACTCAAGAACATAAGCAAAAGATGTGTTCTTATAGACACCCCATTTTGGACCGTTTTATGTTCTTGCAGGTACATCCGATAATGAGTTTCATTGTTCGTCGAGTGCTCGAAGTCCGCGGTGGAACGCCACAGGTTTGAGTTTTTTTTCAAACCCTGTATCAATTCTGTCTCATCTTTGGACCATGTTTAGGTCCTTTCAACATGATGTTGTTGATGGTTTGCCGGCCATCCTTAGGCACTACCGGCCATGGCTCTTGGCTTGCTGGCCATTGATATGCCTTGCCGGCCATCAATGAGGCCCTGCTGGCCATCACTGATGGCCGGTCGGCCACCAGTGCATTAGTAGAAATTTTTTGATATTTTGTGCCAGCTGTTTGCACAGATTGAAGCATCTTCCAACACGTGTGTGGCTGGATCTTTATGAGGGGATTTTGTATTCTCTATATATAAGCCCTCTCTTGCATGTGGGGGGGGGGGTTAGAAATTTTTGAAGATAACAAATTTCTCTCTCTCTCTAGAATTCTCTCTCTCTTGATTTTTTGTGCCTTATAGCTTAAATCCTTTACACCTTTGCACACTAACCCTTAACCAAACTTGACCACCTTGGAGCTGAGGTCCCTTGGAGCCTAGTTTGAGCCTAAAATTGTGGCTGATTAGTGTTGTGCTTCAAGAGGTATAAGCCTCACCTTGTAAACTTTGTTTAGACTACTTGTTTACCATCTTTTGTACTGTTTTTGGCCTAGTTTTCAACTACAAAATACTTTGTTTTTATGGTTTAAAAATGGTGGTTTGAGGCTATTTTGTGTTAGGGGGTTGTCTCTCCCCTTTGTTCCTTAGCTTGTATAGCTTTTTGTGCCATCTTTCAAGGTTTTCAAATCAAACTTTTTGGGCCTTTAAACCACTAAAATTCAGAGTTATTTCAGTGATGGAAAACATGTTTTGAAGTCCAAAGTTGGAGGGGTTAGCCTTCCCTCTTTGTGTCTTACTTGCATACCTAATTAGCACCACATGGTAGTATGTTTTTGTGGCTTAACTTAGCTTGTTCCCAGTATATGTTTGCCTCTGATTTGAAATATTTTAGCTCTGTTTTGGGCTGCTTTGGTTATATGAGTCTTGTTTTGTATAGTTGTAGTGCAAATGGCTTCACTAGTTTGGTGTTTTAGGCTTTCAAACATGATTTAGTTGAGATGGTTGCATGTTGCAGTGTCTTTTTACATGTAATTTCAGCATATATAGCTCTATCACATGCTCATTTGTTTCACTCTTTCATTGCTTTTGAGAGTTGCTCTTGAGTCTTATTTGCAAGCCTAGATAGCTTAACATGTGAGCATGATTTTCTAGCATTTTGTACCTTAATCTCAGCATGTTTTAGTCACTATTTTGACTGGTTTTAGCTTTGTTTTGAGTTGGTTTGGCCATTTGAGGTTTGTGTTGTGTGGTTGTAGTGCAATCTCCTTGACTAGCTTAGTGTTTTAGGCTTTTTTTTAGTACGAATTGCATGAGTTGCTTGCATGTTCTAGTGTCATATTGCACTCCATTTTAACACTGAAATCTTTGCAATCTCCCTCTATTCTTCACTCTTTCATTTGTTTTGAAAGTGTCTTTGAACCCCTTGTTGGCTTGAGTGTGGAATTGAGACCCTCATGCCTAATGGTTTAATTCCTTCGGGAGTTCATTATCAGAAAGCATGAGGCCTCTTTCATGCTCAATGTACTTGTGGTTGAAGCCCTCTTTCCATTAGAGGACACTCACTTTTTGGACTAAATCAACTAAAGAATGAGCTGGTAACTTAAAATAAGTAAACAAAAGTGATAAGTAAAACTTGAGCAAGTTAAGCATGTTGTGTTGCATTGCATGTGTTCAATCGGACGTTATATTGAATACAAGGAAGATTGGAGCATTTCATACTCAAAGTGATGAAATGAGCCAATCTCTTTTGTCTTCATTGCCTTTGATCACACATGATGAGGTGATGGTCTTGAGTTTTGTTTTTTTGCATACAATGAAATTGTACTCCTAGGTTCTTTGGCCATCATGCATAAAAAATGCTTAATTGGTGGTTTTGGATCCAAGTGTGCCACTCCTTTAAGGTTTTTGAGATGATAAGGAGGCACACAGTACAAATAAACCGCTGGAAAACCCTTCATTTTCCTCTGTTTGTGCTCTGTTGTAGTGTGGTAACTCAGAGCACCAGTGGCCGGTAGTGGCTCACTGATGGCCGGCAGTGCCTCACTCTTTGCCGGTAAGGCACATTTTTGCTCGGTAGGGGGCCGGCAGCAACCACCCATGGCCGGCAGGCCACTGATGTAATCCTTAGCATTTATTTGGTAAGTTGGAGCAGAAATTTTTTGAAGTGTGTTCAACCCTACAAACAGAGCCTCTTGGGAGCAAAACGAAAGGCTTTTCGGGGCGAAAACCAAGCGCTTGCATCCTTCACTTCCCGAAGCAGAGCTGTGGCAGTGTAGTTTAATCCTTTGCATGTTTAATTAGTGTACATTTGTTTTAAATTAATTAGTTTTCTAATTAGTTAAAGTGTTGTAATACTTAGTAATTAGTTTGCTAGTTATTCATTTGATTTGTAATAATTAGTCTAAATAGTTTAATTAGATTAGTTAGCCTAGCTTAGCTTAGATTAGCTTAGCTCTTATTTATTCGGACCCTTCTTCGCAAGGGCGCAATGTTGTAATAAGTGTGTGTGAGTGTGTGTATGTCTTCCAACCTTGCGTCTTTCTCCCTTTTATTTAATCGTTTTTGATGGTTAGATTAGGGACATTGTCAATTAGCATACGTTATGCTTGCATGTTTGCATCCATTCATTTGTCTTGCATGCACCGCGGCTTGGTGCATCATTCAAACTACATCGTTCTTTCAATACTTCTTTGAATACGCATTTTAAAACATGCTATCAAAGTGTTACAAATATCTTGATTAAATGGCTGAGATTATTTAGTTGCATTATCGCATGTGTTGCATTAGGCATCTTGTATAGTTTGGATCATGCATTGTTTCTAACTAGTTTTTGTTTTGGCTTGGAGTACTCGGCAAGCTTTCACACTTTAGCATACTTGCATGAGTGTGATTGCTATATTGCCATGTTTTGCATGCTTTCCATGAGGCTATGTGCTTAAATGCTAAACTGCTTGAATGCCTGTGGATGAAGGCTTTATTGTTTGAATTGGAACAATTCAACGAATGTGAGTTTTAAGCCCACTTTGCGAAGTGGCAAATAATGTTTTAAGCCCACCATGTTTGGTGACAAATCCGCATTTCTAAGCCCACTTGAGGGTGGCAAATTCAAACCATTTTCAAAAGCAAACATGAGTTGAATTCGTTCCAATTCTCGCGATTTTAGTCTATACTTGCTTGTGTGCGTCACATAGTAAAGATAACTAAATAACTGGAACAAGAACACATCAGGTTTATAAAAAAGAACATATCATGTTTAGTAGAAGCCGATCTTTGATTGGGCGAGAGGGGGTCCTCATTTCATGACCTTTCCCTCTTCACACCTAAGTTCCCGAGCCAAAGTAACTTTGGTGATGACGGACACGTGGCCTTTGGCTTGGCACGAGTCAGGGTTTCCTAAATTTTTCCAAAATAAAATATTTAGGCGGCGACTTTGTAATCTGGCAGCAGTCCAATTTTGGCATTATTTGATTTAAAATTGATTTTCCAAAAAGATTTGCCAGATTGGACTCTTTGGTGTTTATCAGTTTCACATTGCACTTATGAGACTAGATTCAGAACCATAGGTAGAGTCCGAATTGCGAGGCCTTCTTTTCAAGACCTTTTCTGAAAGGCGAGGGCGCGGAAAAAGGTAAGCCCACAGTTATTCTTATTAATAGCAAGTTTTGGTACATCGTCATTACATTTAACTTGAAGAGACCATCACTCATGTATCCTTTACCAACATACATACCACTCTTTATTAATACAAATTTATCAGACTCAAATACAAGCCTAAAATCATTTTTACTTAACAAAAAACTAGAAACTAAATTCTTTCAGATGTCTGGTACATGCATCACGTTGTTGAGGGTTAGTTCCTTCCCCGATGTCATCTTCAAGACTACTTTCCCTTGTCCAGCCACAATAGAAGTATATGAATTTCCCATGAATAGTTTCTCACCATTTGCAGCCTCATTATAAGTAGTGAACATCTTCTTGTCTGCACAAATGTGTCGAGTTGCCCCAGTGTCAACCTACCATTCCTTGGCATTTCCAACCAAATTAGCCTCAGACATCATAGCAGAGAGATTGATGTCATTTACCCCATTAGAGATATAATCAAGTTCTGTCACATTGGCTTGATTGGTAGTCTTCTTGCTTGTATTTCCACAATCCTTCTTAGTGCGGCGGCAATTAGAGGCTTGATGTCAGGTCTTGCCATAGTTATAGCATTTACCTTTGAACTTTTTATTGCCATTGTTGTCGCCTTGTTTAGGATCATCTCCAGCAAACTTCCTCTTTTTGTTATGTGGTTTGGGCACATGTTCAACCACATTGGCCTTGGACTTAATGAGATTTTTACCATTCCTCTTTTCAGCCTTACGATTATCTTCCTTAATTCTTAGTTTTATAATCAATTTATCTATGGTTGTCTCATTGCGTTTATGTTTTAAATAATTTTCGAAATTTTTCCAAGCCGGTGGTAATTTTTCCACTAACGTAGCGACTTGGAAAGAATCACTCAGAGACACACCCTCAGCATGAATATCATGCAAAATTAATTGAAAATTTTGAACTTGAGAAATTATCGTTTAGGAGTCTACCATAACGAAATCCAGAAATTTGCCGAAAACAATTTTTTTTGGGCTGGTATCCTCTGTCTTGTATTTTTTCTTCAAAAAATCCCATAATTCTTTTGGTGTTTTTAGAGGACTGTAAACATTATACAACATGTTGTCAAGACCATTGAGGATGTAGTTTCTGCATAGAAAATTAGAATGTTTCCAATCGTTTACAACGGCAACAACTTGCTGATCACTTTAATCCTCTTTCAGTACTGGAGCCACTTCACGGAGAAACTAGGCCAGATTTAGAGTTATAAGATAGAACAGTATTTTCTGCCACCATCTCTTAAATTCGGTGCCATTAAATTTTTCTGATTTTTCTCCATGATTTATTGAAACTTGAACATGGTTCTAGATAGGGACTGGAGTCGTTGTAACAATCGGTTTTGGAGTACTACTTTCAGCAGCCGTAATATCTGATTACAAAAATCAGAAAAACCAAAACACAAATTAATTTTTTAGTTACTCAAACCAGAAAATAAATTATAACACAAAATAATTTTATTTTTCTTGTTATAAAAACCAGGAAAATAAAATACTACACAATAATTTTCTGTAACACTACTACACAAATTAATATTTTGAAATTGTTAATGACATTAGTATATTACTACTAGTTGTCAAAGAAAATAAACAGTATATTACTACTATTTGTCAAATAGTGTATGACTACTATTTGTATTTTTCAACCAGAATATCACTTTGTAAAAAGCACAGAAAATAAATACAATGAAGACACTAAAAAAAAATCTGTCTTAAGATTATTGGACAATCTTTACTGTATTTGAAGAAATAAAGAGAGGAGAGAGACTACTTGATTACAAAAATCAAAATAGTATAAAAGATAAAATAAAATAAAATAAAACAGATTTTTATTTTGTTACAAAAACAAAATCAAAATCTGATATAAATAAATAAATTGAAAGTAAAAAAAAATACTTACCTTATTTATTTGTCGAACAAATTTTTGATTAAGTCCAATGTTTAACACTGTGTCCTTAAGATAGATTCATCCTCTCCATGGTGCTTTTAGATTGTGGATGTCTATCTCCCAAGATAAAATGATTAACAATGAATAATAGCTGCACTACAAATTATTCCTATAATGAACACACTTTGTGTTTACACTCTTTCTCACAGAAAAATAATGCAGCAAAATGCAGAGAGAGCAATGGCCGCGTTGAGTACGGAATTAAGTGAAAAAAACCCAAATAAGGGACTGCCTACTTATAGATAGAAATGTGGCTGTTTAGTTTGAATTAAACAGGTACCAAACCTGTTCAGTTTTGAATCAAACCTGTTCAGTTTGAATTTGCTGAATTTGTTTGGTTTAAAACAGATAGGAACTTGTTGGGTTTGAACTTAAACAGATATGGAACTGTTCAGAAAATTTGAAGGGGTGCAAGCCAAAATTTTGAATTTTTCCAACCGAAATTTTGAAATAAAAACCAAACTGATTTTTATTTCCAAACAAATAAAATAAATTCAGGTGTTTTTGGCAGCCCAACCCAACCTCACACCATGCACCCGCACTCGCACCAATACCCGCGCCCGCGCCCGCGCCCAGTCAAACGGACGGACGGCGGTGGTGGTGGCGCACGCGCGTGTGTTTATTTTTGGGTCCAATGGGTCTAGTCCACTTTTCCCATAACCTCTCCCTTCTACAAACTTGGGGTGCCTCTTGGGGTCCTCCCCAAGTTGTAAACTCAAGCCTTATAAACCCGCAAAAATTTGCCTACCAAACCAATGTGCGACAAGCCTTTAATTCAAACTTTTAAGGAATTTCCACCAAAACTCCATTTCCATGGAGCTCACTTTGGCTTCAATTTCCCATTCTCCCGATAATGGTTTTGAGTAACCAAATATACTACGTGAATTACAATGTGGTATAGAATGCGTTACCGACTTGCCAACTTTGGCGCATGGGTCCCACCTAAAAAATAGACCAAAGTTAAGGAAAAATCTGATTTTTCCAAAAGCATTTCTAACATCTTATTGTTGTAAACTCGCTACAAAATAGCTTTACTCGAGTTCAATGTATTGCACTTTGAGAGGTTTATAAAAAGAGTGTACTAAATTATCAGCTCATTTGGGAATTTGAAAGTTGGGATTTTTTGGTTAAAATAGTCACAAAAAATAAAATAGGCTTTTTAACCTAATAAGACAAAATATCATATCCAACCCATAATCATTACATTCTTTTTCTCACAAAAAGTCAAAAAAGTCAAAAAGCCCTTCTCAAACAAGACTTTTTAGCCTCGGGCTAGAATAGCTAAAAAGTTAAAAAGTCAAAAAGCCAACCCACTTATCAAACGAACCCTATATATGATTTGTTTTTTCATTATTTTATATCATTTTAATATATCAGAATATAGAGTAAATTACATTCACCTCCCCTGAGGTTTTTGACAAATACAGGAACCTCCTCTGTAATTTGAATAATTACATAAACCTCTCATACTTTAACTGACATTGTCAAGATTCTCCCATATTTGAACATCCGTTACATGTGATAGCTGAACCTACTGATGTCATTACTAATAAATCCAAGAATACCAATAATGCCTCACGGCTGTTGGACAGTTATTAACATATTTTTTAGGGTAAACTACGCTCACCTCCCTTGAGGTTTTTGAGGGTAAGTATTACACATTTTTTTTCTTACTTGTGCTATACTATAATAAAATTTTAGAATGATATAATAATTGTAACATTAGTAGATAAGAAAATTTAATAATTGTTAGGGTAAATTATACTAGCTACTCTTGAGATTTGGAGAATAAAATAAGCTTCACAAACTTGGTACAATTACATCATGTGGGTGTTGATTTTTGACCTCACAACCAAACAAGGAACTCAGTTGGAGAGTACTGGCAGAATAGATTAAGCCCAACAAACCTGTAATAAGAAGATGAGAATACCATGGTGGTTCGCCACCTGGGGGCACTCCGACGATCAAGTCAGTAATCAATATCTCTCAAAGATAGCAAATTGTACTTAAACTCACAAGAAAGAACTTACCTTAAACCCACGAGGGTGCCCTGTTTTTATACCCAGTAGTGACCTGATCCCCGTAGAAGCCTCACTTCATGGGACTCAAGCTTTATGCTTATCCTGGACCCTTATCTAGATAGAGATAAGCTCTTCTTGAGCCTTATCTCTATCCAGACTGAGATCCTCCCTTGTTCTAGGATTCTTGTTCCTTATCTGCTTATCTTAGATTTCGGTATCTCTGCAGATAACCTCGGCCTAACCAAGATCACCTCAGCAATATGAGCAGGCCACATGGCACCTCAGCTAATACTTTGGCATCACCTTAGCCACATGCTGTTATTCACAAAATACTTCCCCACAACTGCCCCTTGGGTTCTATTACCTTGGCAACCTAAGGTGATGGAACCTATATCGTCTGATCTTCCAACATGTTAGCTAAACAACATGCTAGAGCTACTCCTCTGACCGAGATCATGACTCATTGGCTTCATGAAATAAGGAGTCAAATGTCCACTCATCACAAACCAAGAATTAAGAATTTAGTTCTTTAAGCATCTCAATCGAGATCACTCCTCTAGCTGAGGTTATTGCTTCATAAATCAAGAAGTTCAAGAGCTCTAACTGTGCATGAGCTGTCACGCACAGTCTTTCCAACTGTTTCATATACGTGTCCTTTCTTTATTAGTTTGTACTTGACATGCGCTATCAGGGCTCGCCATTTTTGCCTATGCTGCTTGACAAGCACGTTGTCCAAGATAGCTCATTATGTTTTGCCGCCTTTTCACATTTTTGACAAAACTCTTTCTCTTTTCTCTCCGTCTTTTCACTTTTGCAATTACAACCCTTTTCTACTCTTAGACCTTCTCTCTCTACATTCTACCATTGTCAACCTTTTGAAGCTCTGCAATCGTGCTCCATTTATTACCTCCGACAAAGTAGTCATCATTCTGCTCTATTCATTGTGGTTGTCAGATTCTAGCAACACCTACTCCGGCGTTCATTTCCTCGGCCCCCGTCGATAAGTCTTTAATTTCTCCTTTTTCAATTCCAGTTTTCAATGTGTTTCTTTCTTTGAGTTTGCCACAAGCGCATGCTGTATCTCTTTGTGTGCTATCATTGAATCTGTATGTGTGTCTGGATCTTGAATCATTTTTGCTTGTCTTTGTGCTTTCTGTATTTCAATTGCTTTACATTCTTGAATCTGTTAATTGTATTGTTTATTGTTCATGTGACGCACACCAATATACACTAGGATTATATTTTGGTTGCCATTCCTTGGTTTTTGAATGTTCACTGTTGCACTGATCATGTTTGTGTTCTTGAATGTCTGGCACTGTTGTCGCCATATCTGTGTTTGTTTCATTTGATTCTTGAATTTTCTTTGCCTTTGATTCTTTTTTATTCTGAATCATGTCCCTTTTTTTGTTTTTCTTGCTTGTTTTTAGATCTTTGGCCTTTGATTCTTATTTCTGTAGTTCTAGGCTTGGGATTTGCTTTAGGACTCATATCATTCGGAAAACTAAAACCAATTCCCCTTAGATCCTCAAGAATCCTTACCCCAGAGCTCTCTAGGATCTAGCTGAGGTCTACAGACCCATACTAATCAATTTTCACAGAAATCCAGCACAAAGCACTTTAAGCTGAGATCATGGGTATGTTTAGGTGGAGGGTAGACACCCCGACCAAACTAGAGTACTTCCGACAAGAGTTCTCCATTCCAATCGACTTTCAAATTAGGTTGGCTGAGGAGGAGGACTCTATCATGGCTGATGGAGATTCCATGCCTTTCCCCGTGGTCGCATTCATTAAGTGTGGACTTCGGTTCCCTTTAGACATCTTGTTTAGGGAAATTCTTCACTATTACAAGCTCAACCCTATGTAACTAGCCATCAACTCTTATAGGGCTATCAACAGTATAATCGAGCGAGCATGCTGAGAAAAAGCTAGGATCACACTAGCCGACATCCAGTTCTGTTACACAATGTGTGGCCTTAAGTCTGACAAAGGCTACATGTATTATCTCAAGCCCAGATCCACTGCTTACGAACTTATAGCCAACCTCCCAGACTCCAACAAGGCTGCTAGAGATGACTACTTGATTGTCTCAGGCAACTGGAAGTTTGCATCTGATCATGACCTTCATCTTTTTCCCTTACGCTGAGGAGTTTTTAGGAAAGACGAGGGTAAGGACTTAGCCATCATGTAATTCCATCTCTGTTAAGACTTGTCAATTCATCTATCTGTACTAATATTTGTGTTTTGCCTTTTGCAGTTCTTTCTCAGCCATCAAAGGACTTCCACTAGAGCACCTTCCCAGGCCTAGGTCTAAAAAGGCTTTTGGGTTTGTCAATTGAGAAGTGCAAAGCCCCATTGCTGCTCAACTATATCCCGACCTACAAGTCTGCTCTGCCCGACATTTCTCGCCGAAGTAAGACTCCTCCATCTGCCTTAACTCCTCTAGCCACTTCGTTACCCAGGCCAGACCAAATTTCATCTTCAGATCCAATAGAGCAACCATCCACCTCTGCTCCCCAACTCATTCCACCATCTCAGTGCCAACACTGACACTGACAGCAAGCTCCTCTGAACGCTCCAGCCAGTAGAACTCGTAGCTACAAATGCCAATCCTTTGATTTCCCTTCCTACAATCCACTTTAGTACAAGGGTCACTGTCGCTGCCACCGGTGACAACATAGGCTGTAGCAAAGCCGTTGTGGAAGACCTCCAGGCCGACTTGCCAGGAATGGTTACTGTTCAATCTTCTTTCCCATCTCAATCCCAACCCTAGCAAAAACCCAAACGAGTCAAAAGGGCTAAGGCAAAGGCCATAATAACACAAGTCGCTACAGACTCAGAGGATACATTGCCGTTATCAAAGTTGGCCAAGGCTGAGAAGAGCACTACTGCTGCTAAGAAGAGGCCTGCCAAGGCCGAGCAATCCGACAAACAGTGATCAAAGAAGCCGAGGTCCGAAGGGTCAGTGGGACTAGGTGTTTTCAAAGTTAAGGAGCTCTAGGCTCCAGCAATAATGGTTGGGAATCAACCGATGACAGCTGGCGACAGTGCCATCGACAACATTAAGGTCAATGCCGCTCTCTCAACCACCATGCTCTTTCTGGCCAACTTGAATCGCATGGCCGAGATTAGTGAGTACGATAACTTTGCATTGATGATGTAGCATTCTATCCTAGTAAGTCTTCAACACTTGTAATTTTTCATTTTGGTTTTCTGTCTATACCTGTAGGCACCCTATTTTTGACCACTCTTATGACTTGGGCAGCATCACTTGCATACCTGATGATGAATGTATATGCTTGTCAAGTGCTTGAAAGTCCTCAGTGGAATGCCACAGCTCTAAACCTCAAAACCCTACAAACTTTGTGCCTTGTTTTTGCACCCAAACCTTAGCCTTTTAAACCTGAAAAACTTGGGACTTGCAAGCCTATTTTTGTGGACTGCCGGCCATCCCTTGTGGCTGTCGGCCACCCTTGTGCCTTGCTAGCCAAGTGTGTGGCCTGTTGGCCAAAATTGGTGGCCTGCCAGCCATAAGCGTGTTTTGCAAATATTTTATGACGGTTGTGCCAGTTGTTTGTACAAATGCTTGCATTTGCTCCCATGTGTATGGATGGATGTTTTTAAGGGAGTGGCCTTCTTTTCTATAAATAGAGGTGCTCCCCTTCCATTTTTGAGGGTTAGAAAAATTAGAGCAAAAATTAATTTTCTCTTTTTACAATTCTTTCTCTCTCTTGAAATTTCTTGAGTTTTTGCCTATACTCACTTAACCAAACCTTGCCATCTTTGAGCTGAGTTACTTTTGAGCCTACTTTGAGCTTTGGAGGGTGTGTATGTCTTGAATTGTTGCTTAAAAGTGCTCTTCTCTTCAAGAGCTATAAGGCTTAGCTTGTTTTATTGCTTTATTTGCTTTGTTTCCTACTATTTTTGGACTGTATAAACTCTGTATTTTGGGGCTGAAACTTGTGGTTTAAGGCCTTAAAAGGGTGGAGGGGTGGTTCACCTTTCTTTCCACCTTGCTTCTCTAGCATTTACCTTTGTGTTTCCCACCTTTACAATATCTTTTTTTTGAGCTTTTAAGCACTGATTTTCAGAGTTATTTCAGTGTCCAAAATTGGAGGGGTTAGCCTCCCCTCCTTGTGTCTTGTTCACTAGCTTACATAGCTCTATGTTTTATTTTATTATTTTAGCTTTTTTTTTTTGTTTTAATTCTAGCATGTTTTAGGGCTTATTTAGCACTTTTTTAGGACTGTTTTTAAGTGTTCATTGCATTTGAGCCTTGTATTGCATGCTTGTAGTGTAATTGCCCTCATAGGCTTGGTGGTTTAGGCTCTAGCCACCAACCTATTTGAGTTGATTGTGTTTATTTCTTGCTTTTCATATTTGTTTTCATATCTAATCACTTCTGCAACCTCCTTTCTTTCTTAGCTTTTGCTTTGCTTTGCTTTGAAAGTTGGTTCAAACTAGTTTCTTGTTTAAAGCATGAGATTGAGGTCTTATGCTTAATGGTTTAATCCCTTTGGGGGTTCATTATCAATGGCATGACACTTCTCTCATGTCTAAAACACCTTTTGGTTTGATGCTTCTTTCCATTAGAGGACTTAAAACTTACCTTTGGACTTAATGAATTAAAGAATGGAAAGGTAATTAAAATGGAGTAATAAAACTTGGACTAAAATGATGCAAGATAATAACTTGGTTTGGGTTCAATCGGACGTTAATTGAACCCTTGAGTCTTAAGTTGTTTCATACTCATTAGTGATGAAAATGGTTCAAGAGTCATTGTCAACCACTTTCCTTGATCAATCCATGATAGGAAGGGGGTTTGAGAGTCTTATTTGTTGTATTTATTGAACTTACACACTTTAGTTCATATGCCATCGTGCAATAAAATTGCATCGATTGATGGTTTATGAATCAAATTTACTACTCGTTTAAGCTGTTTGATGATAAGGAGGGCTAAGTTGTGCAAACAACCCTTGAGAATACCCTGTGCTTGCTCTGTTTGCTCTTAGTTATAGTAGGAAAAACCAGGCATCAGTGGCTAGCAGGCCATTTTTTGTGGTCGGCAAACCATCGTTTGTGGTTGGCAGGCCACCACTTCTAGCCTGCCAGCCAGCTTTGCAAAACCTAGCAATGTACTTTTCTAACAAAATAGAGTTGGGTTTGAGTTGAAAAAAATAGTGCAAGTGTTCTACTGTGTAATAGAGGCATCTGGCAGTAGAACAATGCCTTTTTTTATTTTTTCTGGTGGAAGTCCGCGCATGCATGAGTGTTCTTCATTTCCCGAGGTGGAGTAATTAGAGTAGTTAGCTTAATACTTCTCTAAGCTTTGTATTCATGTTTAATTAGTAATTCATTATTTAGTTTTAAATTGTTATAATAATTAATTAGCTAGTTTAGTTAATTATTTCATTCGTTTTGTAATTCGTAGTAATTAGTTTAGCAAGTTAGTTTATTTGGATCCTCCTGCGTGAGGGCATAAATGTTGTACTAATGTGTATGTCTTCCAACCCTACGTCTTTCTCCCTTTTATTTACATGCTTATGATGGTTAGTTTAGAAGCATTATGTTTCATTTAGCATCTCTCATGTTTGCATCCACTTGTATTGCATGTATCGAGGCTCGGTTCATTATTCTAACTTGCATCGTTAGTTAAATACCTCACCTTACCTTTTGTGGTCGGCAAGCCATCGTTTGTGGCCAGTAGGCCACCACTTCTAGCCTACCGGCCACCTTTGCAAAACCCAGCAGTGTACTTTTCTAGCAAAATATAGTTGGTTTTGAGGTGAAAAATGGTGCAAGTGTTCTACTGTGCAATAGAGGCATCTGGTAACAGAATAGTGGCTTTTTTCAAGTGGAAGTCTGCGCATACATTAGCATTCCTTGTTTCCCGAGGTGGAGTAGTTAGAGTAGTTAGCTTAATACTTCTCTAAACTTTGTATTCATGTCATAATTAGTTAATTTGTAATTAATTATTTAGTTCTAATTTGTTAAATAGTTAATTAGTGTAGTTAAGTAGCTAGTTACATAGACTAATTAATTTGTTGTAATAATTAGTTAGCTAGAATAATTAATTATTTTGTTGTTGTAATAATTAGTTAAGTAGTTTAACTAATTTAATTTGTTTTGTAATTTGTAGTAATTAGCATAGCTAGTTAGTTTATTCGGACCCTCCTGTGTGAGGGCGTAAATGTTGTAATAACATTTATGTCTTCCAACCCCATGTCTTTCTTCCTTTTATTTACCTGCTTATGATGGTTAGTTTAGAAGCATCATGTTTCATTTAGCATCTCTCATGTTTGCATCCACTTGTATTGCACGCATTGAGGCTCGGTTCATCATTCTAACTTGCATCGTTAGTTAAATGCCTCTTTGAATATGTGCTTAGACCGCATGCTATCAAATTGATTCATATACCATGTTAGTAACCGAGCCTAGTAATTGCATATCGCATGCGTTGCATTAGTTATATTGCATTCGTTAGGATAATGCATTTTTTCCTAACTCTTTTGTTTATTTTGGCTTGGAGTACTAGGTGAGCTTTTATTTGCTTTAGCATAATTGCATGAGGGTGATTGTTGCCATGTCAAAGCATACTCATAATGAGGCTAAGTGCTTAAATGATAAACTGCTTGAATGCCCGTGGATGAAGGCTAATTGCTTGAATTGGGATAGTTTGATTCATGTATATTTGAGCTCACTTTTTCAAGTGGCTCATTCGTAAACTCTTTTCCAAAACAAACATGAAATCAAGTGTTCCAATTTTTGCAAGTTAGTCTATACTTGTGTGTCTGTGCATCACATAGTAATGCTAGCCTAATAATCAGAACAAGAGCATATAATGTAAATAAGATTCACATCATGATTAGTAGAGGCCGAACTTTGATCGGGCGAGGGGGGGTGCTCAATTCATGACCTTCCCCTCTTGCACCTAAGTTCCCGAGTTAAGATAATCTTGGTGATGACGGACACATGGCCTTTGACACGAGTCATGGGTTTCCTAAATTTTTCAAAAATATTTAGGTGGCGATTCTGTATTTGGCAAAGCAGTCCATTTTTGGTAATTTGATTTAAAATTGATTTTCTAAAGATTTGCCGGATTTAGACTCTTTGGTGTTTATCTATTTCACATTGCACTTGTGAGATCAGATTCAGAACCGCGAGAGTTTGATACTATAGGGCTTATTCGTCTTCCGAAAGGGGCCACAAAAGTCGAACTACAGTTTTTAGCGACTCTACTAGAGATTTAAAGAAATTGACTTGAACTTCATGATGGGAACTTTTATCTACGCTTATATGTTCTTTGCATTTACATTTGTATTGGTGCGCTTAAGTCACTGTGTTTGTTGACTGCTATTCCTGGACGGTATGTCGGAGGCTTGCCCAAAAGCTTGCCAAAAGGCTGACCGGTCGTGGGCTCTACTATGTTGGGAACACAATCCTTGGATCTAGATCACCGCTGTACCGCTTGAACCACCTTTCATTTCTCAACGTTAGGTGTGAGAGGTATATTAGGTAATCTTGCTGAGGTCCCCTTTCGGCCATTCGACCTAGTTGTACATATAGTGAAACCATAGTGACTGTTCCAAACTTGGATAGGATGCTCACCCATTTGTAGGATGTTGTGAAACTCATTGTTTGAAATAGTGCAGCCTAGATCATGCCAAAAAATCTAGGACAGGGTAACTCTACCCCCTCATAGGGGTGTTTCAATTCTTTTACTTGGAATGTGCTTTTATAGTGAAACTGTACATGATAGTTCGCATTAGTATGAGTTTGAGAACAGAGTTCAGTGGGGATTACAGTTTAGCTATGTGTTTTGACTGCTGTGAATTGGAGCTGAAGTGCTGTCCAACTTTTGATCGTGTTTTTCTTTCTTTATTTTTGCTAGGTAGTTTACCATCATAGCTTTAGAAAGACCTGATATTCTCCAAGTTATGTGGACTCGTTTTGGCAAGCTTTGCAAAGCTCAAGACCTTCTTGGCAGTTAACCAATGTTAGTCTCACTTCCGTAAGTCACTCGGCGAAGAACGAACAGACAATCAGTAGTATCAGTACAAAGCACACTGCAAACACCTATTCGCTCTCACTCAATCAGTTCATCAGCATCTAGTTCACCCAGACCAGCAATGACACATAATACAGCATAGAACACAGAGGAATTTGCTTCCATGATGACAGCTTTCCAAAGAACTATGGACACTGCTGTCACGCCCTCAAAATAAAGTGAATAATCCATCCCATGAGATTCATGAACATAATAGAAAATTTTATACTTTCCTTTATCAGAGTTTATATTACAAGAAATATTACATGCATCACACTTTCATAAATGTTCATTCTGAAACTATAGCATGTAACACTAGTTGATAACAACAAAATAAATGCGCTACGGGCTTACATCTTTCCAAGATATCACTTGGTTACAACAAAAAGAGTCCTAGACTCTATACATGTAAAGCCCTTGGCTTGAATAAACATTTAACATAGAAGTAATAAAACAAAGCCTCCAACCCCCAAGTCTCCCTACGCTACATCCATGGAGGAGGCATGTCACCTGTACCTGAAAATGGTTTCCCAAGTAGGGTGAGCCAAAGCCCAGTAGAGATAAACTAACACAATATATGAGATTTAACTAAGATATAAATGTCAGATGAAAGTCCAATACTCCAGGCCAACTTACATTCTCCCCATTACCATTCAATATTGATATCCACATCTTAATCCATTTCCATTCATTCATTTCAAATCAATTCATGAGTGTAGTTCCATATCATCTAAACAATCCCAATTGAGACTATAACTCATTCATTCACAATTCAATAACAATCATTATTCAAACACTTCAATCTTCTTGCCATTTTATGGATTCTCGTCCGAGGGAATTGGCACCCAATATAAACATATAAGATTTCAGGACTTTCACCCTGGACACTCTGGCCAACTTAATTTAAAATGGAGTTCATTCCCTATCTTCTCCCACATAATAGAGTACATCCCCTGTCTCCTCCCAAACAATGATACATATACAATGTATTTAAAAGTGTTGTCATATACAATGACTATCCAAATCACATATTCAATGGTTTAATCAAACCATCATATTCAATGACATAATTCAAATGTTCAATTTCAATTCCAATTCACCTAGTCCTCATACAATTTCTACAACAATCATAACTATCCTCCACCGATAGCCCAAAATAGATATTTCAAAATAGATGTACAATTTAACAAATAGATAATTTATCAAATTTTTTCATATGTGAGTGATTTATCAAACCCATCTACACCATTGATTCACAAATCCTCCCAATTTCATATTTCTCATATCAATTTCATTATTTATACAAAATAATTACTGAACACAAATTAGGGCAATTTTTCCCCATTTTCAAATATCAATCCCAAGTCCAAATTTCATCATTTTAACCCATATAACCTCATATTCAATACGCCATATATATATATATATATATTCATGGAACCCAATATAAAAATCCCTCTTTTAAATTTTGGACCCAAACCCTAACTTCACCCAAATCCTCCAAAATTCCACCACTTATACAAAATGACAAATACCTAGTTTAAAAACCATATCAAGGTGTAGAATATCCCTACCTCAAGTGTAGAAGTCTAAAAGAGAAGAAAGAGATATTCAAAATTGCACAAAACCAAGCTTGGTTCGGATGGAATGGAAGCCCACAAGGTACTCCACCTTTTGCTCAAAGGAAGTAGGGTAGTGGTGCTTGGATCAAAGAGTATTTGTAGAGAGAGGGAGTATTAGAGAGAGAGGGTGCCAAATTAGGGTTTTTTGCAAAAAGGAAATCAAAAGTGATATAAAACTCCTTTGCTGCGAACTGATATACACGACCTTCACTCGAGCGAAGGAGTTATCGCTTGAGTGACCAAACACAACAAGTGACCTTGCTCAAACACAAAATGCATAGCTTCAGAAGTTTTACAGACGTACACGCTCGCTTGAGCAAAGAACTTCACTGTCCCAGAAATTCTGTGTTTGGGAAAGAAACATGAGTACTCCTAAATCTTGCTCGAGCACAAGAGACCTTGCTCGAGCGAAGAAGCAAATTTCAGAAGTCTCGCTCAAGCATAAGAAGCCTTACTCGAGCGAAAAAGCCAAAATTTGGGCAACAACAATCTAGACCAACTAACAACCAACTTATTCCAAACACGCCCAACATGTTCCAAAACTCAAATTCAAAGAGTTAAAGGAGGAAAACAAGACATGGATGCAATATTAAACTATGAAACTCGAGTCCGGAATGTAACAAAGGTCGGGTCAAAACCCGGATCGCTATAACCTCCTCTCTTAAAGAATTTCGTTCCCGAAATTTCAAATCAAGTTTCAAAATCGTACTTAGCAAATTTCCAAAATGGCTACAATTCAATTCTCATTACCATGACCCACCTACCAGTCATTCCATTCCTTCACAAGAGAACAACCCCACAATATATAATTCAACATGTTTTATCAATATGCATCTTTCAAAATTCAACCACTTTCAAGACGTACATCTCATATTTCCAAAACATATTCAATGTTTATGATAAATTTGCATTTTCAAAACTAAAACAATATATACAATGTTCAAATCAACTTGCGTTTCCGAAACATATTTAACATATATAATGTCTTCATAGTTTATAAACAAAACTAAAATCTCAACATATATTCAAACATCAATAAATAAGTCCGGATATTTCTCTCGGACTTCCAATTCACGCTCCCAAGTTGCTTCCTCAACCTCGTGATGTTTTCACAATACTCTGACCAAGGGAATTGTCTTGCCTCGCAAGACTTGGTCCCGCCTATCCAAGACTCTCACCGGTCTCTCCTCATATGAGGCATCCTCGTCTACCTCTAGGTCGGTCCAATCCAATACATGTGATGGATCCGGGTCGTACTTCCGAAGTATACTAATATGAAACACGTCATGCAACGCCAAACGATAGACGACCTCCCCAATCTGCTCAAGGATCTCAAAAGGACCTATAAACCGAGGGGATAACTTCTCACTTTTTCTAAATCTCATCAAACCCCATCTAGGTGATATTTTCAAAAAGACATGATCACCCACCTCGAATGACAAAGGTCTCCTCCTACGGTCAGCATAACTCTTTTGGCGACTCTAGGTCGTAACCAACCTCTTACGAATAAGTGTAACTTTCTTTGTCGTTTCCCATACCAACTCTGGGCCCAATAAAGGTGCATCCTCTACCTCGGCCCAACACACTAGAGATCTACATGGTCGGCCATACAAGGCCTCAAACGGTGCCATGTCAATACTCGATTGGAAACTGTTATTGTAGGCAAACTCCACTAAGGGTAGGTGTCTCTCCCACAACCCCTTAAAGTCAAGGACATAGCCTCGAAGCATATCCTCAAGGATCTGAATAGGACGCTCGGACTGCTCGTCAGTCTGAGGATGGTAAGCCATGCTAAAAGTCAGTCTAGTGCCCAAGGCACTCTGCAAGCTCTACTACAGTTGAGCTGTAAAATGCGGATCTCTACTCGAAACAATCGTCACAGTTGTCACGCCCTCAAAAGAAAGTGAATAATCCATCCCATAAGATTCATGAACATAATAGAAAATGTTATACTTTTCTTTATTAGAGTTTATATTACAAGAAATATTACATACATCACACTTTCATAAATGTTTATTCTGAAACTACAGCATGTAACACTAGTTGATAATAACAAAATAAATGTGCTACGGGCTTACATCTTTCCAAGATATCACTTGGTTACAACAAAAAGAGTTCTAGACTCTATACATGTAAAGCCCTTGGCTTGAATAAACATTTAACACAGAAGTAATAAAACAAAGCCTCCAGCCCCCAAGTCCTCCCAAACTACGTCTTTAGAGGAGGCATGTCACCTATACCTGAAAATGATTTCCCAAGTAGGGTGAGACAAAGCCCAGTAGAGATAAACTAACACAATAAATGAGATTTAACTAAGATATAAATGTCAAATGAAAGTCCAATACTCAAGGCCAACTTACATTCTCCCCATTACCATTCAATATTGATATCCACATCGTAATCCATTTCCATTCATTTATTTCAAATCAATTCATGAGTGTAGTTCCATATCATCTAAACAACCCCAAATGAGACTACAACTTATTCGTTCACAATTCAATAACAATCATTATTCAAACACTTCAATCTTCTTGCCATTTTACGGATTCTCATCCAAGGGAATCGGCATCCAAATATACACATATAAGATTTCAGGACTTTCACCCTGGACACATCGGCCAACTTAATTTAAAATGGAGTTCATCCCTTATCTCCTTCCAAACAATGGAGTACATCCCGTATCTCCTCCCAAACAATGATACATATACAATGTATTTAGAAGCATTGTCATATACAATGACTATCCAAATCACATATTCAATGGTTTAATCAAATCGTCATATTCAATGACATTGTGGGGAAGTGGATAAGGAAATACTCTTCAGATCCTGGAAGACGCCAATGATCCTCTGCTAGTCATCTGCAAAGATACAAATACTCCGGTCGGGGGTGCCGGAATTAGCACTCCGACGGACAAGTCAGTTCCTCTACTCAAGAAAGCTTGTTCACTAAGTTTTTAGAAGTGATTCTTGCATACCTTTACAAATCTGAAGCTCTTGTATTTATATCCATTCTCTGGACCTCGGGGCCAGAGTTTACTTTTTATTTATTATTCTTGCATTTGTCCTGATATGCCTTCTGAAATCTATTCGGCCTTAAGAACATATTCGGCGTCCTAGTTGAGCAGAATGAAGCCGTTCAGTTCCCGGCTCCTCGGGTATACCAGATTTCGTTCCTCTATTTATTCGGCTCCCACAATTGCCCCCCAAGCGTTCTGTCAATGACAGTTGGGTGAAATGCTTGGTTCCGATTTTCAAATACTCTGAATCGAAGTTTGGGGGTTAGACTTATCACGCGGACGTTTAATTACTCCCCCTTTAATCATCGTCTCAACTTCCTGCCCCTTCGTACACGCCTATTTATTATGATTTAAAATCTGATGTCCTTTCGAATCCGTGTTCTATGACGCTGGTTCCTGGGTTTCTCTTCGAATCCTTCTTGCAATTCTTCCATCTGTGATACTCTCTTCATTTTTGTAAGTTTTCCTCTCCCCTGCTCTGAAGCTTTTCCTAGTTTGTTTATTTCGTCGCATGTTCTTATAGTCAGTAGGTTATGGCGAAACATTTGAAAGACCTCCTTTCGTCAGATCGAATTATTGGCTTTAGACGCCATTTCTCTATTCCTGACGATGTCCACCTGTCGTTTGTGGCGGGCGGCACTCTTGACATGGAGAGGGAGGACAAAACCACGATTGTCTTTCCCCTTTTGTCAATCACAGAGGGTGGAGTCCGCTTTCCCCTTCACCCGTTTCTGAGGGCTGTTCTTCGCCATTGGGATTTGATCCCTTTCCAGCCCAATGTGAATTTCTTTAGAATTATAATGGGGGTCGTAGCGCTGAACCGTTGCCTTGGAATTAATCTTGGCATTCCTGCCATTCGGCACTGTTATGCTTTGGCCAAGTCCTCTGGTCGGCACAGGCGTTACTTCCTCAGAGCTAAGGATACAGATCATCAGTTGATCACTATGCTTTCCAGCTCTGGGAAACGAGTTGATGATGTCATGGTCGTTGTCCGCGGCAACTGGGAGTTCGGCGAAGGGGAGGATCGTGTCGATCCTATTCCTAGACGTAGGGGCGAACCAGGTCGCCGAATGCCCTCTTGCTCGTATTGTGTGTTCATATTTGCCATACCCTGTTTTCTTGAGTCTTACGGCTTGTCTTGTGCAGGGAACGATTTGAAAAAAGTCCAAGCTTCAACTGACGACGCTGTTCTTTCGGACATTAGGATTGCTCTTAGTTATTTTGACCGTCGCAGTCTTCATAAGCAGGGAAGAACGGCTCACGTTCTGCTTTGCTACGAGCCTACATATACAACCTTTTCGGCTGCGGAAAACATACCGATTCCGAAGGGGGAAGATTTTCTCGTCGCTCGTATTTTATCCGACTTCAAAAACTTGAGACAGGTGGGTTTTGAAGGGTCCGATTCGGAGAATACTGACGTATCCGATATTGCCGAATTAGATCAGTCCGAGGCCGAATCTGAGGAGTTATTGGATTCTGCCGATCCTTCCTCTACTTCGGGGCGGGGGAACCTTTCTGTTGACGACGTTTCTCAACATACAGACAATCTTCCCATCTCGGGCTCCACTAACATGGCTAGGTTAAGCCTGACAAAGCTTGCTAAGAAGGCGAATGCGGAGAGGTTAGCTGCACGGCGAAGAGCGGAGGGCCTTTCGACCGAACCGCCCACCAGTGAATCTCAACATTCCCTCCCAGTTACCGAATCGAGATCCTTGGGAATTGTTGAGGAGGCGGCGACAAATAAAAATGCCGAATCCGCATTGGTTGGGAAAGCCGTTCAGGATGTTGAGGGAAAGGCGGAGAAACGCGTTAGGGATCGTGAGGTCGGTTTAGAAGATCACGGCGGCAAACGTCCTCGAATGGAGGGATCGAGTGAGGTTGTGCCCTTTTTGATTCGACCGATGGTAAGAAACATGCCGGTTCCTTCGGATGCCTCGGCGCTTAAAGACCCAGAGGTCGCGTTCGGCGTGGCAACGTCTTTGTCGTTGCCATCTGATATGGAGGCTTTCCAGTTGGAACCAGATTTGAATGCGACAATGTTAGCCGCGCAGTCGGCCCTTTTGGTGCGTATTCTGATTTTTCCTTCACTTCATCCAAACATTGTTCGCGTTACGTTTTTTTTGAATTTTTCTTTTGCAGACCGTTGGTAGGATAGCCGATGTAGGCCGCCGTCATCTCGACGCCGTCAAGCAGATTAGTCGTTTACGAAAGCAAGTTGAGGGCCAGAGGAAAAGGGCCGAGGACGAATTTTTAAGAGCAAACCAGGAGGCTTCTCGGGCAGAGGCCGTGGTAGAGAAAGCTCGTGATGCGGATAAATTGAAAGTGGTGGCCGAGAAGAAGGCCGACGATATGGAAGCTGCACTTGGCTTGTCTCGAAAGGCAGTTACCAGCCTGGAGGCTGAGTTGGCTGAAATGAAGGCGGCGAAGGTGATTGCCGATTCAAAAGTTTTCGAAGCCGGGAAAGAGGCTGGACTCGCCGAGTATGTGGACCAGGTCTCTCGGTTTGAGAATCGGGGCTTCAAACATGGTTGGCACAAAGCCCTTGCTGCAGCTGGAGTTTCGCTGAATATACCAATACCGTATGAGCAAGTGGACATCGATCCGTTGGAGACTGATTCCGAGGGTTGATCTTTACGATACACAATTGTTATGATTTCGAGAAAATATTTTTTCCGTTTGTTTTTGTTATTTTGTATTTGTTTATCAGACATTTTTCATGCGGGCTGATATTATAAAATGTTATGATACAGAAATGGACGTCGATACTTTTTTGTAGTTATAAAATGTTATGAATTTGCTCAATGTGCTGATGTTTTCGTAATTTTATGGTGATATTTCTTAATAGATCTATAATCTGTCCTTGAAAAGCTGGCTGAGGCATCTTTGAAAAGGTGGCCAATTAGATTGATAAATCTGCCCTTGCCTTAGCCAGGGCGCGAGCGTGAAGAGCCGAATGGTTCACACTCGGGGGCTGGCCGAGGCATCTTTGAAAAGGCGGCCGATTAGATTAATAAATCTGCCCTTGCCTTGGCCAGGGCGCGAGCGTGAAGAGCCGAATGGTTCACACTCGGGGGCTGGCCGAGGCATCTTTGAAAAGGAGGCCGATTAGATTAATAAATCTGCCCTTGCCTTGGCCAGGGCGCGAGCGTGACGAGCCGAATGGGTCACACTCGTGGGCTGGCCGAGGCATCTTTGAAAAGGTGGCCGATTAGATTAATAAATCTGCCCTTGCCTTGGCCAGGGCCCGAGCGTGACGAGCCGAATGGTTCACACTCGTGGGCTGGCCGAGGCATCTTTGAAAAGGCGGCCGATTAGATTAATAAATCTGTCCTTGCCTTGGCCAGGGTGCGAGCGTGAAGAGCCGAATGGTTCACACTCGAGGGCTGGCCGAGGCATCTTTGAAAAGGCGGCCGATTAGATTAATAAATCTGCCCTTGCCTTGGCCAGGGCGTGAGCGTGACGAGCCGAATGGGTCACACTCGTGGGCTGGCCGAGGCATCTTTGAAAAGGTGGCCGATTAGATTAATAAATCTGCCCTTGCCTTGGCCAGGGCTCGAGCGTGACGAGCCGAATGGTTCACACTCGTCGGCTAGCCGAGGCATCTTTGAAAAGGTGGCCGATTAGATTAATAAATCTGCCCTTGCCTTGGCCAGGGCTCGAGCGTGACGAGCCGAATGGTTCACACTCGTTGGCACGCGAATCGTCCTCCGACGTTTGGCGTTCGGTCATACTGACGCTGCCTTGGGGGAGCTGCGCGTATCTTAGAATAAATAGGGTAAGTTCGTACCAAGGTTCCTATTTATTTGGGTACAGGGTTGAGCCAATACTGGAGAAGGACCGAGATTGGCTGAATTCAAACGTCGAAATGTATCGCAGCAGCGAGCCCACTGGTATGGAAAGAAGAGCATCCAAGGATCGGGAAAAACAGCAGCGCCTTAGTCGTCGAAGCAGGTCCCCTCAAAGGGACGTTCAACGGGGAGGTTTCCCATGCCCGCGACCGGGAATCGAGGTGGACGCGACGCCGCGGCCATTGAATTTTGCGGTTTTTGTGAAGAATAAATCGATAATAGAGGCGGATTCCATAATTAAAGACCCAGATGTGGCAGTCGAGTTTGCTCGACAAATTTTTCCACCGGAAGTCCGACAATCGATAGTTGGTCGTCGTGATTTCGAAGTGTTTCGGGACGGCATACGTGGGGCCGTAAAGGGGTTGTATAATGCTTATGAGATTGGCATGCATCTGCGTGCGATGAGACGTGACATTGAGAAAAAGGACGAAAGGAGTCGCAGTCTGGAAGCTCACGCGAAAAAGGTCGAGAGTGAGCTTCGGGAGCTTAAGAAGGTTTGAATGGCTGAGCCGGTGATGGCCGGTCAACTTCAAGTGGGCGGAAATACGTCCCAAAAGGCCCCGGGTTACGAGAAAGGATATCAGGACGATTTCAAGGCCGAGGTTGATAAAACCAAGACAGACCTTGCTGAGGAAGTTTGTCGATGCGAAAATCGCGGTTTTAAGCATGGCTGGATCAAGGCCCTTCAAACCGTGGAGGTTCTTGGGTCCCTAGGCATAGATTCGGCTTCACCCCTATATCACCGACATTACCTTCCCTATTCCGAATTTGAAATGGAGAAGAGCGACGATGAGGAGGCCGATTAACTAGAGTGTAATACAACAACAGACTTCACTATGAATAAATAGGCTTTCATTTTCAATGTCCGTCTTTGATCGTAAAATATTTTGATTGTAAAATATTTCTAGTTCAAACGTGTCGATTCATTCTATTGGAATATTTAGATTTTGATTAGAATATTTTGCACTGCATGGTATAAATGTTCAGAAATGCATTAGTGGGCCCTAAGGTGTCATGCACCTAAGGGGCTCCGTATCCGGAGACTTATTCGGCCCCAAGGCGTCATGCCCCAAAGGGCGCTCCGAATCCGGAGACTTGTTTGGGCCAATCGTGACATCCACGAAGGGCGCTCCGAATCTGGAGACTTATTTGGCCCTAAGGCGTCATGCCCCAAAGGGCGCTCCGAATCCGGGGACTTGTTTGGGCCAATCATGACATCCACGAAGGGCGATTCGAATCCGGAGACTTATTCGGCCCTAAGGCGTCATGCACCAAAGGGGGCTCCGAATCCGGAGACTTGTTTGGGCCAATTGCGACATCCACGAAGGGCGCTCCGAATCCGGAGACTTATTCGGCCCTAAGGCGTCATGCACCAAAGGGCGCTCTGAATCCGGAGTCTTAATCGGCCTTAAGGTGTCGTGCACCAAAGGGGGCTCCGAATTCGGAGACTTAATCGGCCCTAAGGGGCCTTGCACCAAAGGGGGCTCCGAATCCGGAGACTTAATGTAGCCAATCGTGATATCCACGAAGGGCGCTCCGAATCCGGAGACTTATTCGGCCATAAGGCGTCATGCATCAAAGGGGGTCCGAATCCGGAGACTTGTTTGGGCCAATCGTGACATCCACGAAGGGCGCTCCGAATCCGGAGACTTATTCGGCCCTAAGGCGTCATGCACCAAAGGGGGCTCCGAATCCGGAGACTTGTTTGGGCCAATCGTGACATCCACGAAGGGCGCTCCGAATCCGGAGACTTATTCGGCCCTAAGGCGTCATGCACCAAAGGGGGCTCTGAATCCGGAGACTTGTTTGGGCCAATCGTGACATCCACGAAGGGCGCTCCGAATCCGGAGACTTATTCGGCCCTAAGGCGTCATGCACCAAAGGGGCTCCGAATCTGGAGACTTGTTTGGGCCAATCGTGACATCCACGAAGGGCGCTCCGAATCCGGAGACTTATTCGGCCCTAAGGCATCATGCACCAAAGGGGGCTCCGAATCCGGAGACTTGTTTGGGCCAATCGTGACATCCACGAAGGGCGCTCCGAATCCGGAGACTTATTCGGCCCTAAGGCGTCATGCACCAAAGGGGCTCCGAATCCGGAGACTTGTTTGGGCCAATCGTGACATCCACGAAGGGCGCTCCGAATCTGGAGACTTATTCGGCCCTAAGGCATCATGCACCAAAGGGGGCTCCGAATCCGGAGACTTGTTTTGGCCAATCGTGACATCCACGAAGGGCGCTCCGAATCCGGAGACCTGTTTTGGCCAATCGTGACATCCACGAAGGGCGCTCCGAATTCGGAGACTTATTCGGCCCTAAGGTGTTGAGCTCAAACATATAAAAACACGAAACCTTGCATTACAACGACGTATGTACAAGTATCAGGCCCACAGGTCGGGTCATTGATAAAATTTACGTAGATGTGTTGAATTCCACGGCCGTGGCAGGCTTCTTCCTGGCATGTCTGATAGCCGATATGCCCCTATGCCTGCAACGGAATCTATCTGATAGGGGCCGTCCCAGTTCGGACCAAGCTTTCCATCGGCCGGCCTCCGGTCGGCTGGTAGTACCTTCTTTAGGACCAATTCTCCTGGATTGTAGCGGCGCAACTGAACTCGCCGATTGTATGACTTAGCGAGCTGCTGCTGATAACGTGCCATGGATGCTAAGGCGCGGTCTCTTTGTTCTTCAATCAGAATCAGGTCCAGGGTGAGCATCATGTCATTTCGGCCTGTGTCAAAGGCTTGCGATCTCAGAGTTGGTAAGCTGATCTCTAGGGGTAAGATTGCCTTGGTTCCGAAGCATAAGGCAAACGGCGTTTCTCCGGTAGATCGTCTTGGCGTTGTACGATGGGCCCACAGTACACTCGGCAACTCTTCAACCCATCTGCCTTTGGCACTTTCCAGCCTCTTTTTGATGCCGTCCAAGATGGATTTGTTTGAAGCTTCCGCTTGACCGTTACTTTGGGGGTAGGTTGGTGTAGAGAGTAAGGCTCAATACCATACTTGCTGCACAATTCTCGGTATACGCCACAATCGAACTGAGTACCATTATTCGAGATCAATGCTCTTGGAATGCCGAATCGCGTAATGATGTTCCTCCACACAAAGCGCTTAATGTCGGAATCTCGTATATGGGTTAGAGCCTCCGCTTCGACCCACTTTGTGAAGTAATCTGTTGCTACGATTAGAAATCGCTTGTTCCCTAAGGCCCTCGGCAATGGTCCTACGATATCAAGTCCCCACTGAGCAAACGGCCAGGGGCTTGTGATAGAATTCAAAGCTTCTGCCGGCTGATGGGTTAGTGGAGAGAACTTTTGGCATTGTTCGCATTTCTTGACATAATTTTGTGCGTCGGCTCTCATCGTCGGCCAATAATATCCCTGTGTTATCGCCCGATGGGCCAGGGAGCGTCCCCCCGAATGGGCACCACAGCTGCCCTCGTGTATCTCAGTGAGCAGCTCCTCCACTCTGTCCGGGTGCACGCATTCCAAGTATGGACCAAAAAGGGACTTTTTGTAAAGCCCTCCTTGTGGATCTAAGTAGTACCTCAGGGCCTTGTTTCGCAGCTTGTGTGCTTCTTTTTTGTCCTCTGGGAGTTGCTCAGAAGAAAGGAATGCAGCAATGGGGTCCTTCCAACTTGGAGCGGATTCTATAATGTTGATGTGGGTTTCCTTCGGAGGGCCGATACTTGGTTCCGGGACGAAACCTACTTCGATGGTACGCTTAAGCTCGGAGTTGATGGCGGAGGCTAAGCAAGCCAGGGCATCCGCGTGTGTATTTTGATCGCGTGTTATTTGGTTTAGTTCATGATGGTCGAATTTCGTCAGCAAGGAGTTAGCCGTTTTCATATAGGCCGCCATATGCTCGTCTCTTGCCGCGTACTCCCCCTTCAGCTGGTTGATTACCAATTTTGAGTCACAAAACACCAACAGCCGCCGCGCGCCTAGCAGATGTGCGTTCCGCAGTCCGGCTAAAAGGGCTTCATATTCAGCTTCGTTATTTGATGCTTCGAAGTCGAACTTGACGGCCTGCTCAATTACTGCGCCGTCTGGAGACATAATTACGACACCGGCGCCGCTGCCCCGTTGGTTAGACGATCCATCACAGTATAACTGCCAAATGTCCCCAACATAAATTCTCCAATCTGGCTTTGACCGAACTTCGGCCTTTGGCTAGACGTCATCAGGCTTGAGGTCGGCAAGCACCTGCCCCTTGATTGCAGTTTTGGGTAAAAACTGAATGTCGTATTGGCCGAGTTCGAGAGCCCACTTCGAAACACGCCCTGATGCTTCTGCATTCCGTAGTACTAATCGAAGGGGATCGTCTGTTAGCACCCTAATGCTGTGTCCTTGGAAGTAATGCATCAGTTTTCTTGCTGCCATGACCAAGGCTAGGACGAGTTTTTCCAGCGGTAGGTAGCGTGTTTTGACGTCCACCATTGCCTTACTCACATAATACACTGGCTGTTGCTGCCCTTCCTCATCTTTTAATAATACGGTGCTGACGGCCCTGTCGGAGATTGCCAGATAAAGAATGAGGGGGTCACCGGTGGCGGGTGTTGTTAGAAGAGGTACTGTCCAGAGGTAGGTCTTGAGCCCGTTAAAAGCTGCTTCGCATTCGGCGGACCATTCGAAAGCTCTGCCCTGACGTATTGTCTGAAAGAATTGTCTGCAGCGATCTGTAGATCGGCTGATGAACCTGTTGAGTGCAGCAGCCATTCCCATCAACTTTTGGACTTCTTTCACTGAACGGGGGGAACTCAGTTCCAAAATTGCTGTGACTTGCCTTGGGTTGGCTTCGATTCCTCGGTGGTTGACGATATAACCCAGGAATTTGCCGGAGCCGATCCCGAATGCGCATTTAGAAGCGTTTAGCTTCATTCTGTATTTGCGTAGGGTGTTGAATGTCTTTTCCAGATCGGCTATATGGTTTTGTTCTTCTTTGGATTTGACCACCATGTCATCGATGTATACTTCCATAGTGTGTCCGAGCTGTTCTTTGAACATCATGGTGACCAGTCTTTGGTAAGTTGCCCCTGCATCATTCAGTCCAAAAGGCATAACCCTGTAGCAGTAGGTTCCTCTTGGAGTGAGGAATGCAGTTTTGTCTTGATCATCCGGATTCATGGAGATTTGATGGTAGCCTCTGTAGGCATCGAGGAAACTCATGCGCCGGTGGCGTGCCGTCGCATCGACGAGTTGGTCAATTCTAGGTAAGGTGAAGCAGTCTTTGGGGCAAGCTTTGTTCAGATCTGTAAAATCGACGCACACTCGCCAAGTTCCATTTTTCTTTTTCACCACCACTGTGTTGGAGAGCCACGTGGGGTAGGTGACTTCTCTAATTGCCCCGGCGTCAAGCAATTTGTCAACTTCTTCTACAACGGCGGCGGTGTGTTTTGCGGAGGATCGCCGGCCTTTCTGAATGATCGGCTTGCACCGGGGGTCGACATTGAGGTGGTGCTGTGAGACTGACGGGTCTACTCCCAGCATCTCGTATGGAGTCCACGCAAAGACGTCGAGGTTGCCGAGTAGGAAAGTGGTCAGCTGCTGTCTGTCGACCTGGCTCAGAGAGGCGCCAATCATAAAAAACTTTTCCGGGTTTCCATTAATGTCAACCCGGTCTAAACCTTCCGTGGCCTTTTCGTCTGGTTGACGCCTGACGTCATCCAGGATCTCTCGACTGAGCACTTCAATGGAGTTTACTTGCAGTTCCTTCGGCGTCTTGGCGGCGAGAAGGAAACATGCTTGCGCTGACTGTTGAGAGCCACGGATCTGCTTAACGCCGTGTTCCGTTGGGTAACGTAACAGCTGGTGGTAGGTGCTTGGAACGGCCTGCAGGGTATGCAACCATGATCACCCCATGATGAGATTGTACGACGACGGTAGACTGACGACCAAGAATTCCACATCCACCGTTCTGGAGCCAGCTCGAACGGGTAGACTGATCTTTCCTAATGGGTACTCCGGGTTGGCGTTGAAGCCGAATAGTGGATAAGGAGCTAGAGTCAAATCCGAATCATTGAACCCGAGTTTGATGAAGGTTTTATAGTACATAACCTCTGAAGTGCTTCCTTGGTCGATAAGGATGCGTTCAACGGTGAACCTGTTTACGCGTAGCGCAACAACCAGAGGATCTACGTGAGGGAGTGTTACGCCGCTCAAATCAGAGTCGTCGAAGGTGATGCTTGGCGCTTCTCGGAGCCGGGGTCGCTTTGTTGGTGTGAGCTGATGCTGGGGGCTTGGAAGTGACTGGATTGCATGTACAGTCGGGGCTATCGGCAGGTTGTATATCATATGCACGGTGTCAAGCGGGACGCCTCTTGGGCGACGTGCGTCCTCTGTCACCTCCTCAAGGTAATCGGTTAAGGCGTGGCGACCGTCGGCATTGTGCTGTTGGCCTCGAGGTCGTTGAGGACCTGCCCGTGGGAATTGCTCAGGAACCTTGAGCCCTGCCCGTTTGGACTTTGCTTTTTCTAAGGCCAGATCCCGGCGAAGGCGTTCGTTCTCAGCGATGATGTTGTCCAAACTCTGTTTGGTCTGTCTGGCTTGTTCTATGGTCGCTTGCATCGTCTCCGTCGTTGAAGTCGTTGGTGAATTAGAGTTCGAGGCGCGTCGCTGCGCGACGGTTTCCTTTCCGAGCGTATTTGCCGGAGTGAAGTCGTCTCTCTGTGCGATCTCGTCGGTGGCTATCGGAGGATCTTCAGTCACGTCTTTCATGGATATATTTGAGTATTCCCACAGACGGCGCCAATTGTGGAGAAGTGGATAAGGAAATACTCTTCAGATCCTGGAAGACGCCAATGATCCTCTGCTAGTCATCTGCAAAGATACAAATACTCCGGTCGGGGGTGCCGGAATTAGCACTCCGACGGACAAGTCAGTTCCTCTACTCAAGAAAGCTTGTTCACTAAGTTTTTAGAAGTGATTCTTGTATGCCTTTACAAATCTGAAGCTCTTGTATTTATATCCATTCTCTGGACCTCGAGGCCAGAGTGTACTTTTTATTTATTATTCTTTCATTTGTCCTGATATGCCTTCTGAAGTCTATTCGGCCTTAAGAACGTATTCGGCGTCCTAGTTGAGCAGAATGGAGCCGTTCAGTTCCTGGCTCCTCGGGTATACCAGATTTCGTTCCTCTATTTATTCGGCTCCCACAGACATAATTCAAATGTTCAATTTCAATTCACCTAGTCCTCATACAGTTTCTACAACAATCATAGCTATCTTCCACCGATAGCCCAAAACAAATATTTCTAAATAGATGTACAATTTAACAAACATATAATTTATCAATTTTTTTCATAGTTAAGTGATTTATCAAACCCATCTACACCATTCATTCACACATCCTCCCAATTTCATATTTCCCATATCAATTTCATATTTATACAAAATAATTATTGAACACAAATTAGGGCAATTCTCTTTTTTCAAATATCAATCCCAAGTCCAAATTTCATCATTTTAACCCATATAACCTCATATTCAATACCCCATATACATATATATATATATAGATATATATTCATGGAACCCAATATAAAAATCCCTTTTTTAAATTTTGGACCCAAACCCTAACTTCACCGAAATCCTCCCAAATTTCACCACTTATACAAAATGACAAATACCTAGGTTAAAAACCATATCAAGGTGTAGAATATCCCTACCTCAAGTGTAGAAGCCTAAAGGAGAAGAAAGAGATCTTCAAAAGTGCACAAAACCAAGCTTGGTTCGGATGGAATGGAAGCCTACAAGATACTTCAATTTTTTCTCAAAGGAAGTAGGGTAGTGGTGCTTGGATCAAAGAGTATTTGTAGAGAGAGGGAGTGTTTTAGAGAGAGAGGGTACTGAATTAGGGTTTCTTGCAAAAAGGAAATCAAAAGTGATATAAAACTCCTTTGCTACAAACTGAAATACGCGACTTTCGCTCGAGCGAAGGAGTTATTACTCGAGCGACCAGACACAACAAGTGACCTCGCTGGATGTAACAGCGCCCGTGGGCCTCTATGCTACAGTTCGGACTCCCTTTCGTGTGTTGCGGTTCTAAATCTGAACCAAAGAGTCCAACTCTGGCAACTCGTTTTGAAGAAAAATAAATTTTTTGAAAAGTGGTGCCAAACATGGACTGCTTTGCCAGATTACAGAGTCGCCACCTAAATATTTTAAAAATGGAAAATTTAGGAAACCCTGACTTGGTGCCGAAGGCCACATGTCCGTCATCACCAAAGTGGTCTTGGCTCGGGAGCTTGGGTACGATCGGGGAAGGTCAGCTATGAGCACCCCCTTTCGCCCGGTCCGAAGACCGGCCTCTACTAACCGTGATATCCGATTTTGAAAACATTACATGCTCTTATTCCAATTATTAGCCTAGAATTACTATGTTATGCGCACAGCAAACAAGTATAGACTAGATTGCCTAATTTGGAAATAAACATTGCATATCCGTTCGTTTTGAAAATGCTTTGAAATTTGCTACTCGCAAGTAGGCTAAAACACGGATTTCAATGAGTTTTCCAACCCAAGCAACCCAACCTCCACCCACAGGCATTCAAACAGTTTATCTCACATAAGCACTTAGTCGCATGGTAAGCATACTGTCATGGCAGCATTCACACGCATGTGGTATGCCAAAGCGTAAAATACTTACATCGTACTCCGTGCCAAAACAAGAAACTAGTTAGCAGACATGCATGTCCCTAGGTCATGTTAAGTGGCTAATGCAACACAGGCAAGGATGCAATTTAGAGTAGGCTCGGCTAACCCTAAAGATGGCATGTGAAATGCACTTTATTTGATGCACGTATTCAATTTGGAATTGAAAATACAATGCAGTTTGTATGATGTACCGAGCCCGATGCATGTCAACAAATGCATGGATGCACGCATGCATAGCGTAAGGTATGCTAAAATAAACGTGCCCTAATATTAACCATTAAAAGCAGGTAAATAAAAGGGAAGAAAGAAGTGGGGGTTGGAAGACATACGCCCACTCACGCACACTTATTACAAATACGCCCTCGCTCGGAGGGACCGAAAGAATAATACAAATAATTAACTACGCAAGCTAATTAAAAATTACAAATAGTCTAATTAGTTGACAAACTAACTAAACTAAGAAAAATAGTAAACCGCCTCGGGAGGAGAGCCAAATGCGGCACGTGCTCGGGCCTTGCTCGGAATTGCACTGCCATGCCTAGATTGCCTTTGTTTTCCCTGCTTTGCACCTCAGAAGACTGCCAAAGTCTCAGAACTACTTCCTTGGATGCTGAGGATCACCACCGGCTAAACAGAATATCCACCGGCTGCTATATGTGGCCATCGGCACAAAATGAACTCATCGGCTATCAATAGACTGCCGGTCGGCACTAAATACTGCCGGCCGGCACTGAATGTCTGCAGAACCTACAACTCACAGCAGCAGAGGGCAAAAACTTGCATGGCAATGTAATCCCAACAATGTGTGCACCAATCATGCCCCTTATTATATTTGTGACTCAAAGGGGCATGTGCCTCGATTCTCGGGCCATCAATCACGCATTTCCATGCATGATGGCCCAAAGAACCAAATGTGCAACTTCTATTTCAAATGCATGCAAACCAAACAAACACACAAGGGTGCTAAGCCTCTATCATGACTTGGTCAAGAGGTAAAGCATGCATGTTTATGTGATGCAATCCTAGACATGTCAACTAGTATGCAATCATGCCAATGCAAAGGAGCATACAAGCTAACAAACATACAAGGCATGAAACACCAATGTCAACCATCAAGTATGCAAGGTGTAATGTGGGTGTCCAAGCATGCAAACAAGCATGTGACTTCATTCAATCATGTTAGTCCTAACATGCATTTACTTACCAATACATTACAATACTCAAGGAGCATATGCAAGCAACAAGAGGATGGGCTTGCATATAGGTTAGGCAGCTCTAAATAAGCCTAAAATCAGTGGCCAAATGCCATAGAAGTGAAGGCTAAGATATATGCAATACATGCACACATGCAAGCATATATAATCCAACACTTAGGCATAAACAAGCAACTCTTAAGAACACTTAAAAGAGGCTAACATGGACATATTAACATGCATATATAAGCTTTAAAATCATGTTATAGAAGGTTTCCAAACCAACTAAATAAACTAAGTAAAGCATGCAAAGAGGCCTAAGTACTCAAGGCTCACCAAAGAGGTAATGGACTACATTTAACACAACCATACATGGCATGCATTAGGCGACCAAAAACAGAGTTTTAACACATAAAACTAATTCTAAAAGACCACTTAGATGGCACCTAAGTGACTCAAATTCAAAGGCATGCATAATGGCCAAAACGAAGGGCATACAACATATGCTTTCAAAGCAATAAAGAGGCGACTTAGGCAAGCATATGAGCATGCCAAAGGGACTGAAATTACATTTTGGGTGGTTCCAAACCACCAAAATAATGCAAGCAACGCATGCTACACATTCACATACTTGAGGCGTACAAGCCCGGCAAGCCACAAATGCAAAGAAGCTATACTAAACATGCCAAAACCAATCCAAACGACCATGGACAGACCTAAAGCATGGCAAAATAAGCACAAAACATTCATAAGTCTAAGCCTAAATCATGCTGAAATAAAGGCTAACAACCTAAGACATGTTAAGGGCATTACAAGGCATTACATGGCAACTATGCTAAGCATGCATAAGGGACCAAAACCAACTTAAAATCATGTTATATCATGGTATAATAGGCATGAAAAACAGTCATGGCATGCTCAACACACACTTGAACATAGGCTTCCTCAAGAGGCCAAAACTTGTCCTTTTCAAGGACAACAAGGAGAGGGGGTGGCCCTCTCCTTCTTGGGACTTCAAGGCATCATCTACACCACTGAAATCCCTCAAGATTTCAGTGGTGAAGAGACCCCAACACCAAAATCCCGGAGCTCTCACAAAATAGCACAAAAATGAGGCCTTTCAAGGCCTAAGAGGGGCCAAACTTCCCCAAAGCACAAAACACTCTAAACTAACAATAAAGAGGGCTAAAAAACAGAACTTTTTTGTATTAAATGCTAAGCACAAAAACAGTTCTAAACTATGCAAAAATGGAGTGCAAAAATGGGGTAAAAAGGGGTAGTTTCTTACCCTTGAAGACCACCTTCACAAAGGTTGATGTTGTTGCTTCCTTGAGCTCAAATCCAACCAAAAACTTCAAGAACCAGCCCTTAGAACCTCAGTAACCAAAGGAAGGTGAAACACTAGGTGCTTGTGTGCAATAATGTGGACTAAAGCACCTAGTGTACAAAACAAGAGAGAAAAAAGAGAGATAGGATAGATATAGAACTCAAACCCTAAAACCAGAGCTTCTTCTCTGTCTTTTCTCTCTAAAAATGTCTAACTCTCCTAACCCTTGAGCCAAGAGAAGAGAGGCTTCTCTTATAGGCAACAAAGCTTACAAGCTAAGCAAAACAAAAGCTCATCCCTCCATACACGTGTATGGAGGGGAAACAAATGCTATACAGCTGTTTCAAAATATCTGAAAAAGCAACTGCACAGTAGTCGGCAGGGCAAAATTGTCATTTTGACAAAATTGACTGCCGACCGGCACAAAAGAGTGCCGACCGACACAATATAGTGCCGATGGCAACGCCAACCAGCCGGTGGCGTCTAGCCACTGCCGGTGGTGTGTAGGGATGCCTCACAAGGCATTCCCTGCCCCTCCAAGGCAAAGCACAAGTGTTTGGTGCAAAACCAGACACAAAACAGTCGAGTTCGGAGATCCTGAGGCAAGGCGCGTAGCCGAGAACTCCGGGAACTCCAAACAAACACAAATATGGATAATCACCAAGTGTTCAAATGGTGACGTCCAAGTCTTGAGGACGATCAAAAATGGGGTGTCTACACTGGAGCGGAAGAAGAGTCGGTCAAGCATAGAATGCATAGCTTCAGGAGTTTTACAGACGCACACGCTTGCTCGAGCGCAATAAGCGTCTCTTAAGCGAAGAACTTCACCTTTCCAGAAATTCTGCGTTTTTGAAAGAAACTTGAGAACTCTCAAATCTCGCTTGAGCATAAGAAACCTTGCTCGAGTGAAGAAGCAAATTTCAGAAGGCTTGCTTGAGCATAAGAAGCCTCCTTCGAGCGAAGAAGCAAAAATCTGGGCAATAACAATCTAGACCAACTAATAACCAACCTATTCCAAACACTCCCAACATGTTTCAAAACTCAAATTCAAAGAGTTAAAGGAGGAAAACAAGACATGGATACAATATTAAACTTTGAAACCTGAGTCCGGAATGTAACAAAGGTCGGGTCAAAACCTGAATCGCTATAACTGTAAACCAGAGGATGGCTACACAGAATGAAATTATCACCGATCTACGACGTACATCTGGGGTATCAGTATCAACCGTGCATCCGATCCCGGTTGCTCAGCCAAACCTGGATCTACCCCTCCAGTAGAAAATCTGCCAATCCCAAATCCTCAAGACATGTTTCCCCCGGCCCCAGCTTATCGGCCTCCGATTCAACCTCCTGTAGGAATCTTTCCTTTTGATATCAATGAAGTTGATCCGACCTTGGTCAAAATGACTAGGTTGGAGAAAGCATTGAAGAAATCCCAGGGCTTTAACTCCATTCCAAACATTGAAGATGGGTACACTGAGGCTTCAGCCAGATTACCTGAGAAATTTAAGATGCCCCACATCGACAGATCCGATGGGAGTGGGGATCTGATTGTTCATGTCTGGTTATTTTTAGATGTATTGAGGCCCATGGGTTTGTCTAGGGCATAGAAGCTTTCTTTGCTTGGGAGAACCCTATCTGATGTGGCATCCATCTAGTATGCTAAGTTGGAGGATTCTACAAAGCAGAATTTCAAGGAGCTATCTGAGGCATTTGTCAATCAGTATTCATATAACACCCAGATAGAAGTAACCATTAGCGAGCTAGAGGCTACTACCTAGAACTCCAAAGAATCATTCATTGATTTTGATCAGGAAGGGACACTTGAAGCCCCTAGAGCTGCGGCCCTTACCAAGTAATCTCCCACTTACCCATAACCCGGTGAAGTACTGTGCCTTTCACCAACAGCATGGTCATGACACCGACCAATGCTTTAGATTGCGTCATGAGATTCAGGATCTCATTGACAATAGGGTGATCGTGCCTTCGGAGAAACCGAATGTCACAATCAACCCTCTCTCACCACATAACCAAGCTCCACCTCCCAAACGCATCAATCTAATCCAAACTGGGGTTGAGTCATACGACCCTAGCATATATATCACCCCTTCCCACCTACCCAAGCTGGAGGTGTTCATTCCTGACAGCACTGACTTGTGCATGTTAGACATCTCCTAAACCCAACCTGAAATGGTGGTTGTGGCTATCAAAGATGGAATTGGGTCGACTGCGGGGGCAGATAAGATTGATGATACAGAGCCTGAGAGGTCTGCAAGCTTCATGTACAACCCGAGCAGTTACATTACATCAGCAGGCCAGGCTAGGCCAAATGTGGAATTGCCAGTGGGGGCAAAGATTTGTGTAGTACGGGAGGATGGACCTAATCAGGGGCTAGATGACCTAGTGGATCTAGAAGAGGACATTGCAAACCTTCAGTTTTTCAACGAATAGGACTCAGGGGATGTGACTGTCAACTGGTTTGATTTGGGAGGGTCAGCAGAAGCTACAGGGTAGCTCAGCAACAAACAGGATGTTGTTGAGCAACCTTAGCCAGAACAGGGTCCGTTAGAGACGGGGACATCAACAGAGGCCGAAATGGTCGAGAATCAGTTTGCACAGCCGAAGAGCACCGGTGTTAAGAATTTTGCTCATAATACAGGTAGTTTGGGTATGGAAGACACTAAACAGCAGGCTGTACTGAAGCAGTTTGAGCGGGAAAGGATCGAAGATTCTGAAAGGGTCAGAAAGGCCAAAGCCCCTGCGGGGACAAAACGTGCTGTGTGCACAAGAATAGAACGTGCTGCGGGCACAGGAACAGAAGGGTGCTGCGGGCACATGAATAATTGTAACGGAGCCGGACAGGTTTCTGTCAATTGTCGATGGCATGTGGTGGGAAGACGATGACCTATGTCTTGCCCACACCGATGAAGATTGGGGACAAAGCCAGCCGGATGATACCTGGTATATTGGCGAGGTTGACCACATGACTAGGAGCGGGCGATATTTCAAGCCCCCGCACTTAGATCAACCAGAGGCGTCCGGAAAGGACAAAGAGGTAGACAAGCAGAAAGAAAAGCTGCTCGAGGAGAAGGCTGTGCTGAAACAGCTTAAGAAGATACAAGCAGATATCTCTATCTGGGGACTGCTTATGGCTTCAAGAGTTCATAGACAGACTGTCCTTTATGCGATGGACAAGGCCAAACTTTCAATAGACACCACGCCAGAGCAGCTGGTAGGATTGGTTTTTCCGGTAGGAGCTTCCCCGACGTTGACCTTTTCTAATAAGGAACTGCCGCTTGAGGGCTTAAATCATAACAAGCCTCTCTACATCTTTGTGGAGTGTAGAAATAAGTGGATACCGGTGGTTCTTGTCAACACGGGATCCGCCATTAATGTGTGGCCGTCGAGGACAGCATATGCAATTGGGTTGAAGCTCGCGGACTTTGTGCCAACTACCCAGGTGATAAGGGCATATGACAATACAAGCAGAGAGGTGATGGGGATTGTGCAAATTCAGACCCAGGTTGGTCCAAGACAACACGGTGTTGACTTTCATGTCTTGGACGTTCCCACAACCTTGAATCTACTCCTAGGGAGGCCGTGGCTGCACCAGGTGAAGGCAGTCTCTTCCACCCTACATCAGATGCTTAAATACCCCCATGGGAAGGGGGTGGCTATAGTTTTTGGGAATTCTTCTATCCATCCGCCATCAGAAGTGTCTACACCGGTTTTGGAAATCGAGCATGGCACGGAAGATGTGTTCCTATTAGGATTTACCCTAGTTGAGGCTCGGGTCGTACAAAATATTTTGGCTGTTGATGAGGGGTTGTATGTCAGCGCACAGTCAGTGTACCTCATGAACAAGCTCCAGCACATCCCTAGGATGGGACTAGGAAAAAGTGGCCGGAAGGGCATTACGGTATCGGCCGAAGTGCCGCACAACCCGCATACCTTTGGCTTGGGTTATCTGTCCACCAAAGAGGACTGGGTAAGGAAGGGCAAAGAAATGGCCGGAAGGGCCAGAGCTAAGCAGGCGGGGAAGCATGTTGAGTTGATGCATCGGCCTATCCAGGGCACCTTGAACAGACGCTTTGTTCGGGAGGGGGAAGACTTTCCATTCTGTGGCTTCCTAGAGCCATGGCTGAATGCCGAGAAAAGGCGCTTGCCGAGATTTGAGATTTTCTTCAACTTACAATTGTCTGGGGATGATGTTGTCGAGGAGCAGACATACCCATTAGCTGAGGTTGAGCAGTGTAGTAAGGAAGAAAATTCCGAGAGCGCAGAGATTGAAATGGGAGTAGCACTGGCTTGTTTACTTTTAGATCCTCCGATCGTACATGAGTGCTTGGGGGATAAATTCTTGGTGTCTATGATTGGGAATGAAATGGCTGAGAGCCCATCTTCGAGCATTCTGGATGCGTCCATCGCACCCTCCCTTGTCTGGCAATACGAGGAGGGATTCTCATCGAGGAGCACTGGGTCAGGTAGTGAGCTGGAATCTGATTCCACCGAGTTTGTGGAGTCAGAATCAGGTTCTAGCTCGTTTGAGTCTAAGTCTGGTATTCCTGGGGGTGACAACCCGGATGCCACAGTCCTATCTAGGTCGTCTTTTTCTTTTTCCTTTGAGTTTCTTGTAACTGAGGAATCAGGGACTTGGAAGTGATTAATGAGAATGGAATGGCTGTGGCCTTTGTGTACTTTTCTGTGCCTTTGATTTATTGCATTAATTCAGACTTTCAAAATTTTGATGAAAACGACGAGGAAGAAATTCCTCCGATTTTGAAATATTTGCTTGATCAAGAGCATAAGAGGTTTGTAAAACCGCTGGTTGATGAAATCACCCAAATTAATGTTGGTACTGAGAAGGATCCGTGGCTGGTCCAGATCGGGTCCACGTTGTCTTCGGAGGAGCGCGAGCGCTTAGTCGCTTTGTTAAAAGATTTCAAAGATGTTTTCGCGTGGTCCTACAAAGACATGCCTGGAATCGATCCTGAGATTGTACAACATTGGATCTCTCTTGAACCAGAGGCCCAACCCGTTAAGCAGAAGCTCAGAAGGATCGGCCCAGACTGGGCCCTTAAGATCAAAGAAAAGGTCACCAAGCAAACTGACGCAGGGTTCCTGCTAGTATCTGAATACCCAACTTGGTTGGCCAACATAGTTTCAGTGCCAAAGAAGGACGGCAGAATTCGGGTATGTGTGGACTTCAGGGATTTGAACAAAGCCAGTCCGAAAGACGACTTTTCTCTGCCGCATATCAATGAATTAGTGGACTTCACTACTGGGCATGCGTTACTCTCATTCATGGATGGCTTTTTAGGCTACAATCAGATTCTAATGGCACCCGAAGACCGAGAGAAGACTGCTTTTACCACCCTGTGGGGGACCTACTGTTATAGGGTGATGCCGTTTGGGCTGAAGAATGTTGAGGCTATATATCAACGGGCTGCGACCACGATTTTGCATGATATGATCCACAAAGAGGTTGAGGTGTATGTGGATGACATGATTGTCAAGTCCAAGGAAAAAAAGGGTCACTACACCGCCTTGTAGAAATTCTTTCAACGGATCAGAGAGTATCGGTTGCCGCTGAATCCTCAGAAATGTACGTTTGGTGTTACAGCAGGGAAGATGTTGGGGTTCTTGATCACACAAAGAGGCATCGAAGTCGACCCTTCCAAAATCAAGGCCATCTTAGAAAGGCCACCACCGAGGACTGAAAAGGAGGTGCGAGGCTTTATGGGTAAAGTGCAATTCATAAGACGGTTTATCGCAAAATTAACCTTAACTTGTGAACCACTCTTTGGTCTCCTGAAGAAAGGAAAGAAATTCTAATGGGACGGTCAATACCAAGTTGCTTTTAAACAGATTAAGCAATATTTACAGAACCCACTTGTGTTGTCACCGCTTGAGCCGAGGAAACCGTTGATTCTGTACCTTTCAGTGACTAAAACTACAATAGGCTGCATGCTTGCACAGGAGTCTGAAGACAAGGTGAAGAGAGCTATCTACTACCTGAACAAGAAAATGCTGGATTACGAGATTCGCTACACTCCGCTGGAGAAGGCTTGTCTGGCCTTGGTATGGGCTACCAGGAAGCTGTGGCATTACCTGTTAGCTCACTTTGTAATACTGGTTTTGAGATTAGATCCCATCAAATATCTCTTCGAGAAACCGGCACTAATGGGTAGGCTAGCCCGTTGGTTGCTTCTGCTTTCCGAATTCGATCTGAAGTATATGACGCGCAAGTCAATGAAAGGGAGAGTGGTAGCGGAGTTCCTAGCCGATCACCCAGTGGAAAGGGATGAAGCAGTCGAGTACTTGTTCCCAGACGAGGCCATTCTGCATGTCGAAGAAGAGTTTTGGACGATGTACTTTGACGGCGCGTCAAACCAATACGGGTATGGGATAGAGGTGTTGCTGATAGCACTAGACAATTCCCATATACCTCTAGCATTCAAACTCCAGTTCAAAGTCTTGAACAATAAGGCAGAGTATGAGGCGTGTATTATTGGACTAGAAGCAGCTCTGGAACTAGGGGCAAAACGGTTGGACATCATCAGGGACTCGAACCTTATTGTATCTCAAGCTAAAGTAGATTGGAAAGTCAAAGAAGAAAATATGCGAATCTATCACCAGACCTTGGACATGCTGATTCCTCGGTTCAAGAAACTGAATTTCGCTCATCTGTTAAGAGAGAAGAACAGGTTCACAGATTCATTAGCAACTCTATCTTTTATGATAGACATCCCTTTCGAAGTCTGGATGTGTCCGATCATCATCGAACAGAAATTTGCACTGGCCTACGGGCTGATTGCTGCCATAGATGAAGTACAAGATGAGAATCCCTGGTATTATGATGTTTGGAACTTCTTAGAAAAAGAGGCGTATCCACTAGGGGCAAATGCCAAGGATAAGAGGGCAATTCGAAGAATGGCTGCTCAGTTCATCGTCTACAGGGGAAAACTGTATAAGAGAGGTCATCTCGGGATGCATAAGATGTGTGTTGATGCTGAAGAATCCAAGCGCCTGATGGAGGCCATCTATGGAGGAGAGTGCGGAGCGCACATAAATGGGGTGATGCTAGCTCGGAAGATCCTTAGACAGGGTTACTACTGGTCCACCATGGAGGAGGATTGTATAGACTTTGTTCGGCGATGCCACAAATGTCAGATCCATGCAAACCGCATGAACATTCCGCCATCGAAGCTGTACAATATGACTTCGCCATGGCCATTTTCAGTCTGGGAAATTGATGTGATTGGGGTTGTCACTCCGAAGGGGTCCAATGGGCATGAGTTCATTCTGGTAGCGATAGATTACTTTAGGAAGTGGGTTGAGGCCCAATCTTATGTGGTGTTGAAGGCATCGCATGTTGCTAAGTTCATCAGGAACAACATCATCTGTTGCTACGGGGTCCCAAACGAGATTATTTCAGATAATGGTTTCCACTTCAGGAAGGAAGTGATCGACTTGTTGGACAAGTACAACGTGACTTTTCATAAGTCGTCTACATATCGGCCGCAAACCAATGGAGCAGTTGAGGCCGCCAACAAGAACGTCAAGCACATTCTGCAGAAAATGGTGGTTTGTCCATTTTTAGAATAGCTCTACTCTACTCAAAAAATACACAGTTGAATTTTGCATCAGTGGCCGGCTGGCTAATACTGAGGACCTGCCGGCCACTACTGCCTAGTTCATCTTGCTGCAACAGAGAACAAACAGAGCATGCACAAGGTATTCTCAAGGGTTTGTTTGCACAATTCATCCTTCCTTTTTATGAACAAATCAAAGGAGTAGTAAACTTGGTCCGCAAACCATCAACTCAAGCAATCTCATTGCATGATGACTTATGAACCAAAGTGTGTAATTTCAATAAATGCAACAAAATAAGACTCAAACCTCGTCCTTTTAATGAATTGATTGAGAGAAGTGGTGACCTTGGAAACTTGAATCATTTCATCACTAATGAGTATGAAATGCCTTAAGCTTCCATGTGTTCAATTAACGTCCGATTGAACACAACACTTTCTATTATCTTGCACCATTTTAGCCTCAATTTTAGATTACCAACCATTGTTTAGTTCACTGAGTCCAAAGGTGAGTTTAAGTCCTTTAATGGAAAGAGGGCTCAAATCAATTGTTACTTTAGGCATGGAGAAGACATCATACCGTTGGTAATAAACCCCAAAGAGATTAAACCATTAAGCATAACACCTCAATCTCATGCTTAAACAAACAAATTGTTTGAAACCACTTTCAAAGCAAAACAAAAGCTAAGAAAGGAGGGAGGTTTCAAAGGTGATTAAGAGTGATTACAAGTATGGAAAGCCATAAATAAATGCAATCAACTCAAACAAGATGGTTTCTAAGGCCTAAAACACCAAACTTATGAGGACAATTACACTATAAGCATGCAAAACAAAGCTCAAATGCAACTATCAACTAAAAATAGTGCTAAAACAATCTAAAATAAGTCCTAAAACATGCTGTAATTAAGACAAAAATAGCTAGATTAATATGCTAAAACATAACACAAACTAGGCTAATAAGCAAGACACAAGGAGGAAAGGCTAAACCCTCCAAATTTGGACTTCAAAACATGATTTTGCCCACTGAAATAACTCTGAAAAATAGTGTTTAAAAGCTCAAAAATAGATAGTAAAAGGATGGTAAACACAAGGGTTAAGGCCTCCAAAACAAGGTGCAAAGAAGGGTGAACCACCCCTCAACCTTTAATAGCCTTAGAACCCATGTTTTAGCCCAAAAACACAGAGTTTTTCTAGCCCAAAAACAGTTGGAAAGTTACAAGAAAAATAACAAATAAAACAAAGCAACAAGCAAAGCCTTATACCTCTTGAAGAGAAGACCAATTGTAGGCAACAAATCCAGACAACACACCCTTCAAGAGCTCAAACCAAGCTCAAAAGTATCTCAGCTCAAAGATGAGAAGGTTTGGTTAAGGGTGTATAGGCAAAGGTTAAGGATTTATAGGCTAAAGTATAGAAATTTGGAAGAGAGAGAGAGGAAAAATTTTGCTCTAAAATTTTTCTAACCCTAAAACATAAGAGGGGGGCCTCCTATATATAGAAAACATGAATTTCCCTCAAGAACATCCAGTCCTACACATGGAGGTAGATGCAAGCATCTGTGCAAATAGTTGGCACAGTTGGCACAAAATATCTGCAAAAGACACTGGTGGTCTGCCGGCCATCACTGGTGGTCGACCGGCCATCACTGGTGGCCGACAAGCCACATTAGTGGTCGGCAATCAAGAGTAATGGCCGGCAGCCCAAAAAAGGTGGCCGGTAAGCCACCAAAGGTTGCAGGCTTGAAGAACCAAAGTTTGGTCCAAGAATGAGGCAACAAGGGTGTAGGGTTTGAAGGGCTCAAAGTTGTGGCATTCTGCCGGGGACTTCGAGCACTTGACGAACAAATAAACTCATCATCGGGTGTGCATGCGATGACATCCAAGTCGTAAGGGCCATAAAAAATGGGGTGTCTACAGCCTCTGGTAGGTTACTCCTACATTCTTCAACCTGAAAGGCATCACTCTGTAATAATAGAGTCCTTTTGGGGTAATGAATGTCGTCTTCTCTTCATCTGGAGCATAAATTGCTATCTGGTGGTAGCCTATGTATGCATCCAGGAAACTCATTCGTTCATGCCCTGAAGTGGCATCTACTAACTGATCAATTTTGGGCAGTGGGAAACTGTCATTGGGGCAAGCTTTATTCAGGCTGGTGAAATCTACGCAAACCCTTCACTTGCCGCTCTTCTTTTTCACAACTATTGTGTTGGATAACCAGGTTGGGTAGTTCACCTCCCGAATGGCCTTGGCTTTCAACAGCTTGTTCACTTCCTCCTCAACTACCTCCATATGCACTAATGTCGGCCTCCTTGGCCGCTGGATAACAAGTTTAGTAGACCTATCTATGTTGAGCCTATGGCAAGTGACCTCCGGGTCGATGCCTCGCATCTCATAAGGCGTCTAGGCAAACACTTCTATGTTTTCTCGCAAGAAAGCTTCTAACTCTCTTTCCTTTTCCTTGGCTAAGCCTAAGTCGAGAAGGAAGAAGCGCTCTCCATCATCTTCTTAGACCAGAATCTTCTTCAAAGCCTCCTCACTCTTGTCGACTAGTTCTTTGCCGACATCATCTAGAACCTCTATGTCATCGTCTTCAATTTCAATTGTCTCTATTTCCCACACGTTGCAGGTGGACTTCATTGCAACCATGGAGTAATTTTTTGCTTGCACCTAATCCCTTCTGACCTCCTCAATCCCATGTTCGGTTGGAAATCGTAACAATTGGTGCAATGTTGAGAAAACAACCCTTATTGCATACAACCACGATCTGCCCAAGATAACATTATAAGGAAATGGGATGTCAATTACCGTAAACTCTGTACTTACCTTTTTGGTGCCTGCTTGTACCTCCAAATTCGTGGCACCTAAAGGCCATGTCGGCGTTCCATTGAATCCAACCATCGGGCTATTGGATTGTTCCAAATCATCTGAGGGAAGGTTAAGTTCCTTGTAACATCTAACATACATGATATCATAAGAACTGCCTTGATCAACCAATGTGCACCTTACCTGGCACTCTCCGATCTTCAACGTTATCACCAGGGCATTGTTGTGTAGATGCTGCACCATATTTAGATCTACCTCAGTAAAAGAAACCACTAGCCCCTAGTACTCATTTATCCTAGGCTTCTTTTGCTAGACCTGATACACATGTTGTAGGTGCCTTACCCTCTGAGTCTCTCTATGTAGATCATTCTCATTGACCTTTGAGTGAATCACATTGATCACCCGAGGTCCATCTGCTTACTACAGTAGCGGTGGTGGAGGTGGTGCTGCCAGTGCCTAGGGTAGCCTTGCTTACTCTTTCCTTGTTCTGGCCTCATCTACTAGGTCTCTAAAGTGACCCTGTCTGACCAGATCCTCCAAGTTTGTCTTCAAAGCCCTACATCCTTGAGTCAAGTGTCCATCTTCATTATGGTAAATGCAATACTTCTCAAGGCTCCTTTCCATAAACTCGCCTGGGATCTTCTCTAGTGCTCTGTAATACGATTGGTTCCTGATCCTTTCCAAGACTTTGTAGAATAGGATTTTGAATACAGTGGTGACTACTTGTGCAGCCCTCAATCCTGTTTTCTGCCTGTTGAAACCAGTATTACCTTGACCTCGCCTAGGCGAGCCATTTTTCTTCTCTTGCTTTGGTGTCTTTGTTCCTAGCGTATCCTTTTCTGTCTTGGCATATTTCTTGATCCGTGCCATGGGCTCCTCCATACTTTTTGGTAGGGTCTTTGCTAGCAATTTCCATAGCGGGCATTCATCCTCCAGGCCATTCTTAAAAGACACAACTGTCAGCTCCTGGTTGCAAGCAGGAATTCGATTGAACACCTCGTAATATCTCTTGGCGTAAGCCCTGAAACTCTCACCCTCGCTAATGTTCAAAGCCAGCAGGGAGTCCACCCTGAGTGGCTGTAATTTGTTTGTAACAAACCTGGCCACAAACATTTTAGCCAAGCTTTCCCAACTCTTCACAGTTCCTTTCAGCAACTTGTGGAACTAGTCCGATGCGATTTCTCCAAAAGATGAAGGGAACACCTTGCACAACAACTGCTTATTCCCACTCCACAAAGCCATTAAATTTAAATATAAACCAATATGAAAGTTCGGATTAGACTTACCATCATAAAGCTAGAACCTTGGCATATGGAATCTCTTTGGGGCCTTAAACCTATCTAACTCCACTGAGAACGGTGTCCTTGGCTTGATGGGAGATGTTACCTCAGTATTGAGTCGCTTCCTCCAGAGGTAGTCTCTTATATCCTCCTTCGTTCGGCTGGAAGCTCGGCTATCAACAGATTTCAGCCTTTTTGACGCGCTGCTTACATCGTCATTGTGCATCATTTTTGACTTCTTTTCATTCACTGTATCAAAACACAGGTCCTTCCCCTGGACATGCCGAGGTTCTCTGACATAAGTTCCATTGGTACAAGGCATCTTCTGTGACTCACCTCTCACTAACTCAGCTTACCCGACATCTCGTGAAGAGCGACATAAGCACTATTTTTCCTTACCATGCTGCAGGACTACTGGGATTGTTTTTTCCCCCCCCCCTTTCTGGGCATCATTCTTTGTCGCTGGTACTAGCATGTCCTACAATGGGAATGGTGGTTGCATCACGTTGTTCTGCATCATAAAGTTGACAACCGACTGTAGGTCTGCTAACTTGTTTATCATTCCTTTCATTTCATCATCCCTCCTCAGGCATCTATCTTTCCATACCTGGAGGTTGCTTTCATTGTAATACTCATCTCAGCATGATTTCTTTGGGGTGTTACCCTTTTTGCCGACGTCCTTCTCCCCAGGATTCGGATCCTGTGCTTCTTCATTACGATTTTTCTCTCCGGCGTTAGGATCTGTATACTCACCGCTCTCACTGATAATGTCATCCCTAATCTTTTCTTCCTGTCTGGCCATCTATTCTTACTGAGTTCCCACAGACAACGCTAAATTGTGGGTGTTGATTTTTGATCTCACAACCAAACGGGGAACTCAGTTGGAGAGCACCGGTAGAATAAATTAAGCCCAACAACCTGCAACAAGAAGATAAGAATACAGTGGTGGTTCGCCACCCGGGGACACTCCAACGAACAAGTCAGTAATCAATATCTCTCAAAGATAGCAAATTGTACTTAAACTCACAAGAAAGAACTTACCTTAAACCTACGAAGGTGTCCTGCTTTTATACCCAGCAGTGACCTAATTCCCTTAGAAGCCTCACTTCATGGGACTCGGGCTCCATACTCATCATGGACCCTCATCTAGATAGAGATAAGCTTTTCTTGAGCCTTATCTCTATCTAGACTGAAATCCTCCCCTGTTCCAGGACTCTTGTCCCTTATCTGCTTATCTCAGATTCCTGTATCTCCACAGATAACCTCGGCCTAGCCGAGATCACCTCAGCAATATGACCAGGCCACGTGGCACCTCGGCTAATACTTTGGCATTACCTTAGCCACATGCTGTCATTCACAAAAAACTTCCCCACATTATATTGCCATAATATTTTAATTTAGATAACACTGTAATTTATTTTTTTTCCCAGTAATTCGTTAGTCATATATAGAGAAAAAAAAAATGTTGTCATTTATTTTAGTGTTTACACACTATATGCATTACTTTTCTTTTTTTTATTAATTTAATCTTACTAAATAGGAGATTTATGTAATTATGTCAAATTTATAAAATTTATATTTTTTCGCCCTAACAACAGGAGATTTATGTAATTATGTCAAATTTATATTTTTCCCTCCTAATTCTTAGAAGTAGTCAATGTAATTTATCTTAAAATTGATTTATTTATTATTTATTATTTATTTTATAGTATTACCCTAATCAAAATTTTAGTTTACAGTGAGGTGAAACTAGAAATATAAACAATTAATTAGCCAAATAATAAAAAAGAAACATGTTTGGTTCTCTCTTGGAATCACAATTCCAATTAAAATTTTTCAAAACTCATAACCAAATACACAACTCAAAACTATTCAAAACTCAATTCAAAAATTATTTTCAAAACTCATAAACATACAATTCAAAACTTAATTCAAAACTCTTTTCAAACTCTATTTTAAAAGAGAAAATTTTTAAAAATATTTTTTTATTTCATTTTTTTAAAATTATTTTTAGAATCATGATTTGAGTATGGAGTCGTGTTTTAACTTACGAGTTTTAAATTGAATTTTAAAAAGAGAAAATTTGTTTAGTTATAAGTTTTGAAAAGAGTTTTAAGTTGTATTTTGAAATTTTTTGGATTTATTTTTTTAAAATATTTAAAAACTTTCTTAATTTTATTTTTTTAGGATAAATATTTTATATTTTAAATATTTATTTATGTATTTTAATGTGTATTATATTTCATATATTTATGTGATGTATTTTTTAAAATATTTTAATTATCATTTTTAAATATTAACAAATGTAAAAAAAATATTTTTTATTTTAAATATTTTATTTTATAAATATATTTTTAAATATTTTAATTTTTTTTGTTATATGTTTGGTTATGATTTGAGTGTGGAGTTTTGAAAGTAGTGTGAAGTTTCGAGCTATGTGTTTGGTTATGAGTTTTAAAAATAATTTTTAAATTGGGTTTTAAGTTATGTGTTTGGTTATTATTTGAGTGTGAAGTTGTATTTTGAGTTTAAAATATTAAAATTTAAAAAAATTAAAATATTTATAAAATACAATAAAATAAAATATTTAAAATAAAAAATAAAATTTTCTTAAATATTTTTTAATATTTTAAAAAAATAAATCCACAAAAGCAAAGTAATAAGGGTAATAAATTCTAAAAAATAATTCATAATTTAATTATGTATGACATAAATAGAGGGGCTGATGGAATATATGTAAGGGTAATAAGGTCATTTAATATATATATAAGTAACATTGTTTGTTACAATATTACAAAAAGGAGAATCTTGACGATGTCAATTAAAATAAGAAAAATTTGTGTATTGATCAAAAATTTCAAGGAGATAAGTGTAATTTATCCCAGAATATATTATTTGTCATTCTTGTTTCTTTAATGACATACAAAAGATGACAAAAATAGATGAAGTACGACATTTCTGATCTCAAATTATATATGTAGAGAGAGAGACAATAATAGTATCTAGAGCCCACCATTTCACTACATATCAGCATTTCAACGGCGCCAAACACGAGTTCAAGCGATATCTTATTTTTTGTGTGGTTAATTTTTTGTTTTTAAATAATTATTAATATTATTGTACGTTGAACTTAATACTTGTAAAACATCCGAATTCTCCAGACACAACCTACGATTGTCCCCATCAACCACAGAACTTTGTCCCACTTGTTCTTTGCCTTATTCAAATTACATCAACACAAAACCATCCATTCATTGACATCCCAACCCCTATAATATAATCTATATATTCAACAATCACGCACACCACACACAAAAACATAATTTATACAGTCCATAATAGTTAGAAGAGACAGAGAAACCAAAGAGCAAAACAAAAGCTATGAAGGAAAGCTTTGGTTCACCCACAACCATATCTCCTTTGCTTCTCAGAAACCTCTTGACATCTTTGTTTATCTATGCAGACAAATCTCTTCAGACTTTAGCCCAAAAGTACAAGCTCCTCCAGCTCCTCCGCTACCTCCTCATCTCCGTCTTCCTCCGCCTCCTCCCCTCTCTCGACCTGTCCTCAGAAACTAACTATGGTTACCGTTTAAAGTCCCCGAACACCGATAATTTCGTTTCCACCAATACTGGAGGTGGCGGCAACGGTGGTGGTGGTGGTGGGGAATCGGGTATTGGGAGAGCTCTTTCGCAGTTGTTGTCGATTGTTAGCGACATACCGGTGAGTTCACAAAAGTATGAAGTTGTTAGATCTTTAGCGGAGAAGCTTATAGATGAAAACCTTCAGGAGGGCTCTGTAGCCCTCCGGGAGGTCAACTATAAGATCCTCTCAGCAGCTTTTTCGAGAGCACTTAGCCAGCTTTTGGCCGCGGTGATGGATCGAGAACACAATCATGACGGTCCAAGTGGTGATGTGGCGGCGAGTGAGGATTTTGGTAACGTGAACCGGGTTTTGAGGGCGGTTCGGTATTATGGAGATGTGGTGTTGGCCCGTTTAGGGAAAAGGGTGGAGCCAAGATGGTCAGGGAGTTCAGCCGAGAAGCTGGCCGCGGAGGTGCTGTGGCTGGCTCAGAAGATGGTGGCTTGTGGATGTGCGGAGGAGGCGGTGTGTAAGTGGGCTTCGTCTACACACTTGGCTTGGCTATCTCTCTCGGCCGAGCCACGGATTCAAGGGTCTCTTGTTAAGGTCTCAGGTATGTTTATGAAATTTATTCGGAACATGATTGTGGAATATTCTTAATCACACAAGTTTATTCATGTTTATGCTTCAACATAATTTTAATCTTAATTCATAATTAATTTTCAATTCTGATACAATCGTATATAATATATATATATATATATAATACTTTTATCAATAAAATTAATTACAAAAAAATATGATGTGAGTAAAATAGTCTCTCAATACGGAGCCTGATATTTTCTATGGTCAATTATTTACATGGTAGATTTCGAGTTTGGTTGAGTAGAAATTGTAATGCATAACTTTGTCTGCATATCCTCTCTCTCTCATTATATGAAAAAGATTGAAAATTTTAAATTAAGAGTTTTAACAATTTTAATTAGTGTGTGAGTCTCATATGATGTGATATTTAGTCTTTTTTTTTTTTTAAAAATTTTTCACATTATTAATATTCTTTTAAAATTTTTAAATTAAATAAATGTATCATTTCTTATATGTATATATGTATAATGTCACCTAGTGAGAATGCTCCAGATTTGACTTGTGATGTATATTTTTTGACTTTTGATCATCGTCATGTCTTTTAGTGCCCTTTATGCTTTTTAAAAATTCACCTCCATGAATAATTGTCGAATTATAAATGATTTTTATTAGAGTGAAGGGGTGTTTTTCATTCTGCTTCATCCGTTGGCAAACATGCCAATTTATACACAAAGTTAATACATATAAGCCAAAACAAATATCTTTATGTTAAATGTTGTAGATTCAAAAGTCTAAAGGCTACTAAGCCTAAGCCATAGACTTTTCTAGACTTTGAAAACAAAAATCCTAATAAGGATAAACTTATATACATACAATTATATGCACGTTTGACTCAAAACACTATTAAATTTTATCAATAAAAGATTAGGATAATGATATCGGGTACTGTTTTGAGCCCCATCGCATATCATTCAATCCTTATTTTTTGACAAAATTTTGACACTATAATTTATTACAAGACACGTATAAAGATTTTCACAGTTTTTCTTTAATAAAGCAGGGTAGGAGTTATCCTTACTTTATTAAAGTAGTGAGTGAAGGAAAATTCTTATCATTGACAGACTCAAATAATTACAGACACAAAATATTTACAAAATCTTTTTTGTCTGTTCTTGGTATGCATTTTTCTGATATCTGAGGAGAATCTTTATCTTCTATGAATTTTGTCTCTTTTTACTGAAGCGCCAATTATTTATGTCGACTCATGGAGTGATTCTTCAAAGTTGGATCCTCGTAGAGCATTTTCGAAATCTAAAGAGTTAAAAGAAATTTGCTACAACATTTTCAATATATATTATGAGTCTTGTAGTGAGACTCCCTATTTTGTATTTTGGTTTTTGTTTTTTGTTTTTTTTTTTATGAGTCTTGTAGTGAGACCCCTTAAAAATATAGAAATAAAAAACTCATAAAATTATTTTTAAAAACTCAAGACTAAAAGGGTGATTAGTATATTTTATTTTTCTACTTTATTCACTAAACTAGTTTTTAAAAATTAAAAAAAAATAAAATAAAATCTAAAAATTCAACCTAACAGGACGTTCTGCACCAGATCCTTCTCCTCTTTCTCTATACGAAACCCTTGAAATCGTCTTTCTGATGGAGAAAATGAAGATGAAGACGAAGTACAAACAAACCCTAAGACGAAGCAAGCAGATGAACAAGACGAGATTGCTGAAATCGTCTGAAATGCATCACGCATCTTGAAATCCAGGTATTTATTTTTCTGAAATCATCTTTCTGATGATGGAGAATTGCTTAAAATTTGCTTCGAATTGCTTGTGATTAGTTGAGTTTGCTTGAAATTTGTTTTAACTTGTTTGATTGTTGTTGTTGTTGTTTTTAGTCGGTTTTTTTTGTTAAAAAATATTATTTTCTGTTTGGGGGAGTTTTTGCTGGGAAAGGATGAGGAAGGGAGGGAGGGAAGGAAGGAAAGTAGTTGGGGGATGATGACCTGTTTTTGCCAGCCCACTGTGGATGCTTTTAGAAGCACAAGATGGGATTTCCCGTGTGGGTTTTTTTTTCCCCCCTGGGAAAACCCGTGTAGTTCGTTGTTTCACTGAGACTGATTAGGGTGTGTTTGGTTTTGTGAATGAAATCATGCAAGTTTAATTTATTAATTCAAAATGTTTAAATTTATGGAAAAACTAATTAGAGGTTTTTTTTTAGGCTTTAAACAATGCAGATTTTGTACAAGTAAAGCTTATTGAGAAAAGCATCAAAAAGGAGCATGTTAATTTAGGAAAGGGAAACTTGAATACATAACCAGGAACCCTAGCCACATATTTGGTCCCACCCTTGATAATGTTATATTTTCTCAACTAATTATGCGTTTTTGTCTTCATAATAATCTTCTCTTTTGGGCCTAAGGTGTAGTTTTCTAGTAAATCTTACACAAATATTGAATTCTTTACTCAAGTTTTTTGTTTTTAATTTCCGTTGGAGATAATATTTAGAATGGAAAAAAGTGGACATTTCACACCAACCGAGTTCTGTGTAATCTGCATGCTTGTGTCATTTCAGAGACTTGGTAATGGTACCCTCACAGCGGGTAAACATGGAAGCAGTGACAATTGAAATGGGTAATTACGTACAACTACTTAACATGGTAATTACATGAGCAGACCATATATATATTCCTGCAAGTGATGGAGGAAAATATAGCAAAAATGCATATTTAGAAGCCTAATCAATATATATACATATATATATATATATATATATGGAGGTACACTTCTCACTTCATCTCTCTCAAAATTGAATTTTTATTTTGTTTCAAGCTTCTATTATGTGGAAATGGTACTTTGTTTATTCATAAACAGTCTGATTCATCTAATTACATTTATTACTTTGATTGCAGCAACTAATTTCGCTAGAACAGTATACTCTTATAGCACAAATGGTTTTGAGCGAATGTCAAACATCTCTGTAGAGGACAGTTGAGGCACCTATAAAAACACCAAACAAAGCCTAGTATTAGATTCAGCTTAAAAAAATCTATGAATAAACATGATTATATGAGGATTTTAGTGTCTTAAAAAAACTGATTTTCAAGACGTAAATTCTCGCGAGAGGTTGGGATTCAATTCTCCCTAGGTGCTAATGTTTGTGTACACGTAACTGGGGGCGAAGCAAAGAAATTTGATTGATTTAGAAGGTATCGGTTGCTAAAATTGCAACACAATTTCCTGCAGTGATTTTTGAGCTTTTGTTTTAGGGTTTCTAGTGATAAATAAATGGCCATAGGAAAGAAAGAGAGAGTTAATTAGGACATAATAGACTAGGGTTTTCATGAGGCTATTATACTGTGAATAGGAAATATCATATTTTTGTGGAAGAGAAAAAAGAAAAGAAGACGAGGAATAGAAAGGGGAAAAATATTCTAGGAACCCTAGCTAGAATTTTGTTGGAATGACCTCCTTAAGCTTGGGTTACATGACCAAGAACACAAATTCAAATCTTTAAAACAGGAAGGTTAGAATTTCCTATTGCAGGTGATGTTTTCCCTCTTAAAACTGTGATTCCACTGGTTTAGAGAAAGACTTTTGTTAGAACCATGTACTTGTCGAGATTGAATCATGTTACGATTCAAACATACAAATCCCAAACAAATAAAAAGAAAAGCACCCAAGGCAAAAGAAAATTTGTAGAGAACATATATTTTACCTAGATTTCGCCTCTCCTATTAGAAATTAAAGGATGAGAATTTGATTGATCTTTCCATTTGGGTTGTATAAGGATTGAGGAGAAAAGATATATGCTATTATTGGTAATGAATTATTACTTGTGCAATGAAAACTTAACATTCTTATGTTTAACAGTAGTGTAATAATGTTGACTTTTAATATATATATATATATTACTAATAAGCAACAAAATTATTTTTGTACAGTATATTTATATATTTGTATATAAATGCTCCCTTAGGTGCTCTCAACTTTAGACTCTTGCCCCTGCCCCTGCCCGAACCTTGCCCTTGGTTCATGCAACTAAGATAGGAAGCTTTAGAATCTTTTGATTGTTGAAAATATTGTGGACCTAATTACCATAAAATGTAAACAACCTGAAACCCATGAACTACTACAGTTTATGTCTAGCAATTCCAAAAATTATTTAAATGCTTCGGACTCCTGTATTAAAATCAAATTAGCTGTGCAAAATGAGGGCCAAATTAGACTTATAGTTCATTAGATAATGTCCACAAGCATAATATGAAATTGTAGTTTGGCCACTACTATTGCTAGCACATTCTTGATCGATTGGATGGGACACTTGGAAGACGATTTTGAATTGTTATAGCTCAACTTCTATTCTTTTTAGGAGTTTCTTTTAATAATATTACTACTTTTAATGTTTATATATAGAAGATTTTAACTTTGAAAAATCAACTTCATTTGCCCACTAGGTGTTCCAAAAAATTCTTATGAAAGTTGATTTACATCGTGTGGTGACGGTGGTCTTGATTGCCTTGAACTTTGCCAAAGAGATCGCTTTACACACCAACAGATCCATGTACTGGCCCTAATTGGTTGGGATTAAGGCTTATTAGCTCATGTTGAATACCAGTTTCTAGCATCTTTGATGTTAAATTAGGTGTAATAATCTATTAGATTTAAGTTTTTTTCCCCCTCAAATAACACTTGTAAATCAATAGATTATTTTGTTACTCCATCAAATTTAAATTTACTTATATGCATCGAATGCACTTCCACTCATACATATGAACTAGTTTTAACACAACCACCTTAGAGAAACATACCTGTGATGTAGGAGGTGCACAAGGACCATATAGACGTTTATGAGCCTCACAAATTTTATTGCGTATGCTAGGAAGTAAGCGGCCATATGTCAATCCACATTCATTTTCCATAGCTTGGATGAAGCTATAAGTCATTGCACCAGTTGCAGTGTCACCTGTGAAAGCCTGTAGAATTGATGTGGGATCCTTAACAAGTGTTATCCATGGAAGTAGGGAATATTTGCTAATATTTTTTGAAGTTGATAACATAACATGTAGCCGGCCTCAAAGAAGAAAAAGATCACCATGGTGTGAGGGCATCCTTGAATTTACATGGAAAATTTAGTAGTATTCATGATATATTTTGATTCATCAACCACTTTAGGTTAAACGTCCTGTTCGAAATCCTTCTTTTTCAATGAATTTACATTCAAAATGATTTGACAATGACATTAAAAAGTACGCTCAGATACATTGAAAGCATGAAGAGAGACGAGTGAGACCACTAACCATAGTATCTCCAGAGTTTTGATCATCATCACAAGCGCTAAAGCAGATTGCTGTACCACCACTTGTGCCTTTATAAGCAGTGGAGACACGGTGATCTTCCCATGCATAATATCCTTGCCTGCTTGAGAAGAACAATGGTAAAGATTTTCTTGTTTAGAATGTTAAGTGTGAAAGAAGTGCCTATTTTTCAGATTCGTTCTTCAAATAATGAAAGCAAATCACTAACTGGTTCATCCTGCATATGAATGGCAGATCAAGAATTGTTCCGCTGAAGGAACTATCAATGATGGCATGAAGTTTGGCTCCGTGGGGTAGTGGCCTTACAATGGTGGCATTGATCTCATCATCCAATATATTTCCCTCGGTCTGATAATCAACGGGGCAGAGTGCTTCATCATACCCATCAACCTCATCTCCGTCGAGGTCAGGCACTTGTGAGGCATGGCCAGAGAAATGAAACACCAATGAGTCCCCCGACTGGCAACCCTGGACAAGCCACTTCATGGCCATCCTGATGTTGCGCTTCGTTGGTATCCGGTATGGGTCATTCTCTTCTTCTGCAAATTTATTGTTAGTTACTGAATAAGAAATGGAAATATGGATATCATGTGAAACAACCTATGTTCCAGGACGTGATACGCCACAGGACGTAATACGCCACATTCTCTAAGATGTAGTATGATTAGGATAGATTTGTTTAGATTACACTATTAGAATTTAATGTACTTTTAGAGAAATTTTCTTTTAACAATATATATATCTAATAGACAGATCCCCCCCCCCCCCCCCCCTTCTTTCAAATTAATCATGTTACAACACACAGATCATTATGACTCATTTTTTTTGTGTTTTGTTATACCAAAACTCCACTCCCCTTAGATTTTAGTTTATTATATTTAATTTGTTTTTCCAATAAGGTAACTTATAAGGTTTATATTAAAAAATATTTTTGGGATTGCTTGAATCGCTAAATTCACCATCTTGGAACAAAAGTGTTTTATGTTTCGGAATGTGTATTCCAAAACGTAAATCAATAGGGTATTAGGGCGTCTTTGATTGATCTCTTTTGAACAGCTTCAAGGCTTCCTTCGATCGACCTCTCCCTTGATCTCGCTCTCTCTCTCTCTCTCTCTCTCCCCAACAGGTTAGGGCTTCTTCAATCCACCTCGCGCATGTCCGAAACGTGTCATTGCATGAAATTCAGGAAAAAAAAAAAAAGGGGGGGGACACGTTAGGGAGAGTGTCCGACACGTGTCCAGAGCGTGTCCGACACGTGTCCATGTCTGACACTTGTACACAGGCTCTAGGGAGGTGTCCGTGCTTCATAGGGTATTAGCGTTTTCTAGAAACAACTAGCTGTTTATGCTTGAGTTTCGATGTAAATTTTACTTTTATTATTTTCAATTCAGTGTGAGAAGTTCACATGAGATCATGGAATGGAGTTCTCTTATTGCTTTTCTGAATCCTCAGTGATCTGTGCACTCAAATAATTGCTTGTGTGTGTGTGTGTGTGTGTGTGTGTTTATTATGTGTGTGCATGTTTGAGAGAGAGAGAGAGAGATATACCTGTAAGGATTAAGACAGATTCATTTGGAAAACCCAACCTATTAACCAGAAAATTTTTCATTGACCTTGCATCATTAATGCTACCCTTTAGGCTTTTTTTCTGGCCATGGTAGCATATTCCAATTAACACTGCTCGTCTCCTTCCATGCACTGAAAGAGGTAATAGCTGAGGCAATAGCCACGACGGTTGTTGGTTATTGTAACCGTAGTCTGTACGATTGTAATTAGGATAATAATTGTTCGGAATACCATTGTAATTGCTCGCTGCCGGGACCATATAGCCATTATTGTTGGAGGCTACCGGGACATTGTAGCCATTGTTGGAGGCTGCTGGTGCAACGTAGCCATGGTTATTGGAGCAAACAATAATGGCATAGCACACCGGACAGCGAAAAGTTTGAGCACCGTCTGGCACTGCTAGTAGCACCCCACAATTGCATCTCTGTCTTGCCATTTTTTTGTAGATGTAGTAGTGTGTGTGTAATTATGGAGAGAGTGGTTAGTTATATTTATAGTATGTTTGAGGGGGAGACAGGTTGGTGTTGGTATGGTGTATGAGGCGCTTTTTTACTGGGCGTGATGTCCAAGTTCGAATCTCACTATGCAACTTTCTCTCGTCCCATCCCCTTTCCACTGATTGAAAGTATGATTGAGAGGGAATTTTGCACTGTTTTACGAAGCATGATGTCCGGATTCAATTCTCACCGTTGCGCAATGCGACTTTCTCTTCTCCTATTCCATTTCTACTGATTGGAAGTACGATTGAGGGGGGATTTCGTGCTTCTTTACCGAGCATGATGCTTGGATTCGAATCTCACTGTTGCACAATGCAACTCTCTCTCCTCGTTTCCCCTCACTACCAATTGGAAGTATGAGTTTGGGGGGGGGGGGGGGGGGGGGGGGGACTTTTGTGCTTGCCCATATTTGTAGTTTTATTCCTAACTGGTGGAGAACCAGATTCACTCTTTTTAGTCTGCTTGGGATGTGTCGTGTAGTGATAAAGCTTCTTTTCTTTAATCCCTCTCCTTTCAATGTCTCTTTTTTTTTTTGTTGCGGATAAATTACAACTATCAGATGCGTGGATATTATGCATTAATATTATACAAACTAAGCATAATTTGATAGGCTCATGTACTTGAGATATTAGAATTTTGTGTGTATTTGTTTTAATTCTTAACCTCTTAATAAAATATAGAAATTTTGAAAAGCACATATTCCTTGGCTAGTGTTTCTTTTACTTCACAAGTCCTACCAAAGATAAGCCTCTAATATATGCCTCTCCACAAGAATCTATATCCTATTTGAGCATATTATTAGAAGTTTTAAAACTTGATGGACACCATATAATAAAAAGCCCCACAATATTTTGATTTAGTAATGTGCTTGCAATTTGACCGTGGGAGATAATTAGGTTAAATTTACTTTGGATCTAAAAAGGCATGATATTCCAAAGAATTAAATAGACACAATGATAATATAGAATAATCTTCAAGAAAGTTGTGATCACAAATTGAGGAATCATGAACATTGAAACCCAATCCACCATTCTTGATAAGCTAAATCCCTCTCTATCTTGTGTCGGGCTTTGGGTCAAAAAGAGAGAATTCTCTTCGACCCATTGGAGAATTTCCACACAAAAAGTTGCAAGTTTTTGTGAGATTTTGTAACTTTTCTTTTCTTTTTTTGGTTCACAATTGTTATGAGAATATTTACAAAATTTACCAATTACCTTAAATTGTACAAAGATCTAACACCAACAATCAAGAGTCACGTAATGAAAAATAAATAAATGATCAAAAAAGTAACACTCGCTAATAGGAATGAGAAAATCAATCACTGCCTTGACCTCTCATTCGAACTGAAGTAACCCAATTGATTATGAGGTATCCTGGTTCACAAACCCAATAAATTAAGTAGATATAATAGCTAATTTTCTCTTTATTCTCAACACAAAGTTTAAATCTTTCAAAGTAATCATATTGTTAGGAAATAAAAATGATACAAAGGGCCCTCATGTCTTATTCAAATTAGTGGTTTTTTTTTTTTTTTTTAATTTATTTAGGAGAGGACTTTCCAGTTACATCATCTCTACAGATTCAATTCCACTTCATCAACATTAAAGATTTTTGAAGATGATATCTGAGGTTCCTGCAAAACCCAAAATGTTTAAGACATTAAAATGTTGGGAAACGTAAACATGCTGAAGTAGGGATAAAACATTGAGACAAATTCTAATATCTGAAATGAAGGGGGGGTTTGACCTGTATTGACTTGTTGCGGAACACATTCCATAGAACATTGAGGTTGAGGCATCCTGTTGTGTTAACATGCTTAGTAATATTGTTATGCATCTCATCGAGGAGTTCACCGTATGTTATTCGCTTCTTTGCCTTAATTGCATTCACAAAATTGTATGTCATCGCCCCGCTCATTTCCTTTCCTGTGAATGCCTGCCCAATAAAGTCATCAAAAATAGAATTGAAAAAAATTTGTCTGCTAAGTCTGACCTATCTGTGTACCAATCGTATAATAAGGTATAAATAATCATTTTGTTTTTAAAAACTTTAAAAAAAAATTACGAAAACTAACATTTAATAACGTTGCCAATTTCTTGTTTTTGAAACATGAAAATAAATTTTTTTTTTTCTAAAAATTAAATACATTTTTTTCAAACATATAAAAACACAAAATTATGTTTAGTAAGTTGTCAAAAGTGACCAGCAGGTGGAGGTGGTCGTCAGTGGTTTGAAGGGTGGTTTGGAGAATAAAACTTGTTTGGAAACAAGTGAAATCACTTCAATTTTTTTTTTAATTCCGTAAATTTTAGCAATTGTTGTCACTTTTCTGTTTTTTTTTTTTTAAAACAAAAACAAAAACAATCAATCACCAAACAATTTGTTTATTTATTTATTTATTTTTCAATTTTAATGCAGATAAGTAGAAGGGTTGTGAAGGGGGCAGTGAAGCCTTTACATTAGTATCAGTAGCCAGTTGATTGTCAGCACAGGCACTAAAACAGATGGCCAGTGCATCATTTGTACTTTCACTACCACCTGATAAAGATTTGTTGACTACCCACTGTTTCCTGGTAAAATCCAAATATGGAAAAACAACCATAAAAGAGAAGATGTTGTTACCCCCGTTTGCTCGAGTAAACTGACTATAACTTATGTTATTTTGAGAGTATATGTGAGACTATTTGATACATTTTTTTGAAAAAAATTGATTATTTGAAAGTTGCGAAAAATATGTTTTTAGCTTTATTAAAGGTAGAGAGACGAAAGAATGAAATAGAACTTGATTTTTAGTGTAGGGATTAACTGTTACAATTGAAAAGAAAAAAAGTCAAAGTGAGATTTTGATGAAAGTACAGGAATTTTGAAGTGTGGAAACAAAGAATACTCACGATTTGGGTTTGTAAACATGGGGTAGATCAAGAATGGTTCCACTATGACAAGCATCAATAATGGCATGAAGCTTGACACCATGCTTGAGTGGCTTGACAATGGTGGAGTTGATGTAATTGTCTAGAATCATCCCAGCAGTGGCAAAATCAGAAGGACAGATAGTCTCATCATACTCATCACTCTCGTCCCCATCAAAGTCTGGCTGTCTCAAGCCATGTCCTGAGAAGTAAAAGACCAAAGAGTCCCCACCCATGTTGTCCTGCACTAGCCATTCAAGTGCGTTTTGTATGTTCTTCTTTGTTGGACTCAGCTCTGGGTCATTCTCCTCTTCTGCAAAATTTTTATTTTTATTTTCACAGTAAAAATTTAATATGTTGGAGGAGTAAAATTAAGGGTTAATCTCATTTTTAATTGGGTTTCTTTTTTTCTCAAAAAATGTGAGAGGAATTGTGAAGCTTACAAGCACTGAATTGTCTAATCCAAAAATTATTTGAGGATTGTTAGGTACACCTCACAATTTTTGGAATAGACAATCCAGTGCATTAGAGATAAGTCCAACTCTTTCACTTTATTCTTATGGTTTTTATGTGTGTGTGTGTGTGTGTGTGTGTGTGTGTGTGTGTAACGCACACATTTAAAATACAATCAGTTCTTTCTTTTTTTCTTTTTTGTCCCTCACCTAAATGAGAGGCTATATTCATTTATTTACTTTTTTCACCTAATACACCAAATGAATTATAAAACTCAATTTATACGACAATAATCTTGAAATAAGAGAAAATGTGATTTCAAATCGTTAATGTGTTAAGATTCTATTATTTAAAATGACTTAAAATAGAAAGGTAATAATTTATTATCGTCCAATCCTATACTTTAATCCCACCAAACAAACACCCTTAAGTTGGAGGAATCTAATCTTTACATTTCCCGTGTTAATCTTATGTTGCAGCCCAATTCAAAAGAAAGAAAAAGTTAGATTCTAATAAATTTTCTATTATACCCTTATTTCTACACCACCTAATAAATTAGATACTTGTATTGTCGTCTCTCTTTCTTCTCTCTATTTCAGCCATCTAAACATTGTCCCAAAAAAAAAAAAAAAATCTTCTTTAATCTCCTCTCTCACTTTCTAAGAAAATATCTCTCTCTTTCTCTCTATCTCTCGATTCTAGTCATCCACATAGCTTAAGTCGAATTCTGAATAGAATAACATACCCGATAAGAAAGCGACTAAAACAACAAATTGAATAAAACAAAAAACAAGAACAAGAATCAAAATGCAATCATAAAATACCTGTAAGAACACAAATAGCATTTTCGGGAAATTGAAAATGATCAACCAAAAGAGACTTCATCCTTTTTACATCATTGATTGTCCCCTTGAGCTTGTGTTTCTTCTTCTGGTAACTCACTCCACAAAGAACAGCCCTCTTTTTTTGATGTTCACCATGATAACTCATAGGATTTGGCTTCGGCAATGTTGGCACCGCACTCGCTGTTGCTGCCGGCTGGCCACCACTGCTGCCGGACATTTTCAACATCAAACCCAAGAAGGAACTTAGTAGATTGTTTTTCCTGTCCATTGTTATGGGTTTTTATTTGCAGAGGCAAAGAGGTAGAGAAATGAGAGAATTTGATTAGGACACATAGATATATTGCTCCAAGAATACACAAAGAAACTAAAATGAGTGATTGCGTGTATCTGATGAGAGTAGTCTCGCTTTTGAAATCCTGTAATGGGAGTATGGGCGATGGACACTCACCGTCAATTAATTTTTTTAGAAAAAGAGAATAATTTGCAATGAAGATCAAGAAAAACAAAACTAAAGTGAAACTAAAATAATATTTTCAAAAGAAAAGAGTCAAAAGGAAAATCCCACTCAAGGAATCTGATCAAGTTTCTATTGATTAAGTTTTCCTTTTTCCCTCATGAATCTAAAATAGTTTATGTGACTTGTTTTTCACACTTAGACAGTGTGTATCAGTGTATATAATTGTAAAAACTGTAGCAAAGAGTAAATAATTGTAGTCATTTTGTATTTATTTTTGTCTCTTTGTATTTACTTTTAGGTAGACTTTTCAAAAAGCCTATGACTAGGCTTGCCTAAAGAGTTAAAAATCTTGTAACTTTTAGACAAAAAGTCTTGCAAAGTTAGATATGTTAGATATAAAGTTAGATATGCATTAAGTTATATTTTATTTGTATTCACCCTCTTGTAAGTCTATATATTGGCCTTTATGCCAACATAATAAAGTATGTAAATTCCCTTCAATTTCTCTCCATCTTTTTGCTTTCTTCTTTGTCTCTAAGTTCTCTATCATAATTCCTTATTCTATAACTCCACCATAATTCCATAAGTAAAAAGGTCCTTTCCTTTTTTGTTTTGTAATTGGTATCAGAGCTTGGTGAAGAGCTTTTGAAAGCAAGATCAAGCTATGTAAGTATTTCTATCTATGTATAAATTTTTAATAGATATATAAGTGTGTATGGTGTGTTTTGTGTTTAAAAAAAAAAGATTAAATTTTTCGTCTAAATTTTTTGTGTATCTTTTATATTTTATATCTTCATAATTAGTTGTTTCATTTATAATTATTGTAAAACCTATATACTTGGTGTATGTCAAAACCCATATACTCATTAAGATCTTTTGACTATTGGCCAAAATTAAGTCTTTAAGATCATAAGGAGAGGTTTTAGGCATCAGATAATACACTAGGAGGGCCTTAGGTACCAACAACAATCTAAAATGACAATTAATTCTGACGATATAATATGCTTTGGAAATACGAAAAATAATGTTAATAATAAATATGATCATAGTTTGCATATTATTAAAGAATCTGCAAATATAAATAGTGTGTGTTCTAATTTAAATAATATTATTGATATTATGTGTTCTTGATTTTTTAAATTAGATAAAAATCAAAAAATAAATCAAAATTATCTAGAGACCAAAGTTGAGTCTATAGAATCTAAAATAGACAATTTGGGTTTTATAATAAATATTGACTTAAATAAAGAAGCAAAAAACCAAATAAACAATTTGGTGACAAAATTAGAAACTATATGCTTCATAAACAATGATGGAATGAATAGTTCAAGAGATAGTTACATCCCTAGGCTATTTTATGGTACAGAAGATATTATGGTACTTCAAACCAATACCTATAATAGAACTGAATATGAAAATATTGTTGAAATATTGGATTGTTGGAAAAAATTATATAAAGACCCAGATTTAGGTATTGATAAAAGAAATAGGCTACTAGATCAGATAAGAGAAACTTATCTAAAAAATGAAGCCCTTTTACAACATTTTAATTAAGATATTAATATGTCAACTAATAATGATAACAGCCAATCATCCTCATCTGAAGAATCAATAGATCAAGATATTTCATCAGAAATAAATAAAGGGAAAAGAAAGGCAAAAGAGCCAATTGATCCCGAATTATTTGGCACATGGGGAGATGGAGAAAATTTTGACTTTATTCAAACAAATGAAGTTAAAAATGATACTAACATTGAAAGTACCTCCAATCCTATACCTGAGTCAGTAATATCTAAAAAAGATAATAATCATAAGTATTCAATAGCTCAAAATGGTACTTATTTAGACTTGTCTCATGTTCCATTTAAGGATCAAGAATAAGCAATTGATGATTGGGCACAATCCTTGGTCATCATTATTACCAATTAAAAAAAATAGCTGGTCAAAGAAAAATTCATTGATTATATTGCAGCAACTCTCCAGGGATATGTGTTGCAATGGTTAAGACAGTGAGAAAAATCTAAAATTGGAAAAAGTTAAAAAACGGCTTTGTTAACAAATTTTCTCACACTTGACACAATTTTAGCTGAATTTGCAAAAATCATAAAATTAGAATTATGTAATATTTGACACAATTTATGTGGTTCTGCAGGAGATACTAATTTGTAAGCAGATGCAAATTATATTTTGACTAAATTAGAATTATGTAATATTTGTCTTTTTGAAGACTATGTTCAAACTTTTAAAAAATATTATTATCTTATTGATCCACCAGCAAATCAACCCTGGTTAGATCAATTTTTTCATAAACTCCCTAATCCTTGGGATGAGTTATGTATTAAAAACTGTCCTGATTTTCTCAAAAAAATGGGAAAGGAAGAATATGATAATCTTGGTTTTCGCATTAATTATGTTCTAAGACTAATAGTAGATCGGTGTCTAGAAGCAAAAGCGAAAAAATAAATAAAAAATCAAATTTCTAACTCACCATATAGTCAAAAATGTTGTGATAAAATTTTAAAAGAAAATTGGAAAATTGGTTGTAATACATTTCCTAAAAGAAAATGATTTTCTAAAAAACATAGAAAATATAAATGGAAATCTTGGAAAAAGAACAAAACTTTTTCAAAAAAGAAAAAGTATATTCGAAAAAAGAAACCAACAAGTGTTTCAAAAAAGAAAACTTGTAAATGTTACATTTGTAACGAAGAATGTCACTATGCACCCGAATGCCCAAAAAGGGAAAAAATTGTAAAAAAAATTATCAAAGTCCTTAAAGAACAAGATTTTGAAATAATATATGGAGAAGAAATTTCTGATAAAGAAGAAATCTTATATGAAATTTCTAGTGATGAAGAAAGTTCAGATGAAGAACTAATCTTCATGATGACTAATAATAGTCAAGAAATATCTCAAGAAGCAAATAGTATATCTCAAGAAGAATTACAGGCAATTCGACTTGGAGATGTAATCGAAGAAGGAAAAACTTTTACCGACGAAAAATTAGCAAAATTCGAAAAAAATACAAGAAGTTGTTGTTCCAGAAATTCACAAACTTTCAAAATTTAACTTCTTTTCAGCAAAAGTGTTTGAACAATACAGTGGTAACACTCAAGCAAAATGGTCAGAAGAAGGAAATATTGATATTGTTTTTTTTTGATAAGAAAAAGGTTGCAAGATGGAAAAAGAAATATCCTGAAATTCAATATATTCATATTGGATTAATTCAAGTAACCATAACAGCCTTATTTCGCCAAGGGATAGATATTCTTATTTTGGCAGTAATTTTTTATAAAAGATTTTCCAACCAAATGAAAGCAATCATTGGAGGAATTCAGTCTAATTTAGCTAATGGAGTAGTTTGGTTTAATGTCAGACCAAATTTCTTTATTTCCATAAATGATCCTAATGTTGAAGATACAGTCAGAATAAGAATTAAAATACAAGGATTAGGAATGAAATCAAATTCTCATGATTTGGCTATTCGTTGGAAAACAATTCACGAATTAACCAAATTTCCTGAAACAAAAACAAGATCAAACTATAATAAAATCGTTGAAATCTTTGAACCAAGACCATTTGACACGGTAATACAATCTCATCTAATGAATTGGAGTGATTTAGAAGTTCCTCGACAATGGTTAATCCAAGACCTAGTGGGACAAGGAGAATTTTCTAAAACAAAGAAACCTGCACAATTACAAATGCAGACTTCAGGAAAAAATTTATATATTGAAAATACAATTCTAAAAATTAAAAGATCAACTTCTGTATTTGAAAAAGATTTTCCTAACAAATCATTTTCAAAGTTAAGCATTGGAGAATCAAGAAATAATTCTAATCAAGAATCTATTACTTCAAACAATGTTTAGATTTCTATTTTTCCAGGAACAAGAAAACTTGAACATATTAAGTCTGCATATATGTATCATTTTCAAACAAAAAAATGATGACATTATCTTTTCTCCTAGCCAGGTAAAAAGAAGATATACATATGTATTGGGAACATTTAATTTTACAGGTTATAAACCCTATAGTCTCAGTGTTCTCATAGACACAGGAGCTACAGTTAGCTCATGTAAATGGAATGCCATACCAAAGGAAAAATTGACATTAATGAAACATCCAATTTTGGTTACTGGAATTAATGGCAACCATACTTCCATACAATTTAAGGCTAAAAATATCTCTATTTGGTTAAATGATAGCAAATTCATTATACCAAAAATTTTATGTTTTCCGTATATGCATGGAGATTTCCTTCTTGGAAATAATTTTATATATAAATATCTTCTAATGCAAATACAGGAAAGAACTATTTCATTAAGCATAAACAATGTCTTAATTCATATTCCCTTGTTAGAACAACATAAATATATTTGTGATAAAGAGTTTGCGCCCGTGTCACATGGTGATTTAACTCCCATCATCAAAACCATCGATGAATCACATTGGATTTATAAAATTTTAGAAGAAAATTTTAGTGAACATCTATTAAAACTATGGCAATGTAATCCACGTTATTGTAGTTTAAAATTGAAAAACCCTAATGTTATCATTAGAGTAAGACCAATGATCTATATTAGACAAGATATAGATGAATTTGATATTCAACTTCAGGAACTTTTAGACAAAAAATTAATTAAAGAAACTAAAAGCCCTCACTCTAGTCTAGCTTTTATGATAAGAAACCATGCTGAAATTAAAAGAGGAAAAGCCCGAATGGTAGTCAACTATAAACGGCTAAATGAAAATTTAGAATTTGATGGATATTTTATTCCACAAAAAGATGTTTTGATTAACTTAACCAAAAGATCAAAAATCTTTAGCAAATTTGATTGTAAAAGTGGATTTTGACAAATTCAATTGATTGAAGAGTCAAAAAAATTGACAGCTTTCAGTACACCTAGAGGACATTATCACTGGAATGTTATGCCTTTTGGATTAAATATTGCACCACAGGTATTTCAACGGTGGATGGATACAATTTTTAAAGATCTTAAAGATTATTGTGTAGTTTATATTGATGATATACTTATCTTCTCTAAAACCAATGAAGAGTATAAGAAACATTTAAAATTACTTTGTGAAAAATTCCAAAAACATGGAATTATTTTGTTTCCAAAAAAGATTGAAGTAGAAAAAGAATCAATTGAATTTTTGGGAATAATTTTAGATCAAAAATGTTTAAAATTACAAGAATATATTTTGTCCAAAGTACGAGATTTTCCTGATACTCTCGAAAATATAACATAATTACAGAGTTTATTAGGCATTTTAAATTATGGACGAAATTTTATCAAAAATCTTTCAAAAATAGAAATTCCTTGGTTAACCAAATTAAGGAAAAATGTTATTTTTGAATGGACAACAGAAGATGTTGCTTTAATTAAACAAATTAAAGAAAATGTTAAAATTTTACCAGACGTTTATCTTCCTAAAACAGGTGATAAATTAATTTTAGAAACAGATGCCTCAGAAGCATGCTGGGGATGTGTTTTTAAAGCAATACCAAGTAATTTATGGTATGATAAAGAAATACCTTTATCAGAAAATGGAATTAGACCAAGAAAAAATTCAATACCCATAAAATTACAAAAAAAGAATTAATTTGTGGATATAATTCTGGAACATTTAAACCAAATGAACAAAAATATATTATTTTTGAAAAAGAATTACTTGCAATAAAATTGGCAATAAAAAGTTTTCATATTTATTTAGCCCCAGAAAATTTTATTGTACGCATTGATAATAAGGCAGTAAGAGATTTATTGATTAATAAAAAACTTATTGAGCAAGGAAGACGGTTAGCCTAGTATAATAAAATTTCTGAATATACCTTTGAAGTAGAATATCTTAAAGGTACTAATAATTTTCTTAGCAGAAATTGTTTCAGAAAATTAAATTGCTAAACAAGTAAATTTAATTTTTGTAGAAGACCTCTAAACCAAGAGGAAACAACGGATGAGGGTAAACAACCCGCTCAAGGAGATTGGGTGACAATTGCTAAAAAAGCAATCCCCAGAGAAGAAAAAGTTTATGTTGTGTTTTCAGGAAGACAACTTGGAATTGACACAGACTGGAACGAAGCCAATATGCAAGTTTGTGGATATTCTGGAGCAAGCTTTAAAGCATATGATAGCTTGACCAAAGCTAAAAAAACTTTTTACAGTGCACCAGCTATGCCTATTTATCAAAGGAATCAAATAAGAACTAACCCAGTTCCAACTAATATTCAGACATCTAAACCAGATGAATCTGAGATAAAAGATTTTTTCAACCCTGGTATATCTAGAAAAATTTATATAGAACTCAATGAAGTTTAGAAAACTCACATTGTAGACAACAAAGTGAAATTTCGAAAACACATGAGAGTTCTGGCCAACAAATTAGCTGAGCAAACAGCTAAATTAAAAGATTTGCAAAATCTTTGTTTCAATATTCTTAAACAAATGAATTTGAATGAAGATTTTAATTTTGAAAAAATAAACAATTTTCTTCAACTATCAGACCTCATATCAGATGAGTTTTCTGATCCAGTTTTTGAACAAATAAAAAGAATTTGTCTTTTTGAAAAAGCAAGAACTTTGCTTCCAAAAGAAATTTGTATGTTAATCAAAAATCAAGTTGAAGATCATCATGATAAGATTAGACAAATCTTAGAATGATCTTATGATAAATTAAATTTGAAAGATGGAATTCCCAAAATAACCATCATGGCAAATCATGAGATGTGGTTTTTTGAGGATATAGATTGGGGAATAACTAATCAAGTTATTTTCTAAATTTTAGATCCAATCCAATGGATAGATTATCCAATAATCATCAAAGTAATGCTCTCATGGATAGTAAAAGGCTTTCGATGGAGCAAATATTTTACTTTCTGGATCTCCAGCACTGTTGGTTGGCGAGAACGAGAATATTTTTTTCCAACCATACCAGATTTGATATCTTAAAGAAACTGAAGATTTTGAATTTGAAGATGATTATTTAGATGAAGATCACCAGAGAGAGCGATTGGAAAATATCCAAAAACTTTCTTTGACAGAATATTGGATAGACAGTCTAATATCTGTTTCACAAGCAGCGTCCAACATCCATGGCTCAGCAAAATTGCCATTCATGGTTACAGATGGAAGAATATTATTTGTAACCCATTTTCCCATAACATATCAAAGGTCTCCTACACAAATTAATGAGGCTCTTGACATGTTAATAAATCTCAAAAAGCGAAATAATTTGGATCTTCCGTTGAAACTAGCCATGATCGCGGATGATGTTGAACATTTCCGAAATGAGCAATACAGCCAAGATGCGGATTCCCCTCCATCAGAGACTGATGAAGAATATCATAATCTCATCAACAGGATGGAAGCATAGTGGACCCCACTATCAAATGCAGCTATCTCCTGATCGACTCCAACCTTATCTAGGACATGTGGAGCAACCTGCATTATTTGGCGGAAAGTGATCAGCCACATCCTTTCAGCCGACGCTACATGAAAAAACAGCTCAGCCAAAGCTTATCTACCATGTTCTGTTATGACCTCGGCATATGTTAAGTGTATTACAATTATTCAACTCGAATTTTGCTTATTACCCCATTAACAATCTGCATGACCCGTTCAATAAGCAAATGGCATGGTGTGCTATTTGATTTTTGTGTTTGGCTATGTTTCGACTAGGGGTATGCATAATACTGCCGAAACCGCCGAAACCGCCAAAACCGCACTGAGCCACTCCGCCAAGGCAAATTCGTTATTATTTGCCAATCGAACTGCTGGTTTTTGGTAAGAAAAATGGCAAATTCTAGTGACACTTTTATCAATCCGCCGATTTCTATTTTTCTTCCAAACCGCACCGACCCGCACCGCTATTAAATCATGTTTTATAAGATTCTAAAAATTCTTTTTTACTTAAGTTTGCTTGTTGTTCTATACTTTAGAATATAGTATTATATTACTGCTCGAGAGAAATTCAAGATGTCAGTAATCCAAAATAAAGTTGGATTCCAATTCACTTTTTAATCTTTTTTTTTTCTAAATACTTTTCAATAGTAAACATTTTCAATATATTATAAACCCTGAATGATATTAATTTTATGTATTGTATTTGATCATTGTAGTTTCCACAGATGCTTGTAATGAACTGATGGCATAGTCATTGATATTATCATGTTGTTGCTACACTTGCTGCATCAGAAGAAAGTTTTGCAAGATGCTTAACATCACGGTATCTCTCGTCTTTTTTTTACTCTTTGATTTAAGTTTTGTAATTTGAATTATATTTTTTATAAACCGCTAATCCGCCCGAACCGCCAAGACAAATCCGCCATTATTTGCCAACCGAACCGCCGGTTTTTGATAAGAAAAATGGCAAATTCTAGTGACACTTTTATTAATCCGTCACTCGCCATACAGTTTCTATTTTTCTCTCAAATCGCACCGACCCGCACCGCGCATACCCCTAGTTTCGACCACTCTTCTTGGTATAGATTGAATTATTTTAAAATTTTAAATATTTGACAGTTTATTTATTTATTTATTTATTTATTTTTAGAGAGCTTGTATAATAAGTTGAGTTAAAAGAGTCAGCTTATTATAATCTTTTCATTTATAATAAAAAAATTTTTTTTTACTGTCCTTCAAATATGAACGTAAATTTATAGTGAAACTTTTCACCGTAATTTGTAACTCATTCTTTCATGAAAATATTCTCGTTCCTCCATTAAATCTGTCTTCTCTCTCTCTGTTCCAGTGAGGGGATGACAAAAAAGTTTTTAAAGGCAGTGAAATTGCAGTGAAGGACTTGAATTTAAATATATTTTGGGGACTAGCTTTTTTCATATGAAAGATGGTAATGAATGAAGCATAACATGAACATTGTTGTGATTTGTAGCTAACTTCATTAACATGAAAAAGTAACATAACCCACCAGCATTTTCTTGAGAAGCCAAGCACATATACCTTCCGTCAGAACTGCAGTAAGAGCCACTCAAAGGATAATAACTAGGAAAGAGAAACAGAGGTTACAAAAACTTTCATGTCAGCCAAACAGTCATACTTCTTCAAATGAAAGTCCAATGGCGGTGCCTTTTGTTATGGTGAGGTTATTTGATGGTTTTGGATACAGAATCAGATACACAAAATAAATTAACAGATAGAAGTTTTTAGAAATTGATGTCACATAAAAATCTTATCCATTCGTTGATATTGTGTTTCTATGTTTGGTTTCACTATTCTTAACATTTATTATTTGGAGTAATGTTTTATATCATTCACTTTCTGACACGTGTTCTGATTTTTATTTTTTTTAAAAATAGCATAAAATACTAAATTTCACTCCTTTAACCAATAAAAAATAATTTAATTAATCTAAGACTACTACCTAATTTTTCCTTATTATGTCTAAGACGAAGGTTATATCTTATAGAGATATTACTTTAAAAAAAATATTTAAAAGGTGATTAAACTTTAAAATATGTAAATCAGATTTATTCTAAAAATAACATACGTCACACCAAGTTTAAATCTACCATTTATGTATATAAATGTGAGTTGGCTTTTGACTTTTCGGCATTTTGGCTATTTTAACATGAAGCTAAAAAGTTTCGTTTGGAATAGGCTTTTTGACTTTTGTGAAAAAAAAAATGAAATGATTATAGATTGGATGTGATGTTTTTTGTCTTATTGACTTTTTAACCTATTTTATCTTTTTGTGATTATTTTAGCTCAGGCTTTTTATGCCAAACAAAGCCTAAATGGCTTATTTAGTTAAACCATTTTTAGCTATACCATCGTAAAAAAATAAAAATAAATATAAAAATAAAATTTAAAAAATCCCTTCAAATGGTGTGTCATATCTTGTGTAAGCTTTATCAAATTTGTCACATAATTTTTTGAGAAATAATTCTAATGGTGAAAAATTAATATAAGAGTTTGCTGTATTCAAATGTAGCATCAGAATCACTGAACTGATATGGTTAAAAAATGACTTTTTATACTGTAGGAAGACAAAAAAATGATTTTGACAAAGCCGCTTACAAATTTTTGGTAAATAAAGTTAAATTGATATTGATGTAATTAACCTTTTTTCCAAACTAGTTAAATAAAAAATCAAAAAAATATTTTAGGACAGCAACATAAGAGGATTTGATAATGGCACTCAGATTGTGAGTTTTAATGGAATAAACATACCCTTATATTGGAGTAGCTGAAAAATCATAGACACCGTTGTTAACTTGTTCAGGACATTACTGTAGTTGAGAAATCAATATTCAGTAATTCAAACAAAAATAAATAAAGGATCACTTACTGTTTAAAGCTGTAAACATACTCTAGATCAAGAATTGTTCCACTATGAGAGGCATCGAATAATAGCATGAAGTTTGATGCCTTCTTTGAGTGTCCTGACAATGGTGTTATTAATATCATTATCAAGGATCGTGCCAGCAGTCATACAATCCAGAGAGCTTCATCGTACCATCAAGCCCGTCTCCATTAAAATCAGATCGTCATAAGCCATGTCCAGAAAAGTAAAGGGCCAAGGAGTCCCCTGACCTACAGTCATCCACAAACCATCTCAGAGCCTTTTGCATGTTCTCTTTTGTTGGAAGGTTTGGATTATCCTCCTCTTCCGCAATTTGGTTTTGATTGTCACAACTAAAAACAAGCACTGTTAAGTAATTCCAAGTCTTGTATTGGTTACGGAGACTGACACAAAAAAAATTTCTGTACAACCATTGAATAAGATCACATCTTGAGTTACAAAAGTTCAGAAAGTAGCAAAAATGCATTATTATTAGCTCCTATAGGCCACTTGTTCCTTTTTGAAGTCTTACTGGTGGAGCTAGCATTTATGTGGAAGCTTCTACCTGACAATAGCCCTGTTTGGTACAACTTAAAAGCTGCTTATTTCAGCTTTCAGCTTGATTTAAGTTATTTTGATATGTTTGGTTTAGGTTATAGCTTATAACTTATAGCTTTTTGGAAGTCAGAAATCAGATTATTCTTTGAGTGGAGCAGGAGATGCTTAATTTATAAGTTAGAAATCAACTTATGTTCATAGTTATAAGCTATAAACTGTTTAGGCATAAGCTATAAGTACTTTCCCACAGCTCTACCAAACAGGGCCAATCTATAGAAACCATTCTAGTGTCTCTCAAAGTTGATAGTCTTGTGACAAAAGACAAAAAAAAAAAGACTCTAGTTTAGGAATCAAAGAGTTTAGGGTTTCTTTTATTTTTATGTATTAGGGTTGTTCATTCAGACTATGAAATTGAATTAAATTGAGTTCTGATATTGAGATGAGAAAGTTTAGGGTTTCTTTTATTCTATTGTTTTTGATGTGGTACTTCTTTTCTTTACTTTCACTTTTATTTTCTTTTGCCGGCTGTCTGGGTTCACTATATATACCCCTATAGTATAGAGATAGGAGGAAGAAAAAATCAAAGATTTCACACAATACAAATGAAGAGAATAATGGTGATTTATCATATACTCCACAAAGATAAATGTACAACAATGTGGGCAAAGAAAATAAACTACATTGAGATAAATCTCAGCGCTCCCGTCACCAAGTTGTAGGCATTTTAAAATGGAACCAATTATGCATCTCTTTTGAACCCAATAATAATGTAAACTCTAAAATGCACCACTACTGTACAGACAAAGCAGGCTTTTAGTTCAACAAGAGTCATATATCCTGAAGATAAACCAAATCATCCAAGAGCTCTCTTCAAGTCAATCACATTTGAACAGAAAGAAACTCCAAGTGAGTAAACCACTGCTACCTATTGCTTAAAGCCATTAGGAAAACTTCTGCAAACTTGTCATCGTATTTGAATTCTCAATTTAAGCTGGATCGAGCTGATTTAATGCATGCGATAAGAGATTCCGCAGCGCTACACAGACTTTGTCTCCCGACCAACCTCACCCGAAACTCACAATTCAACAACTTCATCCTGCTAACATCTCCATTCACCTTGCTCAGTTCAATGGCCTGCTTTCTTTGGATCAAGCCATAAAGATGTAGACAACCAGAATCCAATTTCTCACCTTTTAATGCAACTTGTAATAAAGACATGGATTCAAGATCATTTGACCTGGGATCAAACAAAACAGAAAAGCTACCAAATTTAAGGTCAGGCATTTCAAACAATTTCACAGCATCATCACTTTCAGCATTGAGATTATTTGTTTTTTCTGCTGTAACCAAAGACTTCCTCTTAGCAACTCTCAATATGTTAGCAGCCTCTCTCATCCCACTGAGAAAAGCTCCGTGCATTGTTGCTGGATACTGCTTGTTAGTTGCCTCTCCAGCAAAGAACACTCTCCCATCTCCGATACTCTCTGATAGAATATCATAATCATCACCTGAAGCACCGATTGCAACATACGAGTAAGATCCATGTGCAAACTGATCTTGCCCCCAACGGGTACAAACCGCCTGAAGTGGATTGGGAACAGAAATCCCTTTTGGGTTAAATATACCCCTTAGTATGTCCAAAACCCTTCCCATGGCGTCCACTGGGGACATCTTTTCAAATTTAATCGCAGCTTCTCCGGCAACAAGAGCTACAAGAAGTGGCCCTCCCGATACAGAAGAATAGCTGTAAAACAAAAAGAATTCACCCCTCATACTTGAGTCCTCTGTCAAATGCCCGAAAGTATCAATCTCCCCACCCCAAAAATCATATGGAAACAACATTGCAACCTTATTTAGCAACCCAAATCCTAATCTCTCGATAGCATCTTTTTTTCGTTGTGGGAGATCAGGGACAAACTCAATAGATCCCTTCTTGAGCACACCCAACGGCACGGTACAAAGTACCATGTCTCCCCTATATTCTTGCCCACCAGCATACACCAAAACCCCATCAACTCCATACCTAATACTCTCCACTGTCCGGTCATAAAAAATGGGTAAATCCTCTGCCAAAGCCCGGATAAACCTCTCATTCCCTCCAGGAATGAAACAATGATCGCCACCCATCTCATAGGGATCATCCTGATCCCAAAATGCCATTGACAAATTGGACATCAACGTAGCGTTAGCATACTCTAAATTTGCAAGATGCCAATTTAAGAGCATTCGCTCTTGGGGATCATCAGCAACCTTATAAACGCACCGAAAAGCTTCGAGCACGGTCCCTAAGGAAACATCTGCTGATTTAACTTCCTCCATCATTGCTTGCCTAAGTTTGCAGACCCTATCTAACAATTTATTGAATGAAACTTCAACACGAGAATCAATTTCTGAATTCACAGTTTTTCCATCAGGTAAGTAAAGTGGGCATATATCTCTCACCTTATGAAGTGGAAAACCCAATTGCCTAGCAAGAACTCCAAGTGGGTTGCCATTGATTCCGGTGAGAACACTCCCACCAAGGTCAGCAGCAGCCACTAGTCCTTTTCCGCCGCTCATCTTCTTCGTTCGGACTCGGCCACCGGGACGAATTCGACCTTCCAAAACCACAACCTTAAACCCTAAATAGATCAATTGCCTCGCGGCGACCAATCCGGCAAGTCCAGCCCCAACAACGATCACATTCTTCTTCGTGAAACCCTCCGGGGGCTTCAATTTGGCTTCTTTAATGGCCGAAGCGAGGCCAAAATTGATGTAACCATGCTGGAGCAAGAAAGAGTAAGCAGAGCTCACAAGCCCTCGATGCTCAGCTCGAATCGACTCCAAGGCATGATCTTTAGTCATCCAAACCGACACATTCGATCGCCACCGCGCGAGAATGTGGTTCCGAACGACGATATAGTTCGATTGCTCGATTCCACCGATCTGCGAAACGACGTTGGCTTCGATTTCCTCTTCCGTGAGGGAATCGACTGGGAATCCGACGGAGATCGCGATTAGGGCTTCAATGTCGACTTCTTTGGAAAGATCGGAGGTTCTCCGGCGGCGGCGATTCTTCGACGGAGCGTCGTCGATCTCGACGGCGGAGTCGTTCGATTTTTCTCGGGCGCGGAGGACTCGGAGGCCGTTGACTGCGGCGGCGGAGGAGATCATCTCCGGGAACTGTTTTTTCCGACGGCGGCGCTTCTTGGGAGGTGGGAGGGCGGTGGCGGTGGGAGGTGTTGGGTCGGGTTGGTAGGGTTCGGGCTGAGAGTCGAGAGTGTCGTCGAGCTGGGAGTCGGAGAATGGGGGTTCCGGCGGCGGAGATTGGTGGCTATCCGGCGAATAGTCGGAGGAGGTGACATTGTTGGGATCGGAGAGTTCGGGTGGAGGAGAGTCCATCGTTTTTTTCCGCGGGGGTGACAGTGAGTGAAGTGATAATAAGCACACTGTTACGGGGAGGGCTAGGGTTTCTTAAGATGAAATTTTGAGTATTTGATAATCAAATAACCTAAGTTAAAATTAGGGGGGATTTTGCAAATAAATTGAAATACTTGCCAATTAAATGAGGTATCAAAAATGTTTGCCAACAACGTGAAAAATATTTACAAACGCATGGAACAAAAGGCATCTTATTTACATCTCCTTTCATTCTTTTTCTTTTGCAACTCAAGTAACCCATCATCACACTACCATTGTCACACCTTCCACCATCACTCTAATCTCTCATTCGTAGTTCCAACTATTACTGCTTATCCTATTTCACCATCTTTTGACCTTTATATATTATTATTGTTTCTTTTTTTGTCACATTCATTGTTTTTTTTTTTAATATTATTTCTATTCAAAAATTACATTTACTCAAAACCTAGATACTAGAACTCTCAAATCATTATTGTACGGAGGTGAAATATCATCTACTTTCCGTACTCCTTGGACGTCAAGCTTCTTGTGACGGCGTCTATCTCTGCAACACAAAAATGGTGAGCTACCCGGTGGTGATGTGCCGGAAAGACCCTCTGACGATCAAGTCAGATCACTTGAGGAAGAAGAAGGCTGTTAGAGAGAGAGAGTTTTGATAGAGTGAATTCGCTTACCTCCAACGTTCCTCTTCCTCCATATTTCTAGGCTGGCCATGCAGCCTCAAGATTGTGCGCGCACTACCTCTGATGTCCTTCCCTAGACAGGTGGCAGTGCTCGCCTCTCACCACCTTACGCGTGTAAAGGCCTAATCCTCCCACCAGTACACACAGAACTGCCCAACGGTATTGAGGCGTGCGTGGAGCAGATGTCCCCTCCCTCACGCTATTGGCCCAGGTGGCACACCTAAACCGGTGTACCACGGCCGCCCTATTGCTTTTGTAGAATGGCCGCCATAAACACACGACCGGACAAAGTGTCGCCGGCTAGTACCTTGGCACAAAGGGCTAAAGGAAGATGCCCACGGCCGATCTATTTATGACTAGTCCTCCTGATTGCTCGGCCGTAAAGCACGCTAGACTCCCACCGTTCTTCATTCATCCGAGATTATTTGGAATTTGCCCATTTCGGCTAACCGGTCAAAGGTGTGTCGGCCTTTGCCCCATCCGCAGTTCAGCCCGAGCTATCCGTAGCCCGACCTTGCCATTCGACTGCGTCCCCCGCCGAATGTCTTCAAGTCACAGTTCGGCCAGGCTTAGCTTGCGCCTGGGCAACCGTTCTCCTCGGCCGAGCAGAACAGAATCGCCGGCCGTCTTAGTAAGAGAGGTAGCGCGGCGCCGTAGAGTCTTTCACGTCCCGCACCATCTTAGCTCGGCCCCCTCTCAATTGCCCCTTAAACACATCCGAGCTATCGTGATTAGGTTTACCTCTATGACCGAGCACGATTTTGGACATATCAGTCGCCGAGCTACCCCATTTGGCTGGTCATCACCGAGCCGAGCACGATTGGGTAAATATCTGTTGCCGGGCTATCCGATTCAGCCGGCCATCACCTCGGTAGTCTTGTCAATGGTCGTACAGCCGTACTAACAGCCGCATTTTCAGTGCCACGTGGCTTCGAGCCATTGGGTCGTGCGCCTAGCTGTCTTGCACGCGCAAAATTCAAACGGCGCCGCCGTTTGGGGTTCCTTTCCCCCCTTTTTGTATTCTAACGAAGGGCCTAAACCCTTCACTCTTCATCTTCCTCTTCAAGCCCTAGCATTCAAACCTCCCAGCTTCCCTTCTTCACTACCATTGCTGTCTTTGCTCATTCTCGCCATTTCTGACGTTGCATTCGAGCCCTCAAAGCCCACCTCACTTCGTATTCGCTTTTGGTAAGTCTTCCTACCCCTTTTTGCTTTCTATGTCCATTTTTCAATCCTTCATGCTTGTTCTTCGTTTTTGCTCCACTGTTCTTCATGTTTTTTTTTTTTTTTTTTTTGGGACCATTAGGGTTGCTTTCCCTTGCCTAGATCTCGCACACCCTAGGGTAAATAAAAACAGTAGGAATGGATGGGGCTTCCGTGCCCCTTGTTTCTCTTGGGTTCGAACGGGTTCGTTCTACTTCTGGGATGAACAGTTTGAATCTGGGTAGAGCCGAGCTACACGCTCATTTAGATCCATGAATGACACTTCGGCCGAGTAGAAAACTGTTTGTGGCTTCTCGCAGAGGCTGTAGCCGAGCTGAATGCTCCATTAGATCGGTAAATAAGAATACACCGAGCTAAAACTTTCCGTGGTCTCCGCTACTGTAGACACCCCATTTTTGACCGTCCTCAAGACTTGGACATCACCGCTTGAACACCCGGTGATTATCCATGTTTGTGTTCGTTTTGAGTTCCCGGAGGTCCCGACTGCGCGCCGTGCCTCAGGATCTCTTAACCGGTTTGTTCTGTGCTTGGTTTTTTACCAAGACTTGTGTCTGTTTGCATTTGAGGGTAGGGGAAGGCTTGTTAGCCATCCCTAGAACCCACCGGCTGCCCCACACCTCCACCGGCTATCCATAGTGGCCATCGGCACTTTTTTACCTTGATACTTGGCCGATCGGCACTTTATGATGCCGGCCGGCATACTTTTGTGCCGGTGACTGTTTTGGCCGGCCGGTGACCCTTCTGAACCCCCCTGGGGATGGTGCATGCCAGCTGTGCCAGCTGGATTACACCATCACCCCCCCCGTGCATAACATTGCACCCTTTGCCCTTTTGAACCCCCTTGAACCTTCTAGAAGCTTGAACCCTTGGCCAAGCTTCTTGGAGAAGCTTGGCCAGCTGTCTTGGCTTCCTTTGGAAGCTAGAAACCCTTTGCACCCTTTGAACCTTTTTGGTCTTGCTTAGCCATTAAGTTAGAGCCCTTATATTGCCTATATAAGCACCATTCATCTCTTTGGCTCAAGGGTTAGAGATTTTAGGTCAAGAACCAGAGAATATACATACATTCTCTGATATATATCCATATATACCTATATCTCCCCTCCTCTCCTCTTGTGTGTGTGTTTTAAGCCCCAAATAGTGTGTTTTACCTCACTTTTGCACCATTACACACACTATTACACCCAGCTCCGAGATTGGAAGACTTGGAGGTTTGTTTTGAGTGACTTTGGACTGGTTTTGATCACTTGGAGAGGGCTGGACCACCTGTTCTTCATTGGTTCTTCAAAGGTAAGCTTGTTGCTTTAGATTCCCCATTCTTGCAATCTATTTCTACCCTCTTTACTTTGTGATTTTGAGTTTGTGTTTAAGACAAAAAAGTCTTGTTTTTACTTGTTCTTGAACCTTCATTAAGGTCATTTTTTGGTTTGAGTTAAGCCTCATCACTTTAAGCCTTGTTTGGCCCTATTTGGTGCCTTTTTCTTAGGCCTTCTTGTTTTGGTGTTCTTGGATCTTCCCACCACTGAAAACCAGTGGGTTTTCAGTGGTGAGGATGATATTTTCGAGCCTCATCTAAGGGAGAGACACCCCTCTCCCTTTGGTCCCTTGGTTGGCCTTTGTTTTGGCTCATAGCATAGCATGTGTGCATGTTTGCATTTGGCTTCATTTCAAGGCTTTTGGGACTGTTTTAGGTCATGTTTGACCTCTGTTTTTAGTTGGAATTATAGTCTCTAACATGCTTCTCATACTTCCTTTGAAATGCTCTCTTGTGCCTAAAAGAGTGTCATGTTTTGAGGCCATGATTTTTTGCATGTTTAGGTTTAGTTTCATGAAGATACTAGCATTGTTTTGCCATGTTAGAGGGCTGTGAGCCACTGTTTTTGCCATGTTTGGTGTGCTTGAGGTGGTTGTCTTGCATATTGGCTTGTAGGCCTAGTTTGTATGAAGTCTTAGCATGTTTATCTTGTTTTGATCTAATGATTTGGCATCATTATAGGTGGTATTTCAGTCCCCATTTCATGTTCAAACACCTCCATTTATCCTCTCCTTCATGTCTTAGAATGTGGGTCTTTTATGCCTTAAAAAGAGCATTGTGCATGCTTCCATGATTAGTGTATTTTTGAGGGTGCCATGAGGGGATTTGGGTGTCATTCTACATGCTTAAAACCTGTTTTTGTTTGTTGAATGCATGCCATGAGTGGTTGTATGAATGATGTCAAATTACTCTCTTTGGTGTCCTAGACTTGGGCCCATTGAATAGCATGCTTGTGAGGCATTTTGGATCATGTTGAGAGGCTTGTTTTGCCACTGTTTTTGGGAGCTTGAGGGCTGCCTTTTATGGCTTAAGTCCATTGTTGCATGCTTACTTCATGATTGTTGCTTGCTTGGTCAATGTAGCCTTGAATGTATGCTTGTTAGTTCCATGTTTAACTGGCCCATCTTGCTTGCTATTTGTGTGTCCTACATACTTTAGCTCTTTGCATGCTTGACATAATAGGTTGCATTGCATTTGAGCCTTGCTTGCATACTTGCATCTCATAGCTTGGTTTGGGGTTGTCAAGCCAAGCCTAGGATTGAGGGGAGTTCACATTTCAAGTGGTGTAACTCACCTCAATCCTTGGTCACTAAGGCCCTTGATCTCCACATGATAGGGATTTAGCCTTCATTTGTTGTGTTGCATGCATATTTACATTAAAATGAGCAATCTTGATTCCTTAGGCTATCATGCATCAAATGCACTATTGATAGCCCTAGAACCAAGAGCCACACCCCCTTGAGTCCCTAAACATGATAGGAGGTGTTGGACATGCTCACATTTGCCCAAAAACCATGCCTATGCATTGCTGTCTGTTGCTGCTGCTGTCTACTGTCTGCTGCAGGGATTTTCTGCCGACCGGCATAAAATAGTGCCGACCGGCACTACTTTTGTGCCGATAATCATCAAGTTCAGCCGATGGCCACTGGAAGGAGCCGATGACTACACTGTCTAGCCGGTGAGGCATTTCAGACCACTTGGGAGGTATCCCAGAATTTTTGGAATTTTTGGAGAGGCAGGACAGTAAAAACAGAAGCTGCAATGCCATGGCATAGGTTTTCCGGGCGAGTCGCGACGAGCATGCATCATTCGCGCATTCCGAGGCAGGGCTGAGGCTCCATTTATTTTATCTGTTTAATTTAATTTCAGTACTTAGAAATTTGTAATAATTTATTCATTCATTTATTCTCCAGTCTGTATTATTTATTTATTCGGTCCCTCCGAGTGAGGGCAAAAATGTAATAAGTGTGGGTGAGTGTGATGCATGTCTTCCAACCCCCGCTTCTTTCTAACCCTTTTATTTACCCGCTTTCAGTGGTAGATTAGAACATTTTAAATTAGCATACCTTATGCAATGCATGCGTGCATTCATGCATTTGTTTACATGCATCGGGCTCGGTACATCATACAAACTGCATCGTACTTTCAATTCCAAATTGAATACGTGTTATTTGTAGCATTCCATATTCCATGTTTAGGATAGCCGAGCCTGCCTAGATTACATCTTTGCATGTGTTGCAATAGACATTTCAGTATGCTTAGGTCCATGCATGGATTTCTAATAAGCTTCTGTTTTGGCTTGGAGTACTAGGTGAGCTTTTATGCTTTAGCATATCGCATGTGTGTGAATGTTGCCATGATAGCATGCTTACCATGAGGATAAGTGCTTATGTGATATAACTGCATGAATGCCTGTGGATGGAGGTTGAATTACCTAAATTGGGACAACACATTAAAACTGTGAGTTTTAAAGCCCACTAGATAGTGGCAAAACCGTCTTTTCTAAAAGCCCGCTTGAGAGTGGCAAAACCTGCATTTTAGCCTACTTATGAGTAGCAAATCATTTTTCAAAACACACACGTAATGTTTTGTTCCAACTTAGGCGATTTGGTCTATACTTGTTTGCTGCGCGCATAACATAGTAATTCTAGGCTAATAATTGGAATAAGAGCATGTAATGTTTTCAAAAACGGATATCACGGTTAGTAGAGGCCGGTCCTCGGACCGGGCGAAAGGGGGTGCTCATAGCTGACCTTCCCTGATCGTACCCAAGCTCCCGAGCCAAGACCACTTTGGTGATGACGGACACGTGGCCTTCGGCACCGAGTCAGGGTTTCCTAAATTTCCCATTTTAAAATATTTAGGTGGCGACTCTGTAATCTGGCAAAGCAGTCCATGTTTGGCACTACTTTTCAAAAAAATCTGTTTTCTCAAACGATTTGCCGGATTTGGACTCTTTGGTTCAGATTTAGAACCGTGACACAAATCGAGTCCGAACTGTAGCGAGGTCCCTCCGCCGGACGTGCTACAGTTTCTGGCGACTCTGCTGGGGATTTAGAGAGCTTGACTCGAACTCGTGATATCCTGTTTTGACTACACTTATGTGTTTCTTTGCATTGCATGTGCATTGGTGCGCCTAGGACACCGTGTTGGCCATCTGCTATTCCTGAGCGGTTTGCTGGAGGCTTGTCTTGTCAAGGCATGACCATAAGGCTGACCGGTTGCGGGCTCTGCCAGTATGGGAACACAAACCCCGGTTTTACCGGGGCACCCTTTTTGACCATTCGACCTAGTGCATATTCGGATCCATAGTGACCATTCCAAACTAGGACAGGTTGCTCACCCGATATTAGGTTGTTTGAAACCGCTGCGTGCGTAGTGAAACCCTAGCTCCTGACAAAAATAGGACAGGGAAACCCTACCCCAACATAGGGGTGTATTGGCTCTCATTTACTTGCTATGTGCTTTTAGAGTGTATCTCTACAGGGAATGCATATACCAGTCCGCAAATCTGGGTATCCGGCCTGAGGGCACTAGTATCAGTGTTTTTGAAAATCAGTTATATCTGCGGGTATCAGATTCAGATTTGAGGCAGTGATTTCGGGGAACAGTGATCAGTAATAGAATACAGTCGCTCAGCTTTGTTCATATCCGTTCCAGTGAAGTTGAGCTGAGATGCTGTCTGTTTTCTCTTTTTTTGCTAGGGTAGTCTTGGAACCATAGCTTCAGAAGGCTCCACTATCCTCTGGGTACATTGGATTTGCGTTGGTAGACTTTGTCGGGTCAGAGATTCAGTTTGCCAAAGGCAGAGTAAAAAGGGCCAGTCAAGCACGGGTCACCGGTTCAGCAGTTACCAAATCAGTAACCCTTATCCCCCTCACCAGTGAATTGTCAGGCCGAGGTCTCAGTTTACACCACAGGGATAGATATACCAGTCAGTCAGATGGACCAACAGAATACGTCAGGGGTAGAGGCAATGATGCGTCAGATGCATGAAACTATGAAACTCATGCAGCAAGACGCTGTCCGCCAAGTGGAATTCTCCAAGCAGCAGGCTGCAATTATGGCTCAGCAGGCCGAGCTCATCACCAGGCTGCAACAGCAAAGCGGCGCGTCTGCTTCACAACAAGTTCCTCCCCCAACAGGAGCTCCAGCACCTGGGGAGACGCCAAATGTCCAAAATGTCCAAGAGGATACAGATCTTCCAACGGGGCCAGCTCCGCCCCCGATTCTACCGCAACTATCCAAGGCGCCCACGCCTATCAATGTACCGGACTCTCCCTTCGAGTTCGAAGCGGACCCCACAGCGCTGAAGCTGAGTAAGTTGGAAAAAATGTTTAAGAAATCCCAAGGAGTCAAGTCCATCCCGGATATCGAAGATGGATATACCGACGCAGCTGTGACGTTGCCAGATCGTTTCAAGATGCCTCACATTGACCGATTTGATGGGTCCGGGGACCCCATGGTCCACCTAAGTTTGTTTTCAGATGTTCTACGCCCGATGGGCTTGACAAGATTACAGAAGCTCTCCCTCTTTAGCAGGACCCTGTCGGGTATTGCGGCCAACTGGTACGCCAAACTAGAAGACTCAGTAAAACGAAGCTGGGAGGAGATGTCTGAGGCCTTCGTCGCACAATATTCATACAATACCCAGATCGAGATCACAACCCGTGATCTTGAGACAACCAGGCAAGAGCCGAAAGAGAGCTTCTCTGACTTTGTAACCCGTTGGAGAGCCAAGGCTTCGATGATGACCCTGAGGCCTACGGACAAGGACCAAATTCGGATGATTGTGCGCAATCTTCAGCCGAAGTTGATGCAAAAGATGATAGTAGTCCCCTTCCCTACCTTTTCAGACTTACATGAGATGGGAGTACAGATCGAGGATGCTATGAAGCAGGGCCTCATTGACCAGGAGAAGGAGCAGCCCAGGAGGGCATTTTCCCGCAGTTCGAATGCGACCACCAATGGTGATGCAGTTGCAAGATCTTCTGAAGTGGGCATGGTCACCAACACTACATCACAAAAAGCTACCCCATTCACCGGTGCGTCCGGAAGTAGCTCACAGAAAACCAAATATCCACCTCGAGTCAAGAGGGTTTTCACCCCACTTCATATGCCTTTGTCAAAGGCTCTAGAGGTCCTAATCCGGAAAGGACATCTGAAACCATTGGAACAACGGCCTTTACCTGATCCTCTCCCTCCAAAGCATGACAGGACTAAGTACTGTGCGTACCATCAACAAACCGGTCATGAGACCGATAGCTGCTTTCGTCTGCGCCATGATGTACAAGATTTGTTTGACAACAACGTCATCACCGCACCAGCTCAGTAAGGTCTATCGCCACTGGGTCAGTGAACTTGGGGGATAATACGATATGATCAGGGGATGAACCACCTGCGGGCAGAGTTCAGCTTACTCCAGATGTGGCGTGTGGCACACACTGTTTTGAGAATTTGCGAATGCTGGTTTTTGTATGCTCTGGCTTGGGTATTGAGTCAGTTCTGTCGTTTTTGCTTTAAGTCTGTCTCTTTGTCTTGAGTCAGTCTTTTTTTATTAAGGGTCTGTCTTGTTGTATCGAGTCAGTCCTGTTTTGTTAGAGCCGGGTGATTTCGGGGGTGTTACCTCGGACATCACTTGCTTGTTTTGCGTCTGTCTTTTCATTTTGTTTTGAGTCTGTTTCTGCCAGGGAGCTAGTTGTGCCAACAGATTCTGAATGGAACAGCAGTGATTTTCACACTCTTGTGTTTGCTTCTGCCGTGTGCCAGTTGTGCCAGAAATTCTAAATGAGATGGCAGTATTTGACTAGAAGCTGTCTTTTCTGTGCCTTGAATTCATTGCATCGACCTAAGTTTTCCAAAACTTTTTTCGAAATATTGTGATAAAAAACAAAGAGGGAGGAATTCCTCGGGATTTGCAAAACTTTGATCAAATTGAGAGAAAGAGAGGCGTGCTAAGCCCTTAATGAATGAAATCATACTTGTTAGTGTGAGTACTGGGAAGGATCCTAGCTTTGATCCAGATTGGTTCTACACTGTCTTCAGCGCGAGCGATTTGTCGCTTTCTTAAAAACTTTCAAAAATGTTTTGCGCGGTCCTGCGAAGACATGTGTGGAATCGCTCTTAAGATTGCGCAGCTTAGGATCGCTCTCAGCCTCGAGACTCGACCCCTCATTTTCGAACCTTGGACTCAAACTCAGAATGTTCAACGGTTAACTACAACGTGAGGCCTGTGAGACCAAATTCAAAGCAACCCTCGAACTAGGGGCAAGAAAGTCAAATCAAGAAGATCAGATGTCGTCAAGAGAGGCTTGGGAAGCTAGATCAGAAGCCCCCCCTTTGAACTAGGGGCAAAAAATATCCGATGTGCTCGAAGAGCCGAAGATGGATCCTTCTGCAAATCGATACAACAGCCACTCTTTTGGATACAGATGGCTTCAATCTCGAAAACCATTTGGCATGGACTTGTTACACTTTTTACCCTTTGAGAGGCTCGCTGGGCCGAAAACCCGGAAGGGCGACCCAGGCAAAAGTTAGAGCAAGAGAAAAATAAAAATAAAATAAAAAATGCAAAAAATGAAAAAATGAAAAGGAATGAAAAGAATAGAAAAAAAAAAGAAGAAAAAAAAAAAAAAGAAGAAAAAGAAGCTCGCAAGGTCGAAAACCCGCATCGGGCGCCTTGGCAAAAGTTAGAGCCTAAAAGAAAAAGAAAAAAAAAAAGAAGAAAAAAAATGAAAAAGAATTGAAAAGGAAAGAAAAAGAAGCTCGCAAGGTCGAAAACCTGCAATAGGCGCCTTGGCAAAAGTTAGAGCATAAAAAGGAGAGGTTAAATACCCGAGTGTACCTTAACCCCGAACTACGTAAGGCTTGATTCCCATGTTTGGGATACGTAGGCAACTTCACTTTGAAGTCCAGCCGTAAACACTTCCAAATCGATTGTGTCCATGTAATGGTTTTGATCATCCTTGCCTTCTCTGTATCTGAGAGTTTGGTTGTCATCGTCACTCTGAAGATTGATTGCAGTATGCCACGGCGCTATCCAAACAAGGGGCAACGTTCCGTTGCCATTCAATGCGCTGCGGTCCTATCCAAACAAGGGGCAACTTTCCGTTGCCATTCAAAATGCCGCGATGTCATTTCAAACAAGGGGCAACTTTCCGTTGCCATGCAGCGTCCTTCAGACAAGGGGCAATTTTCCATTGCTAATGGTCCGAGGTTGCGCATCTCAAGAGTAGGTTCCGTGCTCGTTGAGCGGTAGCCGTTTGCAAAAACAGTTTTTGAGAATTTTTACTGAGGTTGACAATTCTCTCGAAAATTATTCCATATTTTCCAAAACTGGACCATTTTCTTGGACCCGAAAAAGGAAAATTTTCAGCGCTCACGGCCTAACTTGCATGATTTTCAAAATCAAAAAGTTGAATAAGCATGTTAATCTAACTTTCATGTTGGTCAAAATTGTTTTAAAACCAAAAAAAATGGTCAAAATGATGAACTAGGGGCACAGTTGAGTCAGGCTTCCTGTCTTTCCCCCGTCGCCAGCATACTTGCCAGAAAGGGCACAACTGAAGTCAACAACAAAGGGCTGAAAGCTCTCTAACCCTCCAAGCAGCGAGGTATTAAGTCAAGTGCGAAGCACGAATTGGAATGGATCAAGATGTTCCACTTCCTCATCTGGACAGATCTAACCACGTCCAAACTCCCCAGCAGGGCATCATCAACCGATGTTAGTTGTGGATTTGCTACACACCCAGCTGTGGCACAACCCCTCTGTGGGAAAGTTCACTGTTGTAAGCAGAAGAAAAGAATCTAGCAGAATGCTAGGGGCAAGAGCCCGCAACTCCTTGTCTATCCGCCAACCACCCAGGGGAGGGATGAAAAATGAGAGATTGAAGAATAGAGAGGTGCGCGATGAGAGAAAAAGTGAGAAAAGGGCTTTTTCAGAAAAATAGAGCTTGAGGGCCGAGTGATGTGAGGATCACAAATGAGAAAGGGTGGGGAATACTACCCGGTGAAACAGGCTCCCTATGCACGTTTGAGTGTCGTGTCCTTTTGTTTGTCTCGATTCTTGTTTTGAGTCGTCTCGAGTGTCACTCGATGTGTCTAGGTTATGTGCCTTTTATTTCCGTGTTGAGTCGTGGTGCGCTGTGTCCAGTCGTAGACTCAATACCCAGTTGAGAACTCAATTTCAATTTCAAAATCAAATCATCTTGTGCTCAGAGTGCCGTGTCATTCTCCACATTTGTGCAAAACAGATTCGTTCTTTCATAAAACTGCAGGGCTCACCCCCGATAAATGTGAACAGTAAAACCAGGACCTATTTGAAGCTATAATGGTTCCGGACTGCAAAATAAAAGCAAAAGAGGAAAACGTCGGGTATCTGAGTTTGTTTCAACTTCAGTAAGTTCCGAGACTACATCCCGTGTGTACCTCTTCAGGCCTTGCCAGTGCTCCGAAGTATGAGTGTACCTCTACTTCAAGCTCAAGATCAAGTCTACTTCAAGCCACAATAGTGTATCAATCACACGTCATTCACTCAATGTATCTAACACACTTTATTTGCTTTAGTGTATCAATCACACTCCATTCACTTTGTGTATCTATCACACACAGTTATTTGCTCCACTTAGTGTATCTAACACACTTCATTTCATTCAGTGTATCAATTACACACTTTATTGCATTTAGTGTATCTATCACACACATACTCATTTAGTGTATCAATCACACACTTCAATTCATTCGGTGTATCAATCACACACTTCATCGCATTTAGTGTATCAATCACACACTTCATTGCATCTAGTGTATCAATCACACACTTTATTGCATTTAGTGTATCAATCACACACTTCATTCACATTCAGTATATCAATCATACTCCTGTTCACTAAGTGCATCTATCCCACTTCGTGTTCACCTTTAGTATATCCATCATACTCCTGTTCACTAAGTGCATCTATCCCACTTCGTGTTCACCTTTAGTATATCAATCATACTCCTGTTCATTAAGTGCATCTATCACACTTCGTGTTCACCCTTAGTATATCAATCATACTCCTGTTCATTAAGTGCATCTATCACACTTCGTGTTCACCCTTAGTATATCAATCATACTTGTTCACTAAGTGCATCTATCACACTTCGTGTTCACCCTCAGTATATCAATCATACTCCTGTTCACTAAGTGCATCTATCACACTTCGTGTTCACCCTTAGTATATCAATCATACTCCCGTTCACTAAGTGCATCTATCACACTTCGTGTTCACCCTTAGTATATCAATCATACTTGTTCACTAAGTGCATCTATCACACTTTGTGTTCACCTTTGTGTATCCATCACACACCCTTAGTATATCAATCATACTTTTTTCACTAAGTGCATCTATCACACTTTGTGTTCACCTTTTGTGTATCCATCACACACCCTTAGTATATCCATCATACTTGTTCACTAAGTGCATCTATCACACTTTGTGTTCACTTTTAGTGTATCAATCACACTCTGTTCACTCAGTGCATCTATCACACTCTGTGTTCGTTTTTAGTGTATCAATCACACACACTGTGCTCACCACACTCACTTTGTGTATCAATCACACACGCTCACTTTATGTATCAATCACACGCTCGCTTTGTGTATCAATCACTCACTTTCGCTTTGTGTATCTACCACACACATTCACTTTTTGTATCTATCACATGCTCCCTTTGTGTATCTACCACACACATTCACTTTTTGTATCTATCACATGCTCCCTTTGTGTATCTACCACACACATTCACTTTTTGTATCTATCACATATTTGCTTAGTGTATCCATCACACTTATTTCGCTTAGTGTATCTGTCACACTTTGCTTCACTTAGTGTATCAATCACACTTTATTCGTATAGTGTATCCATCACACTCTCTTCCCTTTGGTGTATCCATCACACTTTGTTCACTTTTGTGTATCTAACGCACATGTTCGTGAGAATTGCATAATTCTCCTACATCCTTTCTACATGAGATGTAGTTTGGTTCATGTCTACTCATTTGCATAGCATTCGCTTAAAATGTTGCATTTATTTTGCATAATTGCTTCATTATAGCATCCTTTGCATGATCATAAGTTATGCACTTGCATTGTGCATCACTTTGCATCCTGCCCCTGAACTACGCTGGTTTGATTCCTTGCAAAGGGATACGTAGGCAGCCTCCGGGCACAACCATTTATGCATCTATATTTTGTTTGTTTGTCCAAGTCTTCGGCCTTGTCAAAAATGGGTCGTCTCTGGGCTTTGACATTCACTCCCGTCATTGTTATGACTTTCGAGTTCTGTCAAAGAGGGGCAACTGTAGACACCCCATTTTTGACCGTCCTCAAGACTTGGACATCACCGCTTGAACACCCGGTGATTATCCATGTTTGTGTTCGTTTTGAGTTCCCGGAGGTCCCGACTGCGCGCCGTGCCTCAGGATCTCTTAACCGGTTTGTTCTGTGCTTGGTTTTCTACCAAGACTTGTGTCTGTTTGCATTTGAGGGTAGGGGAAGGCTTGTTAGCCATCCCTAGAACCCACCGGCTGCCCCACACCTCCACCGGCTATCCATAGTGGCCATCGGCACTTTTTTACCTTGATACTTGGCCGATCGGCACTTTATGATGCCGGCCGGCATACTTTTGTGCCGGTGACTGTTTTGGCCGGCCGGTGACCCTTCTGAACCCCCCTGGGGATGGTGCATGCCAGCTGTGCCAGCTGGATTACACCATCACCCCCCCCCCCCCCCGTGCATAACATTGCACCCTTTGCCCTTTTGAACCCCCTTGAACCTTCTAGAAGCTTGAACCCTTGGCCAAGCTTCTTGGAGAAGCTTGGCCAGCTGTCTTGGCTTCCTTTGGAAGCTAGAAACCCTTTGCACCCTTTGAACCTTTTTGGTCTTGCTTAGCCATTAAGTTAGAGCCCTTATATTGCCTATATAAGCACCATTCATCTCTTTGGCTCAAGGGTTAGAGATTTTAGGTCAAGAACCAGAGAATATACATACATTCTCTGATATATATCCATATATACCTATATCTCCCCTCCTCTCCTCTTGTGTGTGTGTTTTAAGCCCCAAATAGTGTGTTTTACCTCACTTTTGCACCATTACACACACTATTACACCTAGCTCCGAGATTGGAAGACTTGGAGGTTTGTTTTGAGTGACTTTGGACTGGTTTTGATCACTTGGAGAGGGCTGGACCACCTGTTCTTCATTGGTTCTTCAAAGGTAAGCTTGTTGCTTTAGATTCCCCATTCTTGCAATCTATTTCTACCCTCTTTACTTTGTGATTTTGAGTTTGTGTTTAAGACAAAAAAGTCTTGTTTTTACTTGTTCTTGAACCTTCATTAAGGTCATTTTTTGGTTTGAGTTAAGCCTCATCACTTTAAGCCTTGTTTGGCCCTATTTGGTGCCTTTTTCTTAGGCCTTCTTGTTTTGGTGTTCTTGGATCTTCCCACCACTGAAAACCAGTGGGTTTTCAGTGGTGAGGATGATATTTTCGAGCCTCATCTAAGGGAGAGACACCCCTCTCCCTTTGGTCCTTTGGTTGGCCTTTGTTTTGGCTCATAGCATAGCATGTGTGCATGTTTGCATTTGGCTTCATTTCAAGGCTTTTGGGACTGTTTTAGGTCATGTTTGACCTCTGTTTTTAGTTGGAATTATAGTCTCTAACATGCTTCTCATACTTCCTTTGAAATGCTCTCTTGTGCCTAAAAGAGTGTCATGTTTTGAGGCCATGATTTTTTGCATGTTTAGGTTTAGTTTCATGAAGATACTAGCATTGTTTTGCCATGTTAGAGGGCTGTGAGCCACTGTTTTTGCCATGTTTGGTGTGCTTGAGGTGGTTGTCTTGCATATTGGCTTGTAGGCCTAGTTTGTATGAAGTCTTAGCATGTTTATCTTGTTTTGATCTAATGATTTGGCATCATTATAGGTGGTATTTCAGTCCCCATTTCATGTTCAAACACCTCCATTTATCCTCTCCTTCATGTCTTAGAATGTGGGTCTTTTATGCCTTAAAAAGAGCATTGTGCATGCTTCCATGATTAGTGTATTTTTGAGGGTGCCATGAGGGGATTTGGGTGTCATTCTACATGCTTAAAACCTGTTTTTGTTTGTTGAATGCATGCCATGAGTGGTTGTATGAATGATGTCAAATTACTCTCTTTGGTGTCCTAGACTTGGGCCCATTGAATAGCATGCTTGTGAGGCATTTTGGATCATGTTGAGAGGCTTGTTTTGCCACTGTTTTTGGGAGCTTGAGGGCTGCCTTTTATGGCTTAAGTCCATTGTTGCATGCTTACTTCATGATTGTTGCTTGCTTGGTCAATGTAGCCTTGAATGTATGCTTGTTAGTTCCATGTTTAACTGGCCCATCTTGCTTGCTATTTGTGTGTCCTACATACTTTAGCTCTTTGCATGCTTGACATAATAGGTTGCATTGCATTTGAGCCTTGCTTGCATACTTGCATCTCATAGCTTGGTTTGGGGTTGTCAAGCCAAGCCTAGGATTGAGGGGAGTTCACATTTCAAGTGGTGTAACTCACCTCAATCCTTGGTCACTAAGGCCCTTGATCTCCACATGATAGGGATTTAGCCTTCATTTGTTGTGTTGCATGCATATTTACATTAAAATGAGCAATCTTGATTCCTTAGGCTATCATGCATCAAATGCACTATTGATAGCCCTAGAACCAAGAGCCACACCCCCTTGAGTCCCTAAACATGATAGGAGGTGTTGGACATGCTCACATTTGCCCAAAAACCATGCCTATGCATTGCTGTCTGTTGCTGCTGCTGTCTACTGTCTGCTGCAAGGATTTTCTGCCGACCGGCATAAAATAGTGCCGACCGGCACTACTTTTGTGCCGATAATCATCAAGTTCAGCCGATGGCCACTGGAAGGAGCCGATGACTACACTGTCTAGCCGGTGAGGCATTTCAGACCACTTGGGAGGTATCCCAGAATTTTTGGAATTTTTAGAGAGGCAGGACAGTAAAAACAGAAGCTGCAATGCCATGGCATAGGTTTTCCGGGCGAGTCGCGACGAGCATGCATCATTCGCGCATTCCGAGGCAGGGCTGAGGCTCCATTTATTTTATCTGTTTAATTTAATTTCAGTACTTAGAAATTTGTAATAATTTATTCATTCATTTATTCTCCAGTCTGTATTATTTATTTATTCGGTCCCTCCGAGTGAGGGCAAAAATGTAATAAGTGTGGGTGAGTGTGATGCATGTCTTCCAACCCCCGCTTCTTTCTAACCCTTTTATTTACCCGCTTTCAGTGGTAGATTAGAACATTTTAAATTAGCATACCTTATGCAATGCATGCGTGCATTCATGCATTTGTTTACATGCATCGGGCTCGGTACATCATACAAACTGCATCGTACTTTCAATTCCAAATTGAATACGTGTTATTTGTAGCATTCCATATTCCATGTTTAGGATAGCCGAGCCTGCCTAGATTACATCTTTGCATGTGTTGCAATAGACATTTCAGTATGCTTAGGTCCATGCATGGATTTCTAATAAGCTTCTGTTTTGGCTTGGAGTACTAGGTGAGCTTTTATGCTTTAGCATATCGCATGTGTGTGAATGTTGCCATGATAGCATGCTTACCATGAGGATAAGTGCTTATGTGATATAACTGCATGAATGCCTGTGGATGGAGGTTGAATTACCTAAATTGGGACAACACATTAAAACTGTGAGTTTTAAAGCCCACTAGATAGTGGCAAAACCGTCTTTTCTAAAAGCCCGCTTGAGAGTGGCAAAACCTGCATTTTAGCCTACTTATGAGTAGCAAATCATTTTTCAAAACACACACGTAATGTTTTGTTCCAACTTAGGCGATTTGGTCTATACTTGTTTGCTGCGCGCATAACATAGTAATTCTAGGCTAATAATTGGAATAAGAGCATGTAATGTTTTCAAAAACGGATATCACGGTTAGTAGAGGCCGGTCCTCGGACCGGGCGAAAGGGGGTGCTCATAGCTGACCTTCCCTGATCGTACCCAAGCTCCCGAGCCAAGACCACTTTGGTGATGACGGACACGTGGCCTTCGGCACCGAGTCAGGGTTTCCTAAATTTCCCATTTTAAAATATTTAGGTGGCGACTCTGTAATCTGGCAAAGCAGTCCATGTTTGGCACTACTTTTCAAAAAAATCTGTTTTCTCAAACGATTTGCCGGATTTGGACTCTTTGGTTCAGATTTAGAACCGTGACACAAATCGAGTCCGAACTGTAGCGAGGTCCCTCCGCCGGACGTGCTACAGCTACAAACACTAACCGAGCTGAATACTCCATCAGATTTGCAAATAGGAGTGAACCGAACTAGCACCCTGAAACCTCCGCCTAGAACCTTGATCGAGCTGGAGACTTAACTAGATGCTTAAATAGGACTGAACCGAGCTAGAACCGAACTAGAAGGGTTTGAGCATTCATGCTGTTGAACCGAGATGAGTCAGACCGGTCAAAACACAAAAATCTTTCACTGAGCTATTTCCAATAAGAGCCGTGCAATCTATGCCATGCTAACCCTTGGGATTATTTTTCAAAATGCAGAACACACTAGGACCGTCCAAGACAGTCCAGAACCATCATTGGTGGAGCTCAAAGCCCGAGCACATACACCAACATTTTTGACCAAGATACCAGTTAGATTACCAAATAAAACCGACATAGATGGGCAAGTACCGATTCATGGTGAGCTCGCCCGGTGCGATGGCGGAGTTTCGAAAGGAGTACAACGTTCCTGACGACGTCATCCTAGAACTTGCCAAAAAGGGAGACACCCCTCGGGGAGATTTAGACCGGTGTCCCTTCACGGTCGTGTCAATAGTAGAGGGGGGTGTCCGCTTCCCGGTCCAGCCCTTGATCTGCGAGTTTTTGAGGCAGACAAGGCTTTGCCCGAGCCAAGTCTCAAATAACACATACAAAATAATAAACGGGGTCGCCGAGCTGAACCGGAGGCTCGGTCTCCATCTCGGTCTGGACGAAATTTTCCATCAATTAGCCTTAGCAGAAATAAAAGCGGGCTTTGCTGGTACCTCAAAGTCAAGAAGGGCCGAGTAAAACTCATAGAGGGCAACCCAGACAAGGAGACAAACGACGACGACTTCTTGTGGGTGTCCGGTCGCTATGAAGACACCGAGGCACCCATACCGAGCTGGTACATTAGGAAAGATTTTGGTTATGCTGGTGAGTAGCCCGGCTGACCGCATTATCTTCTTTCTGCATTTCATTTTTGTCATCTTTTGCCGGTCTAACGCTTGTCTTCTTCTTGCAGATAGACACTTGGCAGCAGACTACCATCAGGCCAACCTAGAAGCCATCCGAGCACTGTTGCGTCATCCAGCTAAGGAGAGAGAAGCGTCAAAACTTCTCGGTTTCGAACAGACCTACCACTACACCGCACCGCACAAGAGCCGGGTTACCGACTTCCTGCGTACGCCATCCCCAAAATCCGACCCGACTTTGCCACCGATTAGACTCGTTCCTCTTACTGCCGAGCAGGAAATGGCGAAGATCAGGGTTATCAAGTCCATGATTACTGGAGAGGAAGGGGAGTCCCAACCTCCAGAGGCAACCGGGGGAACATCCTCCACCCCAGCCGGGCAAACAGAAGGAGCTGTGCTTGCTCTCACCAGCGAACAACCGGCTGGCCGATCAAAGAAAAGACCAAGGAAGGAGATGATCGGGCAAAACCTCGTTGATGAAGATTCAACTGAGGTTGCTTCAACCGAACTGGCAGACCAGACCGAGCAACCACTTGCCCGCAAATCCAAGGGCAAGGGCCCAACCACCTCCCCGGTCTGGGCGCCCGAGTTCAAATACCAAGGCCGACCAGTTTCTGCCGAGGACTCAGTCTATGTTGATAAGGATTATTCCATTGGCTTCAACATGACCAAGGGGCTAATCCTTCCAGCCGACATGAAGAGGCATGACGAGCTGTCGGACCTGAAAGTCCTCCGCTCGGCGGCAAAATCCATCGTGCTGGTAAGTTCTTCCATTTTTTTTAATTTTTTTTTTTTTTGCTTCAACTGTCTGCTCGATTTTTGCTCAGTTGCTGAATGCTAACGATTTGCTATTTTTTTTGCAGGCCGCGCAAAAGAACTACCTCGCCCACGATCGCATGATCAAAGTGCGCAGAGTCTTCGTGAGGCCATTGCCGAGAACGAGGCCCAAAAGGCCGAGATATCAAAGTTGAAGGCCGCGCAAGATGCTATCGCGGCGGAGCGGGATGATCTGAAGCAGAAAGTTGACCAAGCAGAAGCTGACAAACAACGTGCCGTGAAGTCAACCAAAGCTCGGTTTCTCGCTGAGCTGCGCAAGCTGCGTGATGTCCATAAGGCCGAGAAAGACAAGGCGGTTGAAGACGTAGAAGATCGTGGGTACGCTCAGGGAGAGAAGACCTACGAGCGTCAAGTCCAGGCGACCAAGGACATCTTCTTCCAGTGCGACTGGAAAGCTGCCGTGGAAAAAGTTGGCCTTGGCCAGCATTCTGACATGTTCGTCAACCCCCCTGCTGCTTATATCCCGGTCTATATGCAAGCATATTCCAGGGCCGCACAAAACCGACTAATTGCAGAGGCAAGGAAGGAGGCTAAGGAAGAAGCCGCCGTTGCGCAGCCAACCGAACAAACTTCTTCTCCTGCGGTATCTCCAGATGTCGAAAATGAGGAAGTTATTGATCGGGAGGTTGTCACGGTGGAAGGCACTGACAATGAAGCCGAAGAGAACCTGCCCGAGCAGACAACCATTGTCGCTGAGCAGATGGAGGAGACAGCCGAATAGAGCCTTGGACTGGATTGATGATTTTCCTTTTTCATTTCCTACTTTTCTTTGTTTTTGTTTTTGAAGTGTAACCGGGCTATGTCCCCCCAATTGTACTGAAATTTCCTACATCAATGAAAACTTCAACTTTTTGCCCGTTCATCGTCTGTTTTTTTTTTTTGTTGGCATACGTACACTTCTTGATTCAAACTTGAACTAGCAGGTCAGCTAAACCGCGCAATTCGCCGAGCTAATATCAATTCACACCTATGCTAATCTGAACTAGCAATTCGGCTCCTTGTACTTCCAAATGAAATGACATCTGAACTGATCCGAGCAAAATTCGCTCGGTCCCGATTAGTTTGCACTTCATGAAATTTCAATACCTTAATGTGGCCGAGCAAAATTAGCTCGCCTTTTAAGTTGGGCAAACCGCCAACATTTCTTTTCTGCCGAGCAAAGTCAGCTTGTTTTCCATATTGGAAAAGACACCAATATGCCAACTGGGCCAAGCAAAAATCAGCTCGGCCATCACATTGGGCAAAACACCAATGGTCCATTTAAGTTGGTCATGACGCCAACATTCCAACCAGGCAAGCAAAATCAGCTCGGCCCTAATGCGAATCTGTTCATACGCTAATTATGTCGTTGAACAATGTACAACTGTTTGCGCGGTCTGCTGTCATTCCGGCGAGAAGAAGTCAATCTGGCTTTATTCAAGTCGGTTTTCTTACCCCTGGCATCCCTAATTGTCTTGCTAAGTCATTGGACAAAGACGTAATACCAAACAACAGAAGGGCTATTTTTCATTACAAAAGCATTGCTATCTTTTACATCAAGTGCCAAGAGGCTAAAGGTCTGGAAAAGCTTAAACAATATAAGCAAATTACAACTCAAAAGTAAAAGACCGTAAGGTTGGCTGCATTCCATGGCCTGGGGACAGTCTTGCCATCCAAATCTTCCAGATGGTATGCCCCTTTGCCAGCTAGACCAATCACCTTGTATGGTCCTTCTCAATTCGCACCGAGCTTTCCTTCGCTAGGGACCACCGTGTTGCCAAGCACCTTTCTCAAAACCCAGTCTCCAACCTTGAATAGCCTGGGGTGCACCGCCTTGTTGTATTTTTTGAAGAGTTCTTGTTGATAAGCTGCGATGTGGATCAACGCCCGCTCCTTTCTTTCCTCGGCAAGGTCTAATTCCAATGCCACGGCTACATTGTTCAGATCGGGCTGGAAACTTTCAGAGCGGATGGTTGGCATGCCAATTTCCAACGGGATGACTACCTCCATGCCGTAGGCCAAAGCGAATGGTGTTTCCTCGGTCGATCGTCTTTGGGTAGTGCGATATGCCCAGAGCACGTTGGGGAGTTCCTCAGCCCATTTCCCCTTGGCTTTCTCAAGCCGTTTCTTTAGCCCATCCAAGATGGTCTTGTTTGAGGCCTCTACTTGACCGTTAGACTGAGGATAGGCCGGCGTCAAATTGTAGAACTCGATCTTCAACTCTTCGCAAAATCCGCGAAAGAGCTTCCCATCGAATTGAGTGCCGTTATCTGAGACGAGGGCCCTGGGTATACCGAAGCGAGTGATTATGTTTTGCCAAACAAACTTCTTCACATCTTTTTCCTTTATTGTCGCCAGTGGCTCGGCCTCCACCCACTTGGTGAAGTAGTCGATGGCAGCGATGAAGAACTTGCGATTGCCCGACGCTGTTGGGAGTGGCCCAACAATATCCAATCCCCAAAGCGCGAACGGCCAAGGACTTGTGAGGGACCAAATCTCTAGCCGGCCGGTGGATCTGGTGAGTGAACTTCTGACACTTCTCACACCTGCGAACATATTTCTACGCGTCCGCCTGCATGCACGGCCACCAGTAACCTTGGGAAATTGCACGGTACGCCAAGGACCTGCCTCTAGTATGGCTTCCACAGATGCCCTCATGTATTTCGTAGAGAAAAGCCTCCACTTTGGCAGAGTGGACACACTTCAAATACGGCCCGGTGAAGGACTTCTTATACAAGGCTCCGGATGGGGAGAGCCAAAACCGTTCTGACTTTGCTCGGATTTTGTGTGCTGCTTTCTTTTCTTCCGGTAGAGCTCTATCTTTCAAGAAGGCGATGATAGGATCCATCTAGGAAGGACCCAAGTCGGTGCAGAGTACCTCGGTTGCTTTTGGTTCCTCAATGCTTGGCCGAGGTAAAAACTCTATCATCAAGGGGTTAGGAAAAGCTGTCTGAGTGGAGGTGAGCCCAACCAATTCGTTAGCCGAGTTGTTTTCTTCGCGGTTGATCTGTTCCACTCTTATCGCAGAGAACTTCTTGATCTCTTCTCGCACCAACGCTTGATACTTGGCCATTCTTTCATCCCTTGCCTCATACTCCCCTAAGACCTGATTGACCACCAGCTTAGAGTCGCTAAAGACCATAAGGGCGGTGGCTTTCATTCTCAATGCGCTTCTCAGACCGGCGAGGAGGGCTTCATACTCTGCCTCGTTGTTGGACGCCGGAAATCCGAGCGTAATTGCTTGCTCAATAATCAGTCCATCTGGTGAAGTCAGCACAATTTTCAGCCCAGCCCCATGCCTGTTAAATGCCCCATCGACGAAGAGCTTCCACATCTCGCCAATGAACAGCTTCCAGCAATCAGACGGGTTTTGGGAGCTTCTCAATTCCATGTCTCTGGTCGGCTCATTCTGGTCTTTTTTCTCGTCTCCGTTGGGTTCATCTTCCAACGAGTCGTCGGACTTTGCTAGTTCGGCCGAGCTTTGCCCTTCTCTCACTTGCGAGCCAATACTTGTCTTCGTTGCCAAAACCTTGGGTTGTGCTAAATCCGCACCAACCAAATCAATCGGGCAAACTGGATGCGTCCCAGGGGCAAACTCCGCCACAAAATCTGCAAGAGCTTGAGTTTTGATTGCGGTGCGCGGGCGGAACTTGATGTCGTACTGCCCCAATTCCACGGCCCACTTCAGAATCCTTCCAGTGAAGTCGGCCTTTTCAAAGAGCACCTTCAGAGGGAATTCGGTCAGCACAACTATTGTATGGGCATGAAAATAGTGTGCCAGCTTCCTTGATGCCATCATTAGGGCCAGTGCCAATTTTTCCAAAGGGAGGTATCTCGTCTCGGCCGGGAGCAAAGTCTTGCTCACATAGAAGATGGGCAAGTGTTGGACACCTTCTGCGCGAACCAGGACGGCGCACACTGCATGTTGAGAGACCGCCAAGTAGAGGTACAACTCTTCGCCCGGCTGAGGTGTTACCAAAATAGGGGCTGATGAGAGGTACGCCTTTAGATCCGCCAGTGCGCGGTCACACTCGTCATCCCAAAAGAACTTAGCCTTCAAAGTCTTAAAGAAGGGCCTGCAACGATCCGAAGACCGGCTGATAAATCTGTTCAGCGCGGCTGTCATCCCAGTAAGATGTTGCACGTCCCTCATGGAGTTTGGGCGCTCCAATTCTTGTATCGCCTTGATTTGAGATGGGTCAGCTTCAATCCCTCAGTTTGTAACCAAAAAACCCAAAAACTTTCCAGTGCCAACTCCGAAGGCGCATTTGGAGGCGTTCAGACGAAGCTTGTGATGCTTAAGTATGGCAAACATTTCTGCTAGGTCGGTGAGGTATTGAGACTTCTCCTTACTCTTCACTACCATATCGTCGATGTAAGCCTCCATTGTTCGGCCCAAGAGAGGAGCGAACATTTTTGTCACCATTCACTGAAAGGTTGCCCCGGCGTTCTTCAGTCCGAACGGCATGACTTTGTAGCAATATAATCCTCTAGGGGTGGTGAACGATGTGATCTCTCTGTCCGGTTTATACATGGCTATTTGGTGGTAGCCACGATATGCGTCCAGGAAGCTAAACCTCTGATGGCCAGCGGTCAAGTCCACCAGCTGGTCAATTCGAGGGAGGGGAAAGCTATCCTTAGGACAAGCCCGGTTGACGGTCTTGTAGTCAACGCAGACTCGCCACTTGCCATTTTTCTTGGGAATAACCACCGTGTTGGATATCCACCGAGGGTATTGCGCTTCTTCTATAGGCCCGACTTCCAACAAGTTCTTCACTTCTTCTGCTACTACTTCAGCATGGTGCAAGGCTGAGCGGCGCGTCCTTTGAATGACTGGCCGTGCATTGGGGAAGACATTCAACTAATGACAAATGAAGCTCGGGTTGACGCCAGGCATGTCGTAAGGCATCCAGGCAAAGGCCTCCAAGTTGGAAACCAAGAAGCTAACATAATCCATCCGCTCGGCGCTAGACAAGGATGATCCCAAGAGGAAGAATTTAGTCGGATCGTTCTCGTCAATGCTTACTTCCACCAAATCTTTGACCGATTTCTCCTCGGCCTTTCTTCCTACGTCTTCAAGGACCTCCTTTCCCTCGGGCCCCTCGATCATCTGGACAAACCCTTTGGCTGCTCGGCTGCCATTTACCACAACGAAGCATTGTTTTGCCATCACCTGGTCTCCCCAAACTTCCTCTATTTGCCCGTTCGACGTCGGAAAGCGCATGACTTGGTAGAAGGTCGAAGCAACCGCTTGCATGGCGTGCAGCCAGCCCCTGCCTAAGATCAAGTTGTAGGTGGATGGAACTTTGAGCACCCAGAACTCCACTTGCTTTACTACTGAACCCGCTTTGACCGGCAAAATAATCTTTCCAATTGGCCACTCCGGCTGTGAATTGAAGCCGACCAAAGGAGATGTCACAGGGGCCAAGTCCTTGTATTCTAACTTCATTTGTTTGAACGTGTCATAATACATGATTTCGACCGAACTCCCCTGGTCGATCAGGATTCTCTTGATATCAAAGTCTTTGACGCGAAGAGTCACCACCAAGGCATCATTGTGCGGCATCTGAACCCTTTCCAAGTCTTTGGTTGAGAACGAAAGGATGTCTCTTTCTTTGACCTTTCCCTTCTTTACGGCAGGCTGGACGGAGAGCACTTCCCTCATGTGCTCGGCCTTCTTAATCATCCCTCTAAGCTCGCAGACCCTTGCTGGTTCAATGATGCCGTGGATGACGTTGATTACACCTTGTGGGGGCGCTTCTAGGGCGGCCATTCCGTTAGGCTCGGTCTGTCCAGCTAGCGCAGCCTTGACTCCCCCATCTATGTATTAGTCAAGATGCCCTGCCGCCACCAATTCCTCCAAGTGCTGTTTGAGCGGCAAGTAGTTCTCTGTCCGGTGCCCCCGTTCTTCATGGAAGGTGCAGCGATATTTTGGATTGAAGCCTCGCTGCACACTCCCTAACTTGGCCGGCCAATGGACAAAAGGCTCACCTCGGATCTCGCTCAAAATGCGGTAGATGAGAATTTTGAAGACCGTGGTAATTCCTGTCCGCACCTTCAGTTTTCTCTTTGCATCTTCCGCCGCTTCGCGGGGTGCGTCAGCTCGGACGTTTCTGCGACCCTTGTTTCGGTCATCGCGGTTTGGTTCACGGCGTTGATCTTTTGACCGGTCACTTGGGCGGTTATCCTCCTGCCCGACCGAGTGAACTTTTCCAGCCACCTTTCTGTCCGCCGTAACCGAATTAGGCTTCTCGGTCGCAGAGGCAGCATCCTCCTCAACACGGATGTGTTCATTGATCCGCTGCATCAAGGACTCCATAGTTGTGGGCTGACACATCGTGAGCGAATCTCGCAGTCTATGTCCGACTGGGAGACCTCGCTTGTATTGAGTGATTGCTAGATTCGTAGGGCAGTCGAGGATCTCGTTGTATGTTTCCCAGTACTTCGCATTGTATGCCTTCAACGAACACCCAGACTCCATCTTGACGCCCAGGAGATGGTCGACCTCCTTCGGCGTTCGAGTGTTGGTCTTGAATTTGGTGACGAAGGCTTCTGCTAGCTGTTGCCACCCCTCAATACTACCCTTCGAGAGCCTTTCGAACCATTTCAGACCCAGCTCTCCCAAGCTTGCTGGGAATATGAGACACATCAAAGCGTCATTGCGCCGGTGGCCAGCCATCACCTGCCGATAATGACTCACGTGCATGTACGGATCTGTCTTGCCGTCGTACAAAGTGAACTTTGGCTGGTGGAATCCGACAGGGAGTGGTGTGCTCTCGATCTCTGGGGACAACGGCATGGTTGTAAGTCGCGCCAACTCTTTGTCCTCCAGCGCAGGGGCTACCACTTTGGGAGCTGGCATCACCACTTCTTCACTACAACGAACTGGAGCACTCAACCTCTGTAATGCTGGCACTCTCTAAGCCTCCCGACGGCGCGTCCTTTCCTCCAATACATCCCTCAAGTCCTTAGAACGTGTGGAGAAAGAGGATTGCGACGTCGGCGTCGGACGTGAGGGGCGGTAAGTGCTGTCGCGAGTGAGGGATCTGCCTTCTCTTTGGTCGGAATCTCCAACCCCATAGTTCCTGGTGATGGAGATAGAGTGAGTCCTCCTCTGGCAGCGACTGTTAGAACGAGAGGAAGGGGTGCGCTCACTGAGGTTGCTTTCTCCAGCTACACCCTTCCCTTTAATCTGGCGCTTCAGCAGCTCCATTTCCGCCGCCATCTTGCGAATGAGGGCGTCTTGGTCTTTTAATTTGTGTTCCAGGCGCTGCGTACGGGGCTCCCCCCGACGTCGGCGGCCTTCTGAGCTCTGTGAGTGATCTGAACTCCTCCCACGCTTGTCTCGCGCACCTCACGAAGAGGTTTCCAGACCCGCCATAGCTGGAACATTCGGGGGGCCTTTTCTTCTCCGGACATATTCTGGAGTAACACCATCGACGATGGACAGCGGGACTTCGTCGTTGTTAGCCATGGAAATGGTCGAAGAAGCTCGAGGAACAAGGGTTGATTAACAAAGACTTCCCATAGACGGCGCCAATTGTACGGGGGCAAAATATCCTTTGCTTTCCGTACTCCTTGGACGTCAAGCTTCTTGTGATGGCGTCTATCTCTGCAACACAAAAATAGTGAGCTGCCCGGCGGTGGTGTGCCGGAAAGACCCTCCGACGATCAAGTCAGATCACTTGAGGAAGAAGAAAGCTGTCAGAGAGAGGGAGTTTTGATAGAGTGAATTCGCTTACCTCCAACGTTCCTTTTTCTCCATATTTCTAGGCTGGCCATGCAGCCTCAAGATTGTGCGCGCACTACCTCTGATGTCTTTTCTTGGACAGGTGGCAGTGCTCACCTCTCACCACCTTACGTGTGTAAAGGCCTAATCCTCCTACCAGTACACACAGAACTGCCCAACGGTATTGAGGCGTGCGTGGAGCAGATGTCCCCTCCCTCACGCTATTGGCCCAGGTCGCACACCTAAACCGGTGTACCACGGCCGGCCTATTGCTTTTGTAGAATGGCCGCCATAAACACACGACCGGACAAAGTGTCGCCGGCTAGTACCTTGGCACAAAGGGCCAAAGGGAGATGCCCACGGCCAATCTATTTATGACCTGTCCTCCTGATTGCCCGGCCGTGAAGCACGCTGGACTCCCACTGTTCTTCATTCATCCGAGATTATTTGGAATTTGCCCATCTCGGCTAAACGGTCAAAGGTGTGCCGGCCTTTGCCCCATCCGCAGTTCAGCCCGAGCTATCCGTAGCCCGGCCTTGCCATTCAACTGCGTCTCCTGCCGAATGTCTGCAAGTCACAGTTCGACCAAGCTTAGCTTGCGCCTGGGCAACCGTTCTCCTCGGCCGAGTAGAACAGAATCACCGGCCGTCTTAGTAAGGGAGGTAGCGCGGCGTCGTAGAGTCTTTCACGTCCCGCACCATCTTAGCTCGGCCGTACTAACGGCGCAAATCTCCCCTCTCAATTACCATTGCAACCTGAAATCCTTGCCTTAGAAATTGAGTGAATGAAATTGTTTAGAGAGTGTAAAAGATGGTAAGAAGACATAAGAATAGTAAAAATGAAAAATGACTATGATCATCGACGATAAGTTGTTAAAGATTCAAGAGATAATCGAAAATAAGAAAATGAGTGGTTGGGAAAATAGTCCACTAAAAGATAAAATAGATTAAAATAGTTAATAAGATAAAATATTACATCTAATCATTAATTATTTTAATTTTTCTCTCACAACTACTAAATCAATTACAACAAAAAAAAAAAAAAAAAAAAAAAAAAAAGATAATCAACTAAATTAGTCAATTTCCCAAGCAAAGCTAACAATGAGAGAATGACACCTCGTTACAATTAATATTTAACATTATTTCTGTTGAAATGCAGGAGCATACAACAAAATTGCAAGCATTGTATCTGTTTATTTATTGTGATTTTTCTCTATAATTACTTTTAATTATTTTATAATGAATTTTTTTTTAAAAATTATTTGATAAATTGCGACTAAATTCTTTAAAAACAAATAAGTAAAAATTTGCGACAAACGTACATGCGGCCTTGTTAATATTTATTTACCTAACGTATCAAAAAAGGGATAAACGAGAATTTTATAATAAGTTAGGTAGCAAAATATAAATAACATGTATAGGTCTAGTCTAGAAAGACCTCAATTTCTCTCTCTAATTCGTTAGAGCCTCATCTTCGACCCAAGAAGAAGAAGAAGAAGAAGAAGACGACACCAAACACACACACAACTCTTCTCTCCTCCGCTTTGCTCCGCCACCGCCAACCACCGCAATCGCACCGCTCGAATTCCACCAGTAAACGACTTCTCAGCTTATTACAATCCCTAGGTTCGTCTTCGATTTCAACCCTCTCTCTCTCTCTCTCTCTCTCTCTCTCTCTCTCTCTATATATATATATGCTAGTGTATATATGTATATGGTCTTCCACAAACCCTAAAACAAGAGGTTCTGTGAAAAAATAGTTACTGAGAATGGTAATGTTTTTGAGTATATATATATATACACCCTCTGGTCATGTTTGGCTCTAGTGTGAAGGCTTTTTCTCCGGAAAATTGTTCCGTGTAAGTGCATCTGATTTATATGTTTTCCTAGAAAACGGTAGACGAGTTTTCTTTCTCAAGTTGCCATTTTGGGATTCAGAATTTGGTGTGCTGGGTGGCTCTAGTACTTAATAATGTTTTGATGCTACTAACTTCACTAAATGATTTTTTATTTTATTTTTTTAATGTTAGGCATTGGATGTGTTCTAAAAACAATTTGCATACTAGTTCTTGTTCTATAGTTTGAGAGCTTCTTTAGAAATTTTCTACCATTTCTCATATTGCAAAATGTCACAAAGATGCTGACCTTTTCTTTTCTTTTTCTTCTTTATTTATTTATTTATTTATTTTTATAGTGTATTAAATGGCAATATTACCTTGTGGAAGTACATGGGTAGCTCGGTGGGGACAACCTCAATTTGTATTAAGATTTTCTGTTACAAACAACAAGTTATCTACATCTTCGCAGTGGTGAGTATTTAGTTACTTTTTGTTTGTAGTAATATATGCTTATCAATTGTGGATATTTTTGGTGTTACCCATTTGATGTTATTTTTCTGCCATGTGATGGTGGTGTGCTAGCAAGTAGAGATGTTCCACACAAAAAATAATAATAATAAAAGTGAGTAGATGAATGGGGGAACTATGATTGAAAAAATGCTTTCAGTGGGAGTTACTTAGAAGTTGAACAATAACAAAAAGATGGTCCTTTGAGTGTTCAAATCAGACAGGCGATTTAGGTTCCTTTCACACTAAACCAAAAGCATCTGTTTGCTCTTCTTTTTTATTTTTTATATTTTTTAATGAATGGTTAATGTAGCTATGGTGAATTTACCCTTGTTTCTTGTGTATGCCCATTGATAAAGGGCTTTTTGCTGTATTTCTTTGAAACTCTAAGCTAGTGTTGTGGTAATTTTTTGAGAAACATAGAAGACTAACCTCTTGAAAAGCAAATGTATCAACTTCTAATAGCTCTTTTCTCAACTTGTGCTTGTAACGGGCATTATCACTTTTCACAGTTAACATTTTTTAAAATATGTAGATGAATATTGCTTTGCCTTGTTATGAATATTATAAGTGTACTTCTCCTTGTGTAGTGAGCAAAAATACTCTTAAGTTGTTTGTTTGGATGGAGGAATGTGTCTATTTGATAACTGTGATCTTAAATATGTTGTAGGTATGTTGTAGGAACAATTGAAATTCCTATTGAAGTTTGAAAATGTTTGGGTGATGAAGGACAGTCTGGTTGACTAATATATTAAAAAAAAATATTGAATTGTAAGAAGTATTACTTATTTTGTGGTATTAAAATTATGAATAAAATCTTTAGAGAGAGAGTAATTGAGCAGAAATAAAGTTGGTTTTATGCTTGCCAGATCTTCTATGTGCAAGTTAATTTCTACTTCGACGACTAATGGAAAAATATATGTATAAAAACACCTACTCATCATTGTTCGAAGTTCATACCAGATTATTGTGTTGACCAGCCTACTCATCATTGTTGCAGCCTTTTCAAAATTGAAGCTTTCAGCTACAGCCTTGCAACACTGGTGATCGCGAAACACCATCGCTTCTTGCTTATCTCACCAAAGCCTGTTTGTTTGTGTTTGTTTGTCATGACTTAGTAAAGTTGTATGAGTGATGGTTGTAGTTTTCATTTTGGACTGAGCTAGTTTACGACTGACAGATGGTAACTTATTGATCATCTAATGGTTTCATGTCCTTCCAGGCTTCATAATGCATTTTGTTGCTTTGGATGTTTCTTGGTTTGCATTTTCCTGATGCATGGAAAGATAACACATTCTTTAGATTCACATTTTGTATGCATTATCATCTTGTGTGTAGTGTCTCAAGCAAGATAAGAGCATTGGCATCACCAAGTTCAGCCATGTTTTCTCAAAATTCCTTGCATGCAATGTTCAATTTGGTGCAATCTAGGAATCCATGTTGCTGCAGGGGAGTTCGCCTGATTGTTAGAGCTGATAGTGTAAGTTTTTTTTTTTTTCAAAAATATTTCTTTTGGGAGTTCTCTTCTAGGTTTTGCTGCTTTGTTGAAAATATATTGTTATATGTACTTCTAGTATTAACGTTGTGTATGTGCAGGATTACTATGCTGTCCTTGGGGTGTCAAAAAATGCTAGCAAATCAGAAATCAAAAGCGGTGAGGACACTGTCATGACTATTTCCTGTGCTAATTTACCTTCCCCCTTCCTTTGGTCATTGCTTATAATGCATCTTTAATGGGATGTACTATATGCTTGTTTGTGCATGCTATTGTTACTTGTGTAAATGCTTCTTTCCTATGTTTTTACCCTTTCTTTCTTGGAGTTTCTTTTATTTTCTTTATATAAACATCACTTGCTCTCTTCCTAACAGCATTTAGGGTATCTTCCGTTTGGAATGAATTTTAAATTATAGTTCCACCCATTGATTTGAGTGTGTTGTTTGTTTTGAGTTTTCAAATTATAGTTCTACACTCATTTCTCAAAACTCAATTCAAAACATAATCATTACTTTTTAAAACTCATAACCAAACACATAATTCAAAACTCTTTTCAAAACTCAATTCAAATCAATATTTTAACTGTTTAAATATTTTAATTTTGTTAAGATTTTAAATATTTTAATATTTAATTATGTTTCGATTTTTTAAATTTTTTATTTTTTTGAATATTTTTAAATATTTTAATTTCAAAATGTTACGATTTTAATTTTTTAAATTTTAAAATATTTTATAAAAAATAAATTCAAACTCTATTTTATAAAAATATTTTTAAATATTTTAATTTTTTTTGTTATGTATTTGGTTACGATTTAAGTGTAGAGTTGTAAAAGTAGTATGGAGTTTTGAGTTATTCGTTTAGTTATGAGTTTTAAAAATAATTTCTTAATTAAGTTTTATTTTATGTGTTTGATTACAATTTGAATGTTGAGTTGTTTTTAAATTTAAAATATTAACATTTTAAATTATTTAAATTTTTTGAATATTTAAATTATTTAAATTTTTACTGTTTAAATTTTTTGAATATTTATTTTAATTTTTTACTTATTAAATTTTTTAGATTATTTAAATTATTTAAATATTTATGATTTACATTTTTTGAATATTTATTTTGAAAAAAATATTATTTCCTTTATAGTATTTTCAATTAAAAAATTGATTAATGTTATTTTCTGTTAATAATAAATTTTTTTAATTGAATTTTAAAAAGAGTTTGATTATGAGTGTTAATCAAAATTTTCAATAGTGTGAAAGTAGTGTGTTTTTTTATGAGTTATAACAATTTAAATTAAGTTTTGAAAAATCTTTTCGAAACTCATAATCAAACAATTTTCTTACTTCACATGTCAAATTAAACTTTCAAAACTCAATTTCACACGCAATTCAACACTCTATTCAAAAACCATAACTAAACAAATTTTCTACACTCAAATCATAATTTCACAACTCACAAACTCAAAATACAACTCATACTCTCAAATCATATTTACAAAACTCTACCAAACGCAACCTTTTATTTTCCAAACCTAGCATACAATAAATTCCAAATTCCCAAAACTTGTTTTGAATGAGAATGAAATTTGGGCAATTTGTAACTAAGTATTTTATTTAGGAACTTTATTAAATATTGAGTCCAAATGTTTTGTACTTATTTGAAAATTTTTATGTCTCAGAGTACCATATGATTCTTTTGTTATTATGAATGATAACTGTGGTGTTGAGTGGCAGACCAATTTTTTTTGCAGTTCCTTGGATTTGTGACCATTCAAAGGCTATTCTAATTTACAGTGTTATCCACACTTTTCTGGGAACCCCTCAGAAAATGGAACCGCTGAGTTTCAATGGGGAAACTATGTTATTGACTATTTATTTACTGTTGAGAGCTACTTAAGTTATTTTGATGGCTCTATCAGGATCCCATTATTTGGCTTTCTTTGGGCTAGCTTTGGTTGTTTTGTTTCCTTTCTGGTACTCCTTGCTTGTTTTGTAGAGCTTTCCAATTCCAACGTATTTCATAAAAAAAGTATTTCTATTTTATATGAAAAGGATCATTCTGCCCCTGTTCATTTTTATTTGTTGTTGATCTCAATTATATAACCATTCGTATTATTATCTTTTGCTTACATCATATGGCTAACTATTTTTTCTTTCTTGTTTAGCTTATCGAAAGCTTGCCAGGAGTTATCATCCTGATGTAAACAAGTAAGTTGAACTGCGGTGTTTTTATTTTATTTTACGAGTTACACTTTTGTTCCAGTGTCATACTTTGGATTTTTATTTTGATAATTTCTTTTTGATTTTCTGATTGATGATTTGCTGTGTTATATTGATTCTGCATGCCAAGCTCCCTTGTTTTTCACCGACAATTTGCCAAGTTATTTTCATAATTACTGCTTGTTTTGTTACCTGTTCTTAGATAAGACATTATTTGGAAGCTCAATCCAAGGCTTTGAGTTCCATGCAAATTAAGATGTGGTTTGCTTGAAGAAAATAATGTCCATGGTGTAGGACTTGTTGTTTATCAATTAATGCTAAAATTTGAAAATATTTTGTGCTACCACAATTAGGGAATAAAATTTCAAATAAGAAAGATATATCACATGTCCAATAATGGGGATATATTGGTAAATTTATCACAAGTATATATATCAACATCTCTAATTTTGAAAAAAAAGAGAAATTGTGGATATTTATATCAAATAATGGAAGTATTGGATGAAAAACTGTGAAGTGTTAGTAAACATAGTGATGCATAATTTAGAGTTAAATAACCAAACCAAATTAACGTTTGTGCCCCATTTAAGTGGGTTGCCTACATGCTACATTTTTATGTGAGCGTCCTTATCTCAGTTACACTCATTTTATGAATGTGTTGTTTCTAAGTTGCCAAATATTTCGTCTTGTAAAGTTTCGTTGGTGTTATAGCTATTCTATAAATTTTACTTTTAATTTTCTTAGTATTCGTCAATCACATAATATGTTATACACACTTTTCTACTTGAGTCAACTTACTTTGATTTTATATCTTATGATTAATTTTATTTTTTCAGTTGCTCCATGTATATTATGTTTTTTCTAAATAGGGCACAAAAGGTTGGCATATAATCTATGGCTCTGGAATTTGTTCATGCATACCAATATTATTTTTTCTAGATTGTATCATGCCTTTGCTTTATGTGGAAGGTCAATCGTTTGAACCCTACACCATGTGAATTCTTGTTGCTCTAGAGAAGAAGTTCCGCCAATACTACATCCTTGTGTTCTGTTTTTCAATTCTAGAATTAAAATGCTCTGTTTTAACAACTCCTTCTTCCTTTCCTGCAGAGAACCTGGAGCTGAACAGAAATTTAAGGAGATCAGCAATGCCTATGAGGTAAACTTATGGAACCTTATACATATCATCCTGCTTGACGATTCTCGATTGGGCTGTGGACTATTTGAGCATACGATTCATTAGCAAAAGACATGTACTACAGGTTTTGTCAGATGATGATAAACGTTCTATATATGACAAATATGGAGAGGCTGGGCTTAAAGGTGCTGGCGTGGGCACAGGGGTGAGTTCTATTCCACTATAAAGACTAAGTGATGAAATCACTCGTTTCAATTTCCAACATTTTTTTGTCTTAATTTTACTGCACTATTTTTCACATTGGGAGCTCTCCATAATGACAGGATTTCAGCAACCCCTTTGATTTGTTTGAATCGTTATTTGAGGGCATGGGTGGTATGGGCGGTATGGGTGGAAGAGGCTCTCGAAATAGAGCCACAGAGGGTGAGGACCAAATTTACAATTTGGTTTTGAATTTTAAAGAAGCGGTATTTGGGGTAGAAAAGGAGATTGAAATAACCCGTCTTGAGACATGTAGCACCTGTGAGGGGTCAGGTGCCAAACCAGGGACCACACCATCCAAATGTAGCACGTGTGGTGGACAAGGACAAGTCGTCACATCGGCAAGGACCCCACTAGGTGTCTTCCAACAGGTAATGACCTGCTCTGCTTGTGGCGGTGTTGGGGAGACTTCTACTCCTTGCAACACGTGCGGCGGTGACGGGCGAGTGAGGAAGTCAAAGAGGATTAGCCTAAAAGTCCCTGCCGGGGTTGACGCCGGTAGCCGGTTACGGGTCCGGGGTGAAGGTAATTCAGGAAGGAGAGGTGGGCCCCCCGGAGACCTCTTTGTGATGATCGACGTTCTTCCCGATCCGGTATTGAAACGAGACGACACCAATATTCTCTACTCTTGCAAGGTTTCTTATATCGATGCTATCTTAGGAACAACAATGAAGGTTCCTACGGTTGATGGCATGGTTGACTTGAAGATTCCGCCCGGTACCCAGCCAGGAACAACACTGGTGATGGCGAAAAAGGGCGTACCGCTTCTAAACAAAAGCAACAGGAGGGGAGATCAGTTGGTGAAGGTTCAAGTTGAGATCCCAAAACGGCTGAGCAGTGAAGAGAGGAAGCTTATTGAGGAACTTGCTAACCTAAACAGTGCAAAAGCAACCAGCAGTAGGAGATAGTAGAAATTTGGAGATGGCCATCTTCGGCTTTTTATTCCATGTCTTGAGTGATTGTATAGGCAGCAGTGAATTTCACACCGATTTCTCAATCGGTCAAGTTGTGGCTGCTTTTTGTATTAGGAAATTTTTCGGTGTTAGTTTTGTACTGTGTGTTATACATTATACTTGAGGATGGAAGAGAAAACAGTTTAGGGATATACTTTTTATACTCTTTCTGGTAATTGGACTCTTGTATTTCTGTTCTCACGCTCTTGACTACATGTTCATGGGAAATTACAGCGCACATTTTGGTACGAACTCACAGTTTTGTTATTTATCATTCTATATTAGTCTTGCAGTTTTTTTCACGCTGTATTTGATTAGGGAATTTAAAAAAAAAATATGGAAAGAGAAAGGAAAAATATGTGTGAAATTAGGTAAAATATAAATATATTTTATTCACATTTTATTTATTTTTTTTCTTTCTAAATTTCTTTTCAAATTTTTCAACCAAACACAGCATCAAAGTTTAGATAGACACCTCTATCTTGCAAAAAGGGTATTATTGACATTCTCGCATAGAGTTTTGACTAATACTAGTATCTTTCCTAACTCATAAGATATAAAGAGTAATTCAAGGGAAATTATTTTGATTTTTTTAAAAAAAATTTATTGTAGTCTCGCTATTTGACTTGTAATGCTTTATGTGGTTGGTTTTGTGATTAATTTTAAAATATGCGATGTTGTGTAATTTTTAAAACCGACACGTATCGTATGCATATATATATTTTGTGAAAGTTAGGACAATCTTAAATTCAGCTATTGCAAATCCCATCAAAAAATAAATAAGCTATTGCAACTAAAAAAATACAGAAATGGAGTTATATTATAAGAAAGATAAAAGATTATTGATAGGTATTTATTATGAGAGAAATTTTTGTATACATGTTTATTTTTATAGTTTATTGAACTACCCCCCCAAAAAAAAAACATTTGTTAGTAATATTTATTTATTATTTTCCTAATCCAACAAAAATTATTTTTTTAATATTTTATTTTCTTCTAAATTTAAAAGAATTTAATGCATCAAATAAAAAATCCAATCAACGACAAGAAATGGGGTGAGAGAGGCTCGAACTCTCGACCTCAGGATAACTCAGAGATGCTATGAGACCTACGCGCTAGCCAACTGCGCCACCACCCCTTATAGATATTTGATTTCTATTTTTAATTTAATAATCTTTATTGTCTTTTAAGTAACTACGCACCCAAAATTTTTATTGACAAATTGTAAAAAAATTCAAATATGTGAATTAAATTATTGGAGGTTGTCTCTCTTTTTTTCAGTAATTTTTTGATTATTTTTTAGTAGTAAAACGAGATCTGTGTTTAAAAATGATTTTTTTTTCAGTTGTATGAAAAAATGTGAAAGTTTAGTTTGTATGATTTAATTTTTTAATAGCATTTTGTATTTTTGAATTTTTATTTTCACTTTTTAACTTGTATAAATTTCTAAACGGAAACTCGAGAGAGAGAGAGAGAGAGAGAGAGAGAGAGAGAGAGAGAGAGAGAAGGGAAAAAGTGAGAAAATTTTCATCATCACAATCCATCCAAAATCACGAGCCATGATTTTAAAAAAAAAAAAAAAAAAATTAATTTCGGTCATGGAGGCATGACATCAAATAAAATATGCCTCACATGCACAACTCTACTTGTGATGAGATTTTACATAATAAAAAAATTAGTCTATCACCCGTGCTATGTACAGGATAATTATAGATATTTATATTTATTTTAGATTTTTTTTAATATATAAATTATATTTTTTAAGATTTTTTTATAAAAATAATTTAACATTCTTATCACTAACCATAATATATGAAAAAAGTTAAAAAGGATACTACAGTAACTATACACAGATTGTATCTATAATTATTTGTATGAGGGGATTTTAAATGTTGATCAGAAAATTTTGACCAAATCAATAAATGCAGGCATGTGGATTGAAAAAAGTTAATAAATGTTAATCAAGAGATTTTGATCAAATCAATAAATGCTGAGTTTTTTTTTTAATAAAAAAATTTAAAAAATTCGTATTGGGATATTAAAGCTCCCACAGGCTTTTGGGTTAAAAACCTCATTTTCCTTAAAAACCCCCTTGAGTGTTTATATTTATCTAACTTCAATCATATTAAAAAATTAAATTATAAATAAAATGAGATAACTTCAATCATACAAACCACATTTTTTTTAATGTTATCTAACTACAATCACATTTTTCTCATAATAAAAAAAATAATTCAAAAAAAGGACCATTAAAATAGTAAATAAAAAGATTATTTAGTAGCATTAAACAAACGACAATCACATTTTTCTTTTTTTGAGTGTTTATGTTTATCTAATTTCAATCATATTAAAAAAATCAAATTATAAACAAAATGAAATAACTTCAATAATACAAGACACAATTTTTTTAATGCTATCTAACTACAATCATATTTTTTTCATAATAAAAAAATAATAATTGAAAAAGAGAAACATTAAAATAGTAAATAAAAATATTATTTATAACCATTGAACAAACTACAATCACATTTTTCTTTTTGTAAGTTAACTTTCGATCATATTAAAAAATAAAATTATAAATAAAATGAGATAACTTCAATCATACAAATCACAATTTTTTTAATGCTATCTAATCATCATCAATAATTAAAAAAATCAATCACAAATTAAGTCAATTGATAATTAAAAAACACAATAATTTATTTTCTAAAAAACATAGTGATTTAAAAAGATCAATTACAATTTTTTTTAGGTCAAAATACAATCTAATCATCATCAATAATTGGTACATTATGTAACTCCAATGAGTACAATCTATTTTATTTTTCAAAAAACACAGTGAGTTAAAAATCAAATCACAAATTAAGTGAATTGATAGTTTAAAAAAAACACAATAATTTTTTTTCAAAAAACACAGTGAGTTAAAAAAATCAATTACAATTTTTTGTTTCAAAATACAATCTAATCATTATCAATAATTGGTACTTTAAAAATCAAATCAGCAAAAAAATCAAATCAAATCACAAATATTTTTTTGCTATATAACTACAATCATATTTTTTTCATAAATAATTGTAAAGAAAAACCATTAAAACAGTAAATAAAAGATTAAATCACATTAAAAAAAAAAACCATTGAACAAATTACAATCACATCACATTTTTCCCATAATGAAAAAAAAATAAATGAAAAAAAGAACTATTGACTAACTACAATCGCATTAAAAAAAAACCATTGAACTAATTACAATTACTTTTTTTTTCGTAAGTGTTTATGTTTATTTAACTTCAATCATATTAAAATTAAAATTAAAATAGTAAATAAAAAGATTAAATAACATTAAAAAAAAAACTATGAAACTAACTACAACAATCATATTAAAAAAAAAAAGACATTGAACAAACTACAATCACATCACATTACAATCACATTTTTTTCTTTGTGGGTGTTTATGTTTATTTAACTTCAATCATATTAAAAATAAAATTAAAATAGTAAATAAAAAGATTAAATAATATTAAAAAAAACTATTAAACTAACTACAATAATCATATTAAAAAAAAGAGCCATTGAACAAATTACAATCACATCACATTTTTTCCATAATAAAATAAATAAATGAAAAAAAAAAGAACTATTAAACTAACTACAATCATATTTATAAAAAAAAAAAGAATCATTCAACTAATTATAATCACATTTTTCTCTTTGTGAAAGTTTTTATTTATCTAATTTCAATCATATTAAAAAATCAAATTATAATTTTTTATTCGCTAGAAAAATCACAAATATTTTTACGCTCTATCTAACTATAATATTAAAAGAGTAAATAAAAGGAAAAGTCAAGAAAGTGAAAACAAAAAGAAGACTACTGGTTGCATACGTGGTCACTGAAGTTGAAAGTGTAGAAGTGAGAAGTCAAGAAGGAGAAAACAAAAAGGAGACTTACTATTTGCAATAGGTATGTGAAAAGTTAAAAAGAGTGTATGTGTTGAAGAAGTTAAAAAGATTTGGAAGAATTTAATAGGTGCTGAGCTTTTTTTTTTTCAAAAAAATCAAAAAAATTTTAAAAAATTAAGGTTCAGATATTGGAATTCTCACAAAACTTGTAGGTTAGAGATATATATAAATAAATAGATAGATATAGATATAGACATTTATATTTGTTTTAAATTTTTGTTAATATACAAATTATTTATTTTAGAAAAGGTACTTCAGTAATTATAAGAGAAGTCAAAAAGACTTGTGGGTTGAAAGAAATTAATAAATGCTAAGGTTAAATTTTTTTTTAAAAAAAACAAAAAATTAGAAAATTAGGATTAGTATATTGCAGCTCCCACAAGCTTTGAGAGTTAAAAATTTCCTTTTACTTAATATATAGTATAGATGAAACCCACCCTTGCACTATAATTGACCAAAGAATGGTCTTATTCGGAAAGTCAATTATTTTAATTGGTTATTTAGTTTTTTAGCTATTTTAAATTGGCAAAAAAGTTGTGCTTGGAAAGTTCGTGGGTTTTTCTTTAATTGATTTGATAATTATGAGAGAGAAAAAAATGAAATAATTATGAATTAGATGTGACATTTTGTCATATTAACTATTTTATTTTTTAGGGAGTTATTTTAATTCAACTCTCTTCCCAAATAAGGCCTATATGTAATAACTTTAAAATAACCATCCAAAACAACAAAAATTAAAAGCATAAATGAGTCTCTTGGTAAATTGATCCAATTGTACTATTACTAGGGAAATTGTATTTTAATTGGATAGTAAAAAATAATTTCATTTTATAGTAGTGTAAGTTTTTTATGAGTATATAAGTTTTTTTTTTCTTTTTTTGTATTTAGTATAAGTCTTTTTTTTTTTGTATATCAAGACTTGCATAAATTGTTTTTTGAAAAATTACAAAAAATAACTTCAGGCTTGGATTCTTATAACAAAATAAATTTGGATTTTTAATTTTATTAATTTAAATTCTAATTTTTATTTATTTATTTTCAATGCAAATTATTTGTCTATTTTCTTTAAGTAAAACTGACTAGCAAAATGATATTTTAGTAATTAAACTCAACTAAAAAGAGTATTTTATTTTAAAATGATAGTTCAGATTGAAACAATTCAAAATATTAAAATTTAAATTGATAAAATTAAAAATTAAAAATTTATTTTGCTACACATATCAAAATTTTCTCATTTGATAAGACTTGAGGCTTACTTTAGTTTTGTTTGATTTGGTTACAAATATCAAATTTTGAAATTTTTTTTTATAAATTTTATAAATTGTTTTTGTTTGTATTACAATTATTTTAAAACAGTTTAATTTATTTACGATTTTCGCTAATTTCTATGCAGTTCTACCCTTGCACTCTCTGCCAAAATTGCATTTATGAATGGAGGAATTACGTTAAAGTGGACATTAAAAAAAATTATAAAAATATATGAGATATAAATGAATTTGTGATGGAGTAGAGTAAAAAATTTGGGATGTGATTGAGACGCTTTCAATCACCACCCCACCACCCCCATACGTGAAAGTTAACCAATCAACAAGAGAGGGGTCAAAGGGAAACGGGAAAGGGGTCGAGATCATTTTTCAAAAAATTATGAGGATGCAAGTTACATCTCTTTATTGCTCTACTGTTGGCTAATTCTCCCTTTATGAATCTTCTGAGTGAGTGTGGATTGCACTGTCCTTAATTCTTGTTTGGCACGGCAAGCCTATTCTCCAGAATTGCTCTGACTGACTTCTTCTTTTGTACCAGTGTGTAATAATTGTTCCATGTTGGGTCCTTTTCACAATTTATGGTGATTGGTTACTAGGTCATGGTATACACCAGCTTGGATATGCAGCTCCATAAATTTAGAGGGTTCCATTGTCCTTACATCTTGAAATGAATGAGGGTGCTTGCTATAATTTATATGAATTGTTTATAAATTTTTTTATTGTTTTTATTGGGTACATTACATTGATATCCCTAAGTTTTATATTTATTATAGTTCTTTTCTCACTTTTTGAAAATTATATTTCCTTCTCCGAAGTTTAAAATTTTATTACAGATTGTCCTCTAAGGTTTAAAATTTCATAATAGTTTCCTTCTCACCCTAATGGTCATCATACATAAAATTAAAATTAAGGATAAACTATCAATAGGTCCTACTTTTGAGACTTATTACCCATTAGGTCCTATTGATAAATTTATTAAGTGATAAAGATAAATTTATCAGTCTTTTATTTTTATGAATAAATTTATAGTGATAAATTTATCAGTCTCTTTGTTTTTATGAATAAATTTATAGTGATAAATTTATCAATTTCTTATTTTTATAGTGTTAAATTTATTAGTTAGGATCTGTAGGTAAATAAGTCTAATTAATAGGACTTACACGTAAGTACCCCTTAAATTAACAGGGGGTACATGTAATTTCTTAAATGTGAAGGGAAAATTATAATAAATATAAATCTCAGATGGTATCAATGTAATTTATCCTTTTTTATTTTTAGAGTTTTTGTTTTTTCAGATTGTAAGTTGATTATTTAGTAGTTAAAAAAAAAAAAAAAAAAAAAGTGTTTTTAGCTATACTTTTTGATTGTTAACTCTTATCCTATAAGACTTATTATTAGGGATGTAATTCTGGCATCGGGCCGGGTCGGACCAGGCTCATGTCGGGCCTTACGGGTTCTCGTCAAAAAATCGAGCTAGGCAAGTCAACGGACTAAAAAATTAGGCTCTGGCCTAAGTCCAAGCCCAGGAGTATTTGGGCTTTGGGCAGGCTTTGGCGGGCCTAAACAATTTTTAAATTTTTTTAAAATTTTTTCTACCAAAATTTTATTATTTTTCATTAAAAATAACACTAGACCTCGAACGGGTCGGACTTTTTGGGCTGGCCTTGAGCGGGTCCATGGACCGGGCTTCAAAACAATGGCCCAAGGTCTCGGACTAGGTTTGGACTCGGGTCTTAACGGGCCGAGCCCATCTTGGGCCGCCCACGGGCTGCGGCCAAAATTCCACCCCTACTACTTATTAGGTGTTGAAACAAATAAATAGAGTGTAACACAATACCTCTCTATATGTAGTGTTATTATTCTATAAAAACTATAAATAAAATTAAGTAGACAACTCTTACTTGTCATTAATTAATTTAATTATGTTGTCAATTATCTTTAACCACTATCAATCACCTCTTTACTAACAACAATCATCCTCAGTGACTGACAACCAACTCCGGTTACCACATTTATCTCGAATCACTATTTTTGATCATCACAATCATATTCAGTTATTTCTATTCCTTCTAAGTAAACACTCTTTTCACTTATTTTTAAAATAAACTTTTAATAGGCATGTGTATGCCAAACAAGTTTTGTGTTATCTCTCCTCTAATTTCTCATGGTAACATGAAAAAAATCAGTTTGAATAAAAAGATTTATATCAATTGGTTATAAATTAAAAAATTATACAAAGTCTGTTTTGCACACTTTAATTTGAATTTTTTTTTTTTTTCCGACAATTTCCCCCCAGTTAATTACTTTAAGATAACTCTCAATTAGGTTGAGAATCATGGCTATATATGTACGTAGGGTTTCAAAAAATATGGCTTGATGTGAAAGGTTGGCCTATAAATTGTAGCTCAAAAAATATGGCTTGATGTGAAAGGTTAAGGCCTATGAATTGTAGCTTCTTGTGGGTACGAGACGGTCCCAAAAAGATAATGTCATGATTCTAAAATTTTTTATTAAATAAATAATTAAATATTTTATATAATTATAAAATTTATAATTTTATAAATTTTACACTTATATAAAATATTTAATTATTTATTTAATAAAATATTTAAAACTTATAACATTTTCTGTCCCAAAATGCATTTAACTTGAGTCAAATGAGCATGTATCCTACATTAATTTGAGGGGTAATGCTATAGTGTGCAACTTACACCTTACACCTTTTTGTGTTCACTTACACCTTAAACTTACACCTTTTTTACCTTGCACTTACACCTTTTGTGTAAGTGGCACATGGTATGCAACTTATACATTTCATTTATACCTTCCACTTACACTTACACCTTACACTTATACCTTTTGTGTTAGTGGCACATGGTGTGCAACTCACTTACACCTTTTGTGGGTTGCACACCTAAGAAAACTCCTAATTTGAGACCTTTAAGAGATGGAAAAGATGGGCATCAAACAAAATTGTGTCCTTAATATAAAACAAATTGTAAGATGGTTGGTAGACCCCCCTACCCCCATTATTTGGGTGCCTTTCTTTTGACGAGTCTCATGATTTTGGGTTCTTGGTAGAGAATATTCTATACTTGTGGGATATAACAAAATGTATTTATAAAAATTGTGATTGGAAAATATGATAAAATTTACGATTTTATACTAAAAATTGTAAAAATTACAAGACATGTGATATTTAATAATTGGTTTATAACACCAAACACGCGATGTACGCAATCACTGAGTAATTTTTCCCTTAATAGAATTTGATTTAACACATCCTCTCCCACTCACTTTGGTTCCAAGAATGATTGGCACATATGAATACATTCATGCATCTTTCTCTATCTTTCACGGATTGAAATATTTCTAGGGGCCCCCCAAAATTGCGCACACACGAAAGAAATAAAATAAAATAAAATAAAACAGAGCTGTATAAAGTGATGACATGTAACATGTTTTATACAATTGATGGGTAATTCATGCTTCATAAATGCATAACTTACTAAATTCCGATGTACCGAAAAAAAAAAAAAAATGCATAACTTAGGGTGTTCACGTGCGGGTTTAATTCCATTTTAAGGTGAAGTTTCATTATTTATTTATTTATTTTATTTTTTTTTACAAAAGTATGAAATTTTACATGATTTGATTTATTAATTATCAAAAAAAATTTGATTGCAAATGTTAGAAACATTGAATGATTGTCAAGCAAAAAACCAAAATTAAAATAAATAAAATTGTTTTGATTGTGAATGTTATGAAATTTAAATAAAAATTATAGTATAAAAAAATAAAATTACAATGTAAAAAGTTATTGAAGGTCTCAACTAGATGTTTTTGCCTTTGATTAAATAGGTTTGAGTAGCCTCCGAATACAATAGACATATTTCATATCAATATAACTCGGGTAATTATTCAGTATTTTTGGAATATGGACACGTTGTGCTCTATAAAGTTTTGATTGATAGAAAGGGATAGGAGTCCACGATTTATGTTAGGGATGGGGGAACAACATGGGGCTAAGTAATTGGTAATTGACTTAAAGTATAACCACGTGATGTTCCAAGATTATTTAATAATTTCTCATACAACTCTCTGTCATAATGTACTCGTAATTCTATGTAGAGGGGTTCAAGGTTAAAGAAGTGATTAGAGAGACAAAATTATGTTAATGGTCCAATAATGACGAAAGTGGCTGGAGAATGAGTAGCAATAACTATCTAGGAATTGAAGAAAGTATAGCTAGGTGAAGGTAAAGCAAAATGGCTCAAAGAGAAGTGTGTGGCAGTACCAAATTGTAACAACCCTCGTCACTGATTACTGATTTCCTACTGATTTTCGTTTACTGAGACTGAACATTACTAATAATTGAACTGATTAAAGTACTGGATTGACTGACCGAAAGTTGAAACTGAATTGATCGAATATACCTATTGAATTGCATATTCTATCTGTTTGATTATGTGATTTGTCTGTTCGCAGTTTATGCTTAAACTGCTAATCGAAGGCCTTATCGGCGGCCGAATTAGAAACCGTTTAGTGTTTCATGATCAGTAGAATTTATCTGATTTTATGGTAAAATTATCTAAAATGTGATTAGGTATGATTAAATTAGATTAAATATTGGTAAACTTGCATTGTCGCCTTAATTACGGAATTGCCACCTAATGGCCACTATCTCACACACTTAGAGACGTGAGCAACACTTAGAATCAACAATTGCTCAGCTCATTCCTTGCCTCAAAATCGACCAAGAAGTTAGAGAGAGGGTGAGTTAAGAGAAAATTGAAGTCATCTTGTGAATTGCTTGGGAATTGAAGGATTTGTAACATAGATTGCTAAATTGAATCTCTAGACAAGTGATTGAAGACTTAGGTATGAATTTTATCCTCTTGATTATGTCTTTAAGCTTCATCTTGCATGTTTCATGCTAAATTAATGAGCTAAGTCATGTTTTAAGTTTATCATATTAGATTGAAGCCTAATTGTTGCATGCATGTTGAATTTAGTGAGTTTAGAGTTGATTTCATGGTCAAATGCCACATGCATGTTCATAATCATGTTTAAATCCATGCTTTCATCTTGTTTTGAAAGAAAGGAGTTCATTTGAACAAATTTTGAGGTTTTGATTTGGTTTAGATTCCTTACAAGACATGTTTGGAAATTTTTCTTGAAAATGGGTTTGAAGAATGGTTTTAATTGACTCACCCTTGGGCCTTGAAGTCACAAATTGAGCTTTGAAACTTATTGTATATTGAATTTGGGTGTGTTTCCCAGAATTTGGGCCCAAGAGGTCGAGTTTTGAGTGAAAGAATGCTTGGTTTGAGCTTGGAAGGCAAATCTGGAAATTCCAGATTTGGCTTCTTCGCTCGAGCGAAGGATTCCTCGCTCGAGCGACCAACGTTTACTCTGAGCCATGCTCGAGCAAAGGATTGGTGGCTCGAGCGTAAAATTCGAGCATCCAGTACTTTTACTGTTTCATTAGACCGCTCGAGCGAAGGATTTCTCACTCAAGTGAAGCCTTTGATTTTGGAAACTCGCTCGAGCGAAGGAAGGCTCGCTCGAGCGAGACCCCTGTTTTCAGCAACTTTTGAAAAATGCTTTCCAAGTGCATCTTTGCATCCTCATCTCATTCTAGGCATTCTTAGGCCTAGTTTAAGACATCTTAATGAGGATATAGATGTAGAACACACCGAGGCAAATTAGGGTAAGTTATTGATCTTCCCCTAACTGTATAGCTTAGTGTGTGTTCATCCTGTATACTGTGTAGGGTTGGCTTATCGAGGAGACGCTCTAGCATACTGTAGCCCAGAACTCTGTGAGTAACAACTGTGTAAAGATATGTCCAAAAATGATTATCTTCTGAACTGTTTACTTTATTGAACTGCTTACCTTATTGAGCTGTCTATTTTATCGAACTGTTTACTGAACTGAACTGAACTGGTTACTGAATTGACACCGTTTACTGAATTGATACTGTTCACTGAACTGAACTGGTTACTGAATTGACACCGTTTACTGAATTAATACTGTACACCGAACTGAACTGTTTACTGAATTGACACTGCTTACTGAATTGAACTATCCACTGAACTGATACTGTGTACTAAATGAACGTATGAGTTATATTCTGAACTGTACTATGGCATCCTTGGCACCTACTGTTTACTGATTTGGAGCAAAGTGCTACACTGGGAGCCACCTCTAGAATCTACGGAGCTAAGTGCTACAGTGGAAGCCACCTCTTGAATCCACATACTGTGACAGAGAGATCTCTGTCGGTTCCCAAGTTTGGAACCACTACTGTTTACTGTTGTGATGGCCACTCGGTATTACCGATATGGAGCAAAGTGCTACACTAGGAGCCACCTCTAGAATCTACGGAGCTAAGTGCTACAGTGGGAGCCACCTCTTGAATCCCGGTATTACTGATAAGGAGCAAAGTGCTACACTGGGAGCCACCTCTAGAATCTACGGAACTAAGTGCTACAGTGGGAGCCACCTCCTGAATCCACAAGTACTGTACTGTTCTCTGAATTGGTACTGTTACTGCTACTGTTACTGTACTGCTACTGATGGCCATCATTTACTGTTTGGTCTGTTAAGACCCGGACTTTTAAGGCCTACCATTTACTGTACTGTTACGCCAAGGGATGTACCACATATCACTATTTTAACTGGATGACTGTTATGGCCTGAAATATGAGCCACAAACTGAATGACTGATAAACTGACTGAAATGACTGGTTTTAATACTGAAAGGACATTTATTGTTAACCCCTTTACGCATTACATTATTCACTGGGCTTTAGCTCACTGCTCATATATATATGTAGGTGTACAGGCACCAGACCGCGGCTAGAAGCGTCAGGGTTACTTCAGTCTTGTCAAGCCAGCCTATGTGCCTCACTGTGAGGTTCCGAGCCTACCTTGCCAAGGCTTAGGGGTGTTTTAGTATTTCTCCTACTGTACTGTCTTACTGTTTTGTAATAACTGAATCGAATGTATAGACTGAATGTTTACTGCACTGTTGAGTAGGGATTAAGTCCCTATATTGAGTGTTTGTAAATATTGTATATACTGTTCTGTACCGACTGTTAATATACATATGTATGGAAAATCTTTTTGCATACAGACTATCACAGCTCATTGGACATTGTTTATCTACGATATTGGCTTCCGCCAGGCCCTCTACTCTGTTTTATTGTATTACTGTTAAGCAGGCCTTTGGTAATCTCGGATTACTGGCCGGTTACGGTGTTAAACCCATAGGGCTGGGTTTGGGTCGTGACAAAGTGGTATCAGAGCGATACTTAACCACGAGTTATACCGCACACATGTGTCCAAATGAGCTATAGGATGTCCTAGAAAAAAGGTTAGGGCATGGCATGAGCATAAAAAGTGTGTGTGTGGTTATGACATGACTGATTATATGCTAATGTGTTAAACTGTTTAAGTATGCAACTGTCTATGTTTATAATTGTTACCACTGCTTATAGTGAAATGAAACGAAGCCTATATGCATACTGAAGAAGTTAAATAGACTAGCATGTAATGTTAATGTTACTACTGACTGTGGAAATCTATAAGAAAATGAACGTGTGAAAGTGAAGGGTCATGTGACCGTACTCGAACTGAAATGAAAGTATACACACGTCTGATATGAGATAAAACGTGAAATCAGCAAGAACCTCTCCTGTATTGATAACCACCCCGTTGTGCGAAACAAGGGAAAGGATGAGGAACGTAGGCGAAACTGAATCTTCTGATGTTAGAGTTAACAGGCTAGAAGGAATGGTTGACGTCTTAACTGAAAAATTGAGGAGATAAAAAGGCCGACATACGTGCTTGAACCAACTGAATATGAACTGATGACACTGATACAGAAACCCAAATAAACTGAAACCATCGAAATTTCTGGGAGGTACTGAATCACTGAAAACTGAGACTTGGGTTTAGAGGTTGAGAAAATATGTGAAGTTTTCTCCAAAAATAAAAAATAAAAAAAAAATACTTTCCCCAATGCATCCGAGATAGGAAAGTACCTAGGTTTGAACAGCTTGGAAGGTGACAAGACTGTGCTCAACTATGAGGTAAAATCTATGGCCTGGATAGAGTATAATGTCTAAAATAACGTAGCAGCATTGAAATATCCAAATCAACATCGTCAACTGAATCAGAAAGAATGAAACAGAAGTAACAAAAAGTGAAAATGACCGGTAAATCAATGACCTCCGTAAACGGAGAATGCTCGGAACACTGAAATGACTGACACAGGTGTTACCTTAAATAGATGAAATTGCTTATATACGAACGTTGGTGTAGGAATCGTATATTCCATAATTTGGTATAGACTGTGAACATATTGACTGAACCGATTGAATTACTAGAATTATGAACCATGTACTATGAGAACTGTTAGGACTGGTGAACAGCGAGAACTTACTGAGTTAGGTCCTTGTATCGTATTGCATAAACTGAATGTGAACTGTTAGGCACGGCCTTTTGAACTGTACTAGAACTGTTGAACATGGGAATACTTTGTGATTGACTGTAATTCGAGAAATTTGTACGACTATGATTTGTACTACACTGACAGACATTATTGAATGAACGGACCCTTGAACTCGAATTATATACGCGAACTGTTTGTGTGTGAGACTGCTAAAACTACGGACCCATATTGGTTTGTAGAGATGAACTTCCGCTTATGAATTTGTGAACGAATGCCTACAAGAAGACTGATTTTGAACTCACACCTGTATATATATGTTTCCATGCTTGTAATACTGTTAAGACTGAGAGGAATGGGCCGTGAATAATGAATCTTTTGAAATCTACCGTTGATGCGGACTATATGTGCGACACTGTAAAACCTTATGCTAACATTACCTGTGCTATGGAAACTGTTTAGACTTATGTACAGATCTGCTTACCTTTGCTTAAGGATGATATTAGACTGAATAGACGTATGACTGGTTACTTTAACTATCGTATCTGGAGAAACTGTTTTGTACATCGAACTTGTGAATTCGTATTGGAAGTGTTAGTAACATTCTGAACATACACATATATGACTGTACCCTTACCCGGAATGATTGATAAATTTGTTCAATGATTTAACCGTCGAGACTATGACCCTGGAACTGCATGACCGAATAAAGACCCCAACTGATAAACTCTAGATTGTGAATTGTGATTGTAGAAAACTGACATGACTGTTTGAGTAAACCTACGAGCCTATGCTTTAGTGACTGTATGACCGATCTGGAACCCTCGTAGGGCAACTCACTATTATGTGTCACCAAGAACCTTGGGTGATGTATTACTGTGTACCATATACCTTTATGGAAGATTTATTGGGAAATTGCTATATTGACTGTGATGCTTACCTCTCGATATGAATAGCTGCATGCCTGTGCATTTCCTATAAACTTATTGGGAGGAACACATTGTATATGACCTTTACTGCTTTGATATGAATTGTAAGGTCACAAGATTCTGATGTCGGTTGACAAATTGTGAAACTACTGACTATGTACCTGAACGAATGGAATGATAGGAATGGAACTGTTATCCGATCTAATCTGATAAAACCGTGGGTTGATAAAACCCTTTGTGTAACTGATAGAAATTTTTGTTGGATGCTTGTGCTTTGAACTCCTACTTGAAACGATTGGGCAGAACTTGCATTTGACACGACCTGGTCGAATTTTCATTGAATTGACCTGAGGGAACCCTCATTGAAAAAGCTATTATCAGATTGCTTACGATGTGGAAAAAAACTGGGTATGTAACCTGTGATGACTTACCCGGTATTACTATTATGACCATAAACTCTAACTGTCTGGAAGTATATGTAAGCTATGTGACTGTTTTCGTACTGACATGTGCTATGACTGAATTTGTGAAGACTGGAACTGATGAATAATAAATGGATACTTACTTCAGAACTCTGCCTACTGCTATGGGAGTAATGTACAAATTCGCCTTATGTCCCCAATAACTCCCGAATGAACTGGACTGACTGGATGGATTACTAAACCGAGAACTGAATTAAACAAAGGCCGAATGAAAGACTTGAAATCGAATAGGTCGTATCTCTGTAACTTAACAAGGGAAATTACTTATGAAACGGAGACCATCGCAAATCTATAACCCCGATAAGTACTTGAGATAAGTAGTGTGAATACTACTATACTGCTACTGTACTGTTACTGTATTATTACCGTTATTGTTACTGTACTATCACTATACTGACACTGTTATGTACTACTGTACTACTGTACAACTGTATTCATGTTCCGGGTCACGAAATAAGTTTTGTCTCGGAAATGCTATATACTGTATACTGTATACTGAATGATTGTTGATTTCCGATACATATATTCGTGACTCTCGGTATTATGTAACATATGTTAGCTTCCCGGCATCGGAAGTTCCTTTATGGAACGTATATCTGTTCTGCACTGTAGCTGTCCTGTACTGTATCTATTTCGTATCGGCTCTGCTGGTGCTAATGAGTGCATCATGTATGCTTAAGTAAGAATCGTGGCATTTATGTATGCTGTAGATAAGAATATAAAAATGAACATGTATCCGAATTAGTCATCGACTGAAATCTGACTGTGTATAAGATTCTATTTTAATATAAGCCCCAATCCTCCTACGTGATATCTGATTCCGTTTCTGTGCATTGCTAAGATTGAGATTGGGCCATGAACCTGTTATAAATATGATTATGCTCCTGTTATCGAGTAAGAGTTACCTTTGTGTTAGGCACCATCTCTGTTATTATATGCTACCTCGAGTTTGGAGGACCAAACTCTTTTAAGGAGGGGAGACTGTAACAACCCTCGTCACTGATTACTGATTTCCTACTGATTTCCGTTTACTGAGATTGAACATGACTGATAATTGAACTGATTAAAGTACTGGATTGACTGACTGAAAGTTGAAACTGAATTGATCGAATATACCTATTGAATTGCATATTCTATCTGTTTGATTATGTGATTTGTCTGTTCGCAGTTTATGCTTAAACTACTAATCGAAGGCCTTATCGGCGGCCGAATTAGAAACCGTTTAGTGTTTCATGATCAGTAGAATTTATCTGATTTTATGGTAAAATTATCTAAAATGTGATTAGGTATGATTAAATTAGATTAAATATTGGTAAACTTGCATTGTCGCCTTAATTACGGAATTGCCACCTAGTGGCCACTATCTCACACACTTAGAGACGTGAGCAACACTTAGAATCAACAATTGCTCAGCTCATTCCTTGCCTCAAAATCGACCAAGAAGTTAGAGAGAGGGTGAGTTAAGAGAAAATTGAAGTCATCTTGTGAATTGCTTGGGAATTGAAGGATTTGTAACATAGATTGCTAAATTGAATCTCTAGACAAGTGATTGAAGACTTAGGTATGAATTTTATCCTCTTGATTATGTCTTTAAGCTTCATCTTGCATGTTTCATGCTAAATTAATGAGCTAAGTCATGTTTTAAGTTTATCATATTAGATTGAAGCCTAATTGTTGCATGCATGTTGAATTTAGTGAGTTTGGAGTTGATTTCATGGTCAAATGCCACATGCATGTTCATAATCATGTTTAAATCCATGCTTTCATCTTGTTTTGAAAGAAAGGAGTTCATTTGAACAAATTTTGAGGTTTTGATTTGGTTTAGATTCCTTGCAAGACATGTTTGGAAATTGTTCTTGAAAATGGGTTTGAAGAATGGTTTTAATTGACTCACCCTTGGGCCTTGAAGTCACAAATTGAGCTTTGAAACTTATTGTATATTGAATTTGGGTGTGTTTCCCAGAATTTGGGCCCAAGAGGTCGAGTTTTGAGTGAAAGAATGCTTGGTTTGAGCTTGGAAGGCAAATCTGGAAATTCCAGATTTGGCTTCATCGCTCGAGCGAAGGATTCCTCGCTCGAGCGACCAACGTTTACTCTGAGCCATGCTCGAGCAAAGGATTGGTGGCTCGAGCGTAAAATTCGAGCATCCAGTACTTTTACTGTTTCATCAGACCGCTCGAGCGAAGGATTTCTCGCTCGAGCGAAGCCTTTGATTTTGGAAGCTCGCTCGAGCGAAGGAAGGCTCGCTCGAGCGAGACCCCTGTTTTCAGCAACTTTTGAAAAATGCTTTCCAAGTGCATCTTTGCATCCTCATCTCATTCTAGGCATTCTTAGGCCTAGTTTAAGACATCTTAATGAGGATATAGATGTAGAACACACCGAGGCAAATTAGGGTAAGTTATTGATCTTCCCCCAACTGTATAGCTTAGTGTGTGTTCATCCTGTATACTGTGTAGGGTTGGCTTACCGAGGAGACGCTCTAGCATACTGTAGCCCAGAACTCTGTGAGTAACAACTGTGTAAAGATATGTCCAAAAATGATTATTTTCTGAACTGTTTACTTTATTGAACTGCTTACCTTATTGAGCTGTCTATTTTATCGAACTGTTTACTGAACTGAACTGAACTGGTTACTGAATTGACACCGTTTACTGAATTGATACTGTTCACTGAACTGAACTGTTTACTGAATTGACACTGCTTACTGAATTGAACTGTCCACTGAACTGATACTGTGTACTAAATGAACGTATGAGTTATATTCTGAACTGTACTATGGCATCCTTGGCACCTACTGTTTACTGATTTGGAGCAAAGTGCTACACTGGGAGCCACCTTTAGAATCTACGGAGCTAAGTGCTACAGTGGGAGCCACCTCTTGAATCCACATACTGTGACAGAGAGATCTCTGTCGGTTCCCAAGTTTGGAACCACTACTGTTTACTGTTGTGATGGCCACTCGGTATTACCGATATGGAGCAAAGTGCTACACTGGGAGCCACCTCTAGAATCTACAGAGCTAAGTGCTACAGTGGGAGCCACCTCTTGAATCCCGGTATTACTGATAAGGAGCAAAGTGCTACACTGGGAGCCACCTCTAGAATCTACGGAACTAAGTGCTACAGTGGGAGCCACCTCCTGAATCCACAAGTACTGTACTGTTCTCTGAATTGGTACTGTTACTGCTACTGTTACTGTACTGCTACTGATGGCCATCATTTACTGTTTGGTCTGTTATGACCCGGTCTTTTAAGACCTACCGTTTACTGTACTGTTACGCCAAGGGATGTACCACATATCACTATTTTAACTGGATGACTGTTATGGCCTGAAATATGAGCCACAAACTGAATGACTGATAAACTGACTGAAATGACTGGTTTTAATACTGAAAGGACATTTATTGTTAACCCCTTTACGCATTACATTATTCACTGGGCTTTAGCTCACTGCTCATATATATATGTAGGTGTACAGGCACCAGATCGCGGCTAGAAGCGTCAGGGTTACTTCAGTCTTGTCAAGCCAGCCTATGTGCCTCACTGTGAGGTTCCGAGCCTACCTTGCCAAGGCTTAGGGGTGTTTTAGTATTTCCCCTACTGTACTATCTTACTGTTTTGTAATAACTGAATCGAATGTATAGACTGAATGTTTACTGCACTGTTGAGTAGGGATTAAGTCCCTATATTGAGTGTTTGTAAATATTGTATATACTGTTCTGTACCGACTGTTAATATGCATATGTATGGAAAATCTTTTTGCATACAGACTATCACAGCTCATTGGACATTGTTTATCTACGGTATTGGCTTCCGCCAGGCCCTCTACTCTGTTTTATTGTATTACTGTTAAGTAGGCCTTTGGTAATCTCGGATTACTGGCCGGTTACGGTGTTAAACCCATAGGGCCGGGTTTGGGTCGTGACACAAATTGAGCAGCATCTCCCCTAAATCCCCAAAATTCCTCTCTTTGAACCTTGGGAAATGAGTCCTATTTATAGACTTTTCCTTGGTACTAAGAGGACACTAAGTGGCCAAATAGAGAGAAGACATGTGTCCCAGAGGATCACATGGAATATTCTGCCTTGAGCCACCAAGCTGAAGGTGCCACGTGTCCCTCTACATGTACTGTGTACTATCTATTTGCCTCCGCAACTACCTTTTTTGAACCTTAGCAAGTGTAGTTGCATCGGGAGTGTTTGGCGCAGCAACTCCCTTTTTGGGCCTCAGCAAGTGCAATTGTAGTGGGAGTGTTTCCCTCTGCACTTGTCTTCTCAACTTAAACTTCAGCAAGTGCACTTGCAATGGTAAACCTCGCAGCTGCACTTGCCTTCTCAGTTCTATTTGGTCAATACATGCATTCTCAGGACTCCATTAGTCTGCTATCGACTATGTTCGTGCTCGCTTCAGCGAAGCCTACACCCTTAGCCATCTAACCACAACCTCCCCAGCTTCCCAAGGCGAATGCCACAACCAAGCCTGCTATCAGCCATGCTGTATTTTAGTACCAAACCCAAGGGGGCTTCCTTAGTCCTGACTGTGCGACTAAGCTAGGTCCATGACCTGGGTAATGGAAAGGGAGTCCCTTATACTCGAGTTGTCCTGCTCTCATCTTCGCGGGGTTGCCGTGGTAAACTGGTATTTTTGGACCTGCTATTAGCTCCAACCAGTTAGTCTTAGGGCCTACTATCAGCGCCTAGTTAAATGAATTATGGGGCCTGCTATCAGCCTTAGGCCAGTAATGCTTTGGGGCTTGCTATCAACGCCAAGCATTAGCTTCTACTTGCAAAGGGAAGCCTCTCTTAAAGGCTATTATTACCTTCGCAGGATATTCCCTCTGTAACTTAGTTGCTACGGCAGTAGTTGCTGCGGTAGTAGTTGTTGTGGTAGTCATTCTCCGCGGTAAGTTCAAACGACATGATCGAAGATATTAGAGATGGCAGCGTCGACAAAATGCCTCCACAACTTAGGCACTGAGAGTATTGCCTCTACAACTTAGTTGCCTCGGTCTTCTCCTTTCCTCGACAACTGCAAATGGTTGCGACACCGACATTACTTAGGATGGCGGCAGCACCGATGATACTTGGAATGACGGCGCTGAGACAAAGTGCCTCAGCAACTCTATCGCTGCACATGTTCTCGGCAACTTCAAATGGTAGTGGAACCGAAGTTAATAGGAATGGTGGCACTGAGACAAAGTGCCTCAGCAACTTTGTCGCTGCACATGTTCCCTCTACAACTTCGCCGCTGCAGGTGTTGCCTCTGCAACTTGACTTGGGCATTTCTCCTCGCTGAGTCCATCTGGAGCCTTGGTGGGTCGGACCTACCTCGGCCCACTTGTTGGCCTACTTCCCTTGGGCTTTGGCCCATGCTCCTTTTTTATCCCTGGTTGCCTTCTCAGGGCGATCTTAGTGCTTAGGCCCATATTTAGTTTGAGGCTTAATTTCTGACCCTCTACATTCTATAATGTTGTGAGAATTTTGTGGCAACAAATTTATATATATATATATATATTCATTTTGACCAAAAATGCATTTGAACAAAAAAAAAAAAATTAGGATTAATTATATTAAAATATTTTGACCCCATCAATTATAAAAATACATCACTTTTTACCCCCTCTAATTTCTTTCAAAATGAGGTATTTATACAATTTTATAATTAAAGAGATCAAAATTATGAATATATAAATGAAGGGATAGAGATCATATATTATTAATAGTTGAGGAAATCTTAGCGTAATTAATCTAAAAATTTAAGCATAAAATATCCATGGTATTAACCTTGACTATACCTAGCATAATGAAGTGTAATCAAGTCAAAAAGTAATGTTAAACTTTCTAACAATGGAAACAAAATATCCCACCCGTAGGGGTGTAAATCTGGCCCGGCTTGACCCATGTCGGGCTTTGCGGGCTCCTGTCAAAATTCGGGTAAGGACGGACTAGTCCATGAGCCAAAAAATTAAGCTTAGGCCCAGACCTAAGTCCAGGCCCAAAGCCAGGGGTATTCAGGCCAGCCCAATGGGCTTGAGCCTAGTCTCGGGCTTGGACGGGCCTAACCTTTTCTCCTTTTTTTAAAAAAAAAATTTTACCAAAATTTTATTATTTTTTATTAAAAAATATGCTGGGCCTTAGGCGGGCTGAGTTTCGGGACGGGTCCTAAGTGGGCCGTAAACGGGGCCGATAGGTTGGGCCATGGGGGGCGGGGGCGGGCTTTAAAACAATGACCCAAATCTTAGTCCAGGGGCTCGAGCCTAAACGGGCCAGGCCCATCTCAAACCACGGGCGAGGTTCAAACCACTCACGAGTGACGAGTCATTTTTACATCCCTACCCATCCGTGTCATATATGTATGTACATGTGCATGTCCTTACTCCTATAGAACAGTGAAATGTCACACTATGCACTAGAATAGAATCTACTTGTTAGGGTTGGCTAGCTAGACTTGGAAGATATATATAACAAGACAAACTGTTTGTTTATAAAGTTTGGCCCATGGTTTTAATCTTCATCCAATGTCCTCTCGATTGAAAATGACACTAGCTTCCTTCGTTGAAAACCAAATTTTAGTTTTTTTTTTTTTTTTTTTAAATTATTTTATTATTTTGATTTTTAGTGAATATTTTTTAAATTTTAAGTAAATTTTTTTACTTTTTTAGATACACCTTACTTAGAGATATCTAAATAATAAAATATTTGTAAAAAAATATTTAAAAATAATAATAAATATATAAAAATATGAAAAATATATTGAATTTTTGTATTTTTTTATATTTTTTGATGTTGGTTTGGGGTGTCCTAAAAAAGTGCACTTTTTGACTTATTGGTGGATTTGGGTTGGGTTTGATGTGATGTGTTAGAGAGGTGATGTGATTTAAATAGGATGATGTGACTTAAATAAGATAGTGACTTTTTGGCTTTTTGGCTTATTTAGAACATGCCAAACCTAGCCTAAAAAAAATTTAAAAAAATTCACAGATATTATACTTTTTAAATGTATTTATGTCAAGTGTATCTAAAAATTAAAAAAATTATTTTTAAAACCAAATAATTTCCCATCATTGTCACTTATTTGTATGATTCATGCAAACATACGTGGTGGCAGAGTCATGAACATGATAATCATCATTATTTAAAATGTGATCAAATGTCTACATAAAGATCAGAACGAAATAACAATGAGACACACACAAAAAATATAAAGAAGCGTAGAAAAAGAAATGAGAAAAAGAAAGAAATAATATAAAATTATAAGACTTTTGTTTGGCAAAATTAAAACATTTAAAATGATAAATTGTATGAATTTTGTTGAAAATGAAGATAGAAAATGAAAGAGAAAGCATAAAGATTTAGAGAGCATACTTACAAATTTAAAATAGTAAATAAATGGAAAAATATTCTTCATCTAAGAATAAAAGTGTAATTTTAAAAAAATTTAGGACAGGCATAAACCTAACGTGACTTTGCCAATACACAAATGGACAACAAAGATTTATTTGTGCCATGACTATTTCAGTATTACGAGTATCACTGAGTGGTGTTTTAAAAAGTTGGTAAAAAATTAATTTTTGACTTTTTTAGTTAAAAAAGTTAGCCTTTTGGATAGTAACTTGAGTAAAAAAATTAGCTTTTTTGACTAAAAAAATTAAAAGTTAGCTTTTTGCTAGCATGCCAAAGCAAGCCTGAATATGTTCGTCATTGAAAATTAGGATTGGTTTGGCAACTCTCAAAAAAGTTAAAAAGTCAAAAAGTTATCAAAAAGATTAAAAAGTTATTACTATTCACTAAAAAAATATATATAAAAAAATTAATATACATAATATTAAATACCAATTAACTTCACGACAGCCTATGTACAGACCTGAAAGCATAGGAGTGAAAGAGGAAAAAAAAAACATTTCATGTGTATTTCCAGTTCAAATTGGAAAGTAAAGTTGGGCATGTGGGGGCTCACCACAGGTCCTGTTTTTCTAATCGAAACCATTGAATGTGTAGAACTCGTCGAGTACTATATGCTTACAAAAAAATATGTCTATCGGATATCGTTAATTACATGATCAAATCAGTTTTGTATAAAAAATGGATGGTATTATAGTTAACATGTGACAAAAAAAACTAACACGATCAAATAGCTATCGATATCCAATGAGCGTTTTTTTTTAGAAAAATATAGTACTCGACGAGTTCTACATATTGAACGGTTCCGATTAGAAAAACGGGACTCGTGGTGGGCTCCCACGGGTCAAACAACACCGTCCAATCAAAGGCCGAAAAGTAGTCAATCTTTCCCATATCCTTTTCCGCTGAGGCACTGCCCAACGGTACAGAATAATTAATTATCTTCTCCTACACACTTATTACACACTTATTTATACAATATTTTAATATATATTTTTTTATAAAAAGTTAACCCAAATATCTATATTTTTTTCTTCAACTTTTTAGTCTAAAAAGATAAAAAATGTACTTATTTAAAATACCCCAAACAACCCTAGTTTCCATTTAGATTTATCATGAGTATTTTCTGTCATTATACTTGCTCTTCATTTTTTTTAATTTTTTACCTCCGCAAAAATTCCAACAATTAGACCATTTATTCCAATGAGAATTGTTATGATTTTATAACTGTTGTACCGGGCACCCAATAAACCTCTGTAATTTTTCCAATTGTTGTTTGATTGTCTATAATATTTGAATTTTTTTATTTTGTTTGATATGTAAAACTAATAAATAATCACTCATATCTCGAATTTAAATGGTTGGTATTCAAAAACACCTATTTAAAAGTAATTCTCGATTATTAAAAATAATAATAATTACACTTTGGCTATTTGCATGAAAAAATGCAACATCTTATGACAAAGTTTTGTCCATGTGATTAAAAGGGATTAAAGTTAAAAGCAAATTTGAATTTGTTGAAGAGAAAACCAAAAATAAATAAATATATAAAGTAGAGAATAAAAGCCTTATTTTATTGTGAGAGCACTTTACTTTATTCTCGTCCTCAAGTGTCCTTTTCCGTTGAGATTGTGCATGTGACCCAACAAAACGCACGGGATTCACTCTATTAAAATAATAATAATACTCCCTCTGTCTTGGTTACCAGTTTTCCAAAACACTTTTCAGAAAATTCTACTTTCTTATTTTCCGTATTTTTTTGTTTTTACTGAATTTTTTTAATATTTTAAGTAATTTTTTTACTTTTTAAACACACCTAACATAAATACACCTAAAAAGTAAAAAAATTGTAAAAAAAATCTTTTAAAAATTCACTAAATATCAAAACTACAAAAAAAATACAAGAATTCAGTATATTTTTTGTATTTCTATGTATTTATTAATTTTTTAAAATATTTTTTCACAAATTTTTTACTTTTTAGATACCTCTAACTAAGGTGCATCTAAAAAAGTAAAAAAAATGTTTAAAATTTTAAAAATATTCACTAAAAACAAAAGAATACGAAAACCAAAAAACTCAGTTTTCAAAAAACTTAATCCAGAAAACTCAAACCAAACACACTGAATCCTTTTTTGGAGAATTTAATTTTTTTTGTAGTACAATTATTACATTTAAAAAAAGTTGATTTTTCAAAATTATCCTTTTGATAGTATATTTTTTGAAAATATCAATGTCATAATTTTACTTTTTATATTGTTTATTAATTTAAAAGAAGGGTAAAATAGAAAATTTATATTATTTTTGTACTTGATTTTTGGAGAGAGACTAATATTTTGAAACAATGAAAAATAGAATAAGGGACTAATATTTTGGAACGGAAGGAGTAATAATAATTTATTTTTAATTTTTGAGATAAAATGATAAAATAAAAATATTTTAATATCAAATTGATTTAATTTTATTTTAGAAATAACATCCACGAAAAATCTTAACATAAACCACTCAGATCATCCGTGATGAACATCATTGGCCCAAACTTCAATTCAAATAAAAACTAAAGAGAAGCCTTCCATAGGCCTATTTTATGAAGTAAGTTGCCTATTTTATGAAGTAAGTTAAAATTAGATTTTTTAATTTTTATAATATTTTTTTTGAAGAAATGTACAAAAAAAAATATAGATATGATGTAACTCAAAAAAATTAATAAATTAATTTTTCACTTATTTCTCAAAATAAGCTTTAATATATCTGCGTTATAACTTTATTATAAAAAGATCTAATTATCCGGATCACATCTATAAAAAGATCGATGATTTTTTTTAAACCGTAACTAATTTTTTGATGAATTAATTATGTTTTATTTTGTTTATTTTGTTTTTTTTTTTCGTTTTGCTATATGATTTGTTTTACCTTTTGAAATCTTATTTCTGTATATTATTATTTTTAATATAAATATTTTTTTTTATTCTCAAAAAAAAAATTCCAATATAATAAAAACAACATTGAGATTGAGAGCTTTGGCATAGTTCTCTCGCAGGCACGCGTCCATGGAGGACCCATACGCCCACCCTCTTCTACCAAACAATACGCAGAATTTGGTACCTTGGCCTTACACGGGACATATTTTTTTTTGTAATTAAAATAGTCAATAAAAATAAAATAAAAATATTAAAATAATTAATAAAATAAAATATCACATTTGAATTATAGTTATTTTATATTTTTCTTTTACAACTACCGAATTAAGTATAAAAAATTAAAAATTATCCCAAACATAATTTTTTTTCTCAAGTTAAAATAATTAAAGATTAACTAAAATAATAAAATTTTCAAATCAGCCCAAAGTAAAAAGTGAACCGGTTCACGCTTTTGGACCGGGTGAATGCGGGCCCCACGTAACGCTCACAAACTAACCATGAGCATGTCAGACTAGTCCGCTGCCGCCTTCAAAAATTTAGTATTGTTTGGCATGATTTAAAAATTTATAAAAATTAAAAAGTTATTATTTTATTTAAATTATATTATTTTATTTAAGTTACATCATGTCTTTAATACATCACTTTAAATTCATTTTATATTTTATAAAAAGTTAAAAAGTGTACTTATTTAGATCATTCAAAACCACTATATACTTACATTAATTTTATTAAATATTAAAAAAATAATATATAATAATATTTTAAGAGAATTTAAGAGGATTAATTGATAATTAAAAAAATATAAAAAATAAAATTTTCTTAAATTTTAATAAATTATCACATTATTAAATTTGAAAAAATAAATTTAATAGATAAACTATGAAATTATTGTATAGTATTGTGAAAACCTACGTAATAATGTTACAAAAATTATCTTATTTGACCACGTTTCATATATTATTTGATGTGTCATATACATTAAATCAATATTAATACTATGTATATAAAGTTTGTTCTAGTAGTTGATATTCAACTTAATTGGATGGGTAACCTAACTAATATTTTATGTCAAAAAAAAAAAAAAAAACTTAACTAAGACCAAGTTTGGCAAAACCTAAATAATATAAAAAGTCAAAAAGTTACTATCCTATTTAAGTCATATCATCTTATTTAAATCACATCACTTCTCTAACACATCACATCAAACCCAATCCAAACCCAACCCATATAAGCCAATAAATTAAAAAATATACTTTTTTAGAACATCTCAAACCAATCCTAATATTTGTGTGCTCATGAAATAATATGGTGCCGTTTGGTAACACTTACGTTTTCAGTTTTCTGTTTATATTTACAAAATTCTAAAAAACTCAAATAAAAATTTGTTTGGTAAATTTTTGATTTATAAATCAATGGTTTCAGTTTATAAATTTGGCCAAAAAATGTGTTTCCGTTTTGAGTTTTTTTTTTTTTACCATCCAACACTAGCCACCACTCGCTACCACTTTCCACCACCGTCTTCCGTCGCCACCACCACCACTACTCACCACCCACTTGCCACCACCACCCACTACCAATCACCACCACCCATCACCCACTCGCCACTACCACCCACCACCAGCGTACTACCATCCACCCGCCCGCCACCACCACCTGCCACCTACCAGCTACCACCACTCACCATCCACCTGCCACCACCATCCACCACCCGCCACTACCAGCCACCATCTACTTGCCACCCACTCGCTACCACCACCACCCACCCGCTACCCACCACCCACCACCACCACTACCCACTGGTTACCACCCACCATCTGCCACCGTCACCCACCCACCCGCCACCTACTCGCCACAACCCACCACCACCTGCCATCCGCCACTCACCTGCCACCACCACCCGCAACCACCACCACCACCACCACTACCACTTACTCGCTACCACCCACCATCCGCTACCGTCATGCACCGTCACCACCGGCCATCTACCCACCACTACCACCACCCACCACCCGCCATCCGCCACTCACCTACCACCACTACCTACAACCCACTGCCACCACCACCATCACCACCACCACCACCCGCCATCCGCCACCCACTTACCACCACTACCCACCACCCGCTGCCACCACCACCACCCACCGCCGTTACCCACTCACCCGCTACCTACTTGCCACCACCCACTACCACCCGCCATCCGCCGCCCACCTGGCACCACTACCGCCGCCACCACCACCACCACCCACTCACTACCACTCACCACTCGCCCATCGTCATCCACCCGCCACCTACTCACCACCACCACCCATCCGCCATTCGCCACCCACCTGCCACCACCATCACCACCACCACGACCCACTCGCTACCTTCCACCACCCGCCATCGTCACCCATCTACCCACCACCACCACCCATCACCTACCCGTTACCACCACCCACCTGCCACCATCGACCACCACCCGTCATCCGCCACCCACCTGCCACCACCATCCACCACCCGCCACCACCACCACCACTACCACCCACTCGCTACCACCCACCACCCACCCATCTACCACCACCACCACTACCACTCACCCGCTACCACCCACCACCCACCACTCACCGTTACCACTTTCCACTACCGTCTTTTGTCGCCACTTGCTACCACTTACCATTTCTCACTTTTTTTTATATTTTTAAATTTTTTTAAACATTTTGTCAATTACCAAACACGTTTATAAGTTAATATTTTTTTAAAAATAAATAAAAATCAATTTATAAATTTTTTATAAATATAAATTAAAAACGTGACCCTATATAAAATAGGATCAAAACTTTTCAGTTATGTAATCTCAGTGAAATAAATGGATGTTTTCAGTTATAAAAATAAAAAATGATTGTTCTTAGTTGTGACGTGGGATTAAATTAAAAAACTTTAACTTATGCTCGAGTCAGCACTGGTGATGATGTGGAGCCGTCTCTCGTAGACATATGGAGCAGGTCCACGAACTATAGTGGTGTGTGCTTGAAAAATTATTAGGTGGTTTAAGGACATTTTTCGACAAGACATCTTATCAATCATCAAATATCATGTTTATTAATACAAAATTGTTAAATTCTACTCTTTCATCCATCACAAGGGACACCACTTGCTCATGCTTTAAAACTATCAGTCAACTAATTTCCCGGTGTGCTTTGCAAATATCAACGATTCAATTATAGTGATACTTTGGGAAGGTTAAATAAGTGTATTTTTTAATTTTTTATAAAATATGAGTTGAATTTAAGTTAGGTTTGAAGTAATATTTTAGAGAAGTGATGTGACTTAAATAGGATAGTGATTTTTTGACTTTTTAAATTTTTTTAAGAATGTCAAACTTGGCCATAGTAATAATTACACGAACAATATTAAAAATTCTAAATAAATTATTAAATATTTTATATAATACTTATATAAATATAAAATTATAAAAATACTAAAAATTTCTAATATTTTATTAAAAATGTATCACAAAGTCGTATAAATATAAAGGTTCGTTTCGGATGTAGGTTATTTTTTTAGTTATTTTAGTTTAGGGCTCAAAAATCTCATTTAGGATAGTCTTTTAATTTTTGTGAGAGAAAAAATAAAATATTTATAATTTGAATGTGACATTTTGTCATATTTAACTAAAAAATTTATTTTATTTTTTTGTGACTAGTTTAATAAATAAATAAATAACTCCATTTTAACTTATGCCAAACGAAGACTAAATCTCACACTCATACAAGTGTTTGATAAATCTTTTTATATCCCTAACACTATTATATAGAAGCTATGTTTGGTTTTGATTTTTTAGCTAAAAAAAAACACAAAAGATAAAATTAGTTACATAAGTTAATAAGATAAAATATCACATCCAAATTTTTTTTCTCCCACAAAAGTTTAAAAAATTAAAAATAAAAACCAAACAAGATTAAGGGTTGGTTTGGGATGTTCTAAAAAAATGTACTTTTTGACTTATTGGCTTATATGAGTTGGGTTTGAGTTGAATTTGATGTGATGTGATAGAGAAGTGATGTAATTTAAATAAGATGATATGATTTAAATAAGATAATAATTTTTTAACTTTTTGTATTATTTAAACTATGCCAAACTTGATTTAAAAAAAATCAGACTAAAATAATTAAAAAATTAAAAATTAAATTATTTTAACTCTTTCCAAGAATCACAATATATGAGACCCACCTTTATTTTTGCAATAACATTGTGGAAAACGTATGGATCACAAAAGCTAAAGCTAAAATGGACCCATCTCTCTGTCTATCTCGAATTTAGAGCTTTTCACAGGTAGGGCTTCGGGAACCAAGAATTCTAGAGTGGTCCCCTTCCTCGCCCAGGACAACAATGACTTAGGTTATTTTGGAAAAATAATTATAATTAATTTTTTGATAAAAAATTATTTATAAGTAGTTTATAAGTAATTTTTTTGTGAGAGAAGAAGTGGGTTATAATCTAAGAAATGGATTATAACTTACTTCCCAAAATAGGCCTTAGGCTACTAAAAAATACATCACTAATAGTACTAATACATTGAGAATGACAAAAATAAAATAAAAACAAGGTATAGAAAGTGGGTAGGGCCCACTGCCACATCATTAATGCTCCCTCTAGTGATCTCTTTTTAGTGCTCCCAAGTATTTTTCTCCCCCAGAAGGATTAGAGTCACTGTAAAAATTAAATTAATAATATCAATCACTCTGCTTGGTTAGAGTTTTTTAAAAATACTTTTAAAAAAATTTTACTTTCTTATTTTTCATTTTTTTTGTTTTTACTGAATTTTTTTTAATATTTTAAACAATTTTTAAAATTTTTAGACATACCTAATATAAATATACCTAAAAATTAAAAAAATTGTGAAAAAAACCTTTTAAAAATTCACTAAACACCAAAAATATAAAAAAAATAAAATATGAAAATTTAATACATTATTTGTATTTTTATGTATTTATTAATTTTTTAAAATATTTTTTTCTAAATTTTTTACTTTTTAAATACATCTAAATAAGGTGCATCTAAAAAAATAAAAAAATTGTTTAAAATTTTAAAAATATTCACTAAAAACAAAAAAAATATGAAAACTAAAAAACTCAATTTTCAAAAAATTTAATTCAAAAAACTCAAACCAAACACACTAAATAAATTTTTTATTAAATTACATTTATATATATGAGAAATTAAATAATATGTCTGTAAGTATAAAACAATATAAGTGTAACCAGATAAAAGAATTATCAATATATAATCAAATTTTTTTTTATAAATATGTTCTATTTAATATTTTTTAAAAATAAATAATTTAAATAAATAAATAATTTAAATTATCAAAATAAAATGTAAAGTAAATTCCATACGTGACATATAACAAGTTATTTGGTGAGCATGGCTATATATCTCAGGAATGTTGTGATCCGTGAGATTCATAACTTTTTATTATTTAAATAAAATATTTAGAGGTTATTTGAGAAGTATTATATAAGTATATTTTTTAATTTTTTATAAAAATATGTATAAAAAAAAAAAGTAATGTGACTCAAAAAAATAAAAATGTGTATTTTTTTTACAAAAATGCTTGGAAGCATTAAATATGGAGCTCTATGGAGAGCTATAATGAGTTGGCCCTCCTGGATATTTGTTTGTTTGTTTGTTTATTTATTTATTTATTTATTTATTTTTTACATTTCCAGCTCATTAGAGCTGATTTCATACTTGTTTTTTAGAGTTCTGAATGAGCCCCCCTTTTTTTAGTAGTTCCCAAACAGTCTCTTATTGACTTATTTGTTGTAAGTAATCACATTACTTTTTTATTTTTTTATATATATTTTTATAAAAAGTCTAGTAAATAGGTTATACCCAAATCACCCCTAGAAGATGAAAAATAAGCAAGGGACTTAAACAATTAAAGAGATTAAAAATAGTATTTTTGAATTATATCACATCTTTATTTTTTTATATAATGTTTTCAAAAAAAAAAAAATTTAAAAATCAAAAATTTAAATTTTAGCTTACTTCCCAAAATAATCTTTAAAAGTAGAAACATGTAGGCCTCTGTGGCACCTAATAATTACTTACAGTAAAGAAATAGTAGTAATAAAATCGCGTTCGGATCCTCTAGAGTGATCCTGTGAAGTGATCCTCTAGAGTGATCATTCGTGGAGCGACACATGTCCCATTAACGGAACCAATGGCTGAGATGATGCCTAGACAAAACGACGTCATTTGGGTACCCAAAAAAAAAATTTAGAATTTGCAGATTTGCAGATCGAGAGAGAGGATGAAGAAGAAGAAGCCATTGATAGGGTCTTCAAGGTTTCTTGGAAAGTAACAGCATGAGAGAAAGAACACAGTTATATATAGATTTCCATGGATGAAATTGTTGCAAACCCATTACAGAGGCGTCCGAATCCTCACAAGACGAAACCATCTAGGAGGAGAGAGAAGAGCTTATGGTTTCACCCACTGGTGGAATCCTAACTTCCAGAACAGCCCATTTTCTCAAACCCACAGTAGATTCCATTAGAACTGTTCTTTCTCTTTCTTTATCCTTCAAACCCACCATTTCTGATTTCAAGAAAACCTAGTTCCTGGATCGGCGATACCCAACTGAAAAATGGAAGACGTGGGTGGATCCCTTGCTTCCTCTGCACCACCATACATGGAAGAAAGCAGGTATATATGAAGCAATCTTGGGTTCTACTTACAACATCCACTTTCTTCTTCCTCAAATCCACTTTCTTCTTCCTCATCCTCTCTCTCGATCTGCAAATCTGCAAATTTTGAATTTTTTTTTTGGTACCAAAACAACGTCGTTTTGTTTAGGCATCATCTCAGCCATTGGTTTCGTTAATGGGACATGTGTCGCTCCATGAAAGATCACTCTAGAGGATCCGGACGTAATAAAATCAGCTTGCTTTATCATGCGAGGACTATAAAAAGAGAAATTACAAATACATTTTTTTGAGATTTGTTTAAAATATTAGAAAATTATAAACATTTTTTTGTTAGGATTTTTTATTCAACAGAATTAACTAAAAAAAATTAAATTTATAATTGCTCTCTTATATAATAATAAAATTATTTAAATTATTAATTGAAATATATTTCTAACACTATTAAAAATTGTTAATTGATTTGATAATTTATTAATAAAATAAACGATTTACTATGAAATTAAAAATCTTAAAAGTAGAATGTAATTTTTAAAATTACAAGGGTGATTCGTGTTTTAATTAAATCTCAAAAAATGTATTTATAATTTATTTTTAAAAAAATTACTGATTGGCCAGAGTATCAGATGTCATATCTAATCAATCATAAATTATTCTTATATTCTTAATTATTTAATATAAAATTATAAATTTTATTACTTTTAGGCCAAGTTTGGCAATTGCAAAATAATCTATCATTTTATCTTTTTTTCATCATATTATCTCTCTATTTTTCTATATATCTTTTTTAAAAAAATAAAAAATACACTTATTTAAGTCATTCCAAACAAACCCTTGCTAATCATCACACAAATGAGACATCACATAACTCAGCCCCGGACCATCAAATAACTTCTCGCGACTATAATATTAAAGTATTGAAGCACTTCCTCCTAAGTCTGGCGTCCGGATCCTCTAGAGTAACTCTCTAGAGTGATCCTCTAGAGTGATTCTTTAAGGAGCGACGCGTGTCCCATAATAAAATTAATGGCTGAGATTGTTTTGGTGAGCCAAAACCAAAAAAAAAAAAAAAAAAATTTACAATTTGCACTGCAGATCGAACGGAGAGACGATGAGAGAGAGAGCTGAGGAAGAAGAAATCTCTGCAAATCGGGAGGAGGATCCGCCCAACGCTGCCCCATCTCTCAAAATCTCTGCAAATCTTAAACCCATTTCCTATTCACCCATTTTCAAATCTATTCACCCATTCACCCATTTCCTCAAAACCATCTCTCAAAATTTCTGCAAATCTTAAGCTCACTTTCTTCTTCATCTCTCAAATCTATTTTCTTCCTATTCCCATTTTCTTCCTAAACCCATTTTATTCTTCATCTCTCAAATCCATTTTCTTCATATTCTCTGTGTGGGTAGGGGGGGAATGGGGTTGATCCCAAGTTGGGTAAGAGAGAATGACAGTTTTTGATAAAACAAAGGAAAGAAAGATAAAAAGGGGGGGGAAAAAGAAAGAGAATGAGAAAGGAAAATGAAGATTCGAGATCGAAATGAGAAGCAAAAGAAAATGAGAGAATGTGAGGTGTTGAGCTGGGTAAAGGGAAAGGGAAGAGATCTCAGCCCATGGGAATAGGAAAAGTGGGTTTCTCTTTCTCCTCCTCCCTCTCGATCTGCAATGCAAACTGTGCAATTTTTTTTTTTTTTTTGGTTTTGGCTCACCAAAACGACGTAATGGGTTTGCAACAATTTCATCCATGGAAATCTATATATAACTGTGTTCTTTCTCTCATACTGTTACTTCCCAAGAAACTTTGAAGACCCCATCAATGGCTTCTTCTTCCTCATCCTTTCTTGATCTGCAAATTCAGAAATTTTTTTTTTGGTACCAAAACGACGTCGTTTTGTCTAGGCATCATCTCAGCTGTCCGATCATCCACTCTAGAGGATCACTCTAGAGGATCCGGACGCCTAAGTCTGCACCTTTTCCCACTCCACTGGCCCCATCCCTTGATTGGAGAAGTTATTTACTGATCTTCGGGCACGGGCATGTAGTTATGCTTAATGAAAAAAGTGCAACTCACGATTTGTATTAAGGCCTCGTTTGGCAAGTGACTTTTTTATTAAAAAACCAACAATTCATACTAAAAAGTCAAAGATTCTTTTTTCTTTCTACTTTTTACATATCTCTTCATAAAAAACCAAAAAGTTATTACAAATATACTAGTTTTTTTACATCACATTTTAACTAAAAAGTTAAAAAGTTACTAAAAAAACATGTTCCCAAACGAGACCTAAGTGGGTGTTTGAGAAGTGATTATTTTACAGACTTTTTGATTTTTTTAGCTATTTTAATAGGTTATTTTTAGTTTTTGTGTTTGAGAAAATATGATGGATTTTTATTTGAGTTTGTGTATTAAAAAATGTGTTGAAATAATATTTGAAATTAAAATGATAAATTTGTCCCTAATCTCACATTTTTCGAAATTAATTTAAAGGGATAAGATTGTAATTTACCTACCTGTTACTGTGTGCCTACCACTGTCACAGTGATGGCCCACTGCCGGCCTATATATATATATATATTATTTTTTTGTTTAAACTTTTGATTTAAGAACTTTTAGACTAAAATTGTTTTTGAGGCTATTTTAGTATTAAAGCTAAGTTCTCAAACTCCTCCTAAGTAATTGTGGAACAACAAAGGATATGATAATTGGTCGTCCTAACAACATTGAATAATTTTTCCTTCACTTGTTGTACAAGTTTCACTTCCCCATGCCACCTCATTTACGCCACCTTTAATTACTCAATTAGATTAATTACTCAATTAGACAAAAAGTGCACTTATTTAGTCTTCCCAAACAAGGCCTAAATATGGTTCAAATCAAAAGAACAAAAAATAAAGAAAAATGCTAGGTTTCATGAAAATTATCATAAAAATCATCTGTACTATTGAATCATGAGACACATACTTGATCTAACGGTGTAGATGATTTTCATGATGATTTTCATAAAAATTTTCATGAAGCCTAACATGACCCAAAAATAAAACATACAAATATAATACTTTGATTGAGTGATAAGATTGTTTAATATGATAACATTTTGTTAAAAATATAAACAAAATGATATTAATTAATTAAAATTAAATATAAAATTACATAAAACATCATACCTAAAGTGATTTTGTTATAATTGTAAAATGGAGTTTTCTTAAGTGTGCAAGTGCACACCATGTGCCACTTTCACAAAAGGTGTAAGTGTAAGGTGTAAGTATAAGTATAAGGTGTAAGTGTAAGGTGTAAGGTGTAAGTGGGTTGCATATGGTGTGCAACCTCAAAAAAAGTGTAAGTGTAAGGTTTAATTTTTCACAAAAGATGTAAGTGTAAGGTGTAACTGTAAGGTATAAGGTGTAAGGTGTAAGTTGCACACCATAACCAAACCCTTGTAAAATAAGACAAAACTAAACGAACATTACGTACTCTATTATTAATTTACCAATTTTTATTACTATTAAATCTCATCCATATAGTTTAAAGTCTCGTTTCATAACTTAATATTTTAGTTTAAAAGTTAAAAAATTATTAAAAAAAATTAAAAAATTAACAACTTATATTAAAAAGTTAAAGATTTTTTTCTTTTTACTTTTTGTACATCTTTTCATAAAAAGTTAAAAAATATCCCAAATATTTTATTTTTTTTACCTTAGTCAAAAGTTATTAAAATAATTTATTTCTTAATTGAGACCTAAGTGGTAAAGAAAGTACTTTGCATGAATGGTAAATTCTAACATACAAAATTGTTGGAGGGCTCGAAATCGTTGGCTCGAAATCCAAAACGACGTCGTTTTGGGTTTCCTCTTTTTTTTTTTTCCCTCTCTTTTTCTTCCTTCTTTTTTTTTTTTTTTTTTTTTTGTTTTTTCTTGTTTTTGAATACAGACAGACAGAGGTGAGAGAGAGAAAGGAGAGAAAAAGAGAGAAGAAAGAGAAAAGATGGGGAGAAAGGAGGAGGAAGAGAAGAAGACAGTGATGGTGGAGGAGGAAGATCGACAGTGATGGCGGTGATCGGAGATTCAGATCTGGATCGGATCTGAATCTTTTTTTTTTTTTTTTTTTTTTTGTGATGATGATGATGATGATGATGAAGATGTTGTTTTTTTTTCTTTTTTTTCTTTTTTTCTAGTGGATCTGATCTGAAGATGTTGATGATGTTGATGAAGATGTTGGTTGTTTGAAGATGTTGATGATGTGTTGAAGATGTTAGCTGTTGATGATGTGTTGATGAAGATGTTGATGTTCTTCTTCTTCTTCTTCTTCTTCCTCTTCTCTTTTCATCTTCAAAACAGCAAGAAAGAAAAAAGAAACGAAAAAAAAAAATTCAAAAGGACGTTGTTTTGGATTCGAGGCAAATTCGAGCTTGAAAATTTTGGGCCCTGTAGTAGTTTTGTTCTAACATATTGGGCTTGAATTCAACTTGTATTCAATCGATTTTAATTAATGTAAGTTATAGATGTTTTAACTTATGAGTAATTGATTATGCGAGATGGAATCCAAGTGAGAGGGGATTGATTTTAGAAGGTTCGAGGAGGTTAAGAGGGCTTGTTGGCAACGGAAAATGTGGAGAAAGATTATTGACATTGAAAAATAGTTGACTAGTGAGAATAAAGATTTATAGAGAGAAAGGAAAGTGTCATTTGGTCATGATTGAAACCCCTCCAATCACCACCTCCACCACCTCTCCACACACACGTGGCGGGTGGTGATTGGAGGAGAAGAAAAAAAGTAAATAAATAAATAAATAAAAACTGGCCAATTATGTTAAGAGATGGTCAAGGGAGTGAGGGAGAAAAGGGAGTCCGGGTCATTATTATTTTACAAAATATTTTCACTTGTTTGTAATTAATATACAAATCTTTATCTCCAATATAATTGATCTTTATCCCAACAATTATAATAATTTTTTTACGTCCATTTTTTAGCTAAATTTCCAAAATATGTGAGTAAAAATAATGTATTGAATTGTACTTATTCTAATACTACTAGCTTATCACCCGTGCTGTGCACAGGATAATTATAAATATTTATATTTGTTTTAGATTTTTTTTAATATATAAATTATGTTTTAAAGATTTTTTATAAAAATAATTTAACAATTTTATCACTAACCATAGCGTATGTGAGAAGTTAAAAAGAGTACTGCAGTAACTATGCACGGGTTGTATCTATAATTATTTGTATGAGGAAATTTTAAATGCTGATTAGAGAATTTTGAGCAAATCAATAAATATAGGCATATGGAAAGACATGTGAATTGAAAAAAGTTAATAAATGATGATCAGGAAATTTTGACCAAATCAATAAATAATGATGTGTTTTTTTTAATAAAAAATTTAGAAAATTCAGATCGAGATATTGGAGCTCCCACAAAGCTTGAGGGTTAAAAACCCTCTTTTCCTTAATATATATACTAGCCTATCATCCGTACTATGTACGGAATAATTATAGATATTTATATTTATTTTAAATTTTTTTAATATATAAATTATGTTTTTTAAGATTTTTTTATAAAAAATAATTTAACAATCTTATCACTAACTATAGTATATGGGAGAAGTTGAAAAGGGTACTGAAGTAACTATGCATGGATTGTATCTATAATTATTTGTATGAGGGGATTTTAAATGCTGATCAGGGGATTTTAACTAAATCAATAAATACAGGCATGTGGAAAGACATGTGGATTGAAAAAGTTAACAAATGTTGATCAGGAGATTTTGACCAAATCAATAAATGTTGAGGTTTTTTTTTTTTTTTTTTTTTAAATTCAAAAAATCAAGAAATTTAGATTGAAAGATTAAAACTCTCACAAGACTTGGGGGTAGAAACCCTTTTTCCTTAATATATATACTAGCCTATCACCCGTGCTATGCACGGGATAATTATAAATATTTATATTTTTTTTAGATTTTTTTAATATATAAATTATGTTTTTAAAGATTTTTTATACAAATAATTTAACATTCTTATCACTAACCATAGTATATGAGAAAAGTTGAAAAGAGTACTGTAGTAACTATACACAGATTATATCTATAATTATTTGTATGAGGGGATTTTAAATGTTGATCAGGAGATTTTGACCAAATCAATAAATGCAGGCATGTGGATTGAAAAAAGTTAATAAATGCTGATCAGGAGATTTTGACTAAATCAATAAATGCTGAGTTTTTTTTTAATAAAAAATTTAGAAAATTCAGATTGGGATATTGAAGCTCCCACAGGCCTTTGGGTTAAAAACCCCATTTTCCTTAAAAACCCCCTTGAGTGTTAATGTTTATCTAACTTTAATCATATTAAAAAATTAAATTATAAATAAAAGGAGATAACTTCAATCATACAAACTACATTTTTTTTAATGCTATCTAACTACAATCACATTTTTCTCGTAATAAAAATAATAATTCAAAAAGAGGACCATTAAAATAGTAAATAAAAAGATTATTTAGTAGCATTGAACAAACGACAATCACATTTTTCTTTTTGTGAGTGTTTATGTTTATCTAATTTCAATCATATTAAAAAAATCAAAGTATAAACAAAATGAGATAATTTCAATCATACAAATCACAATTTTTTTAATGCTATCTAACTACAATAATATTTTTTTCATAATAAAAAAATAATAATTGAAAAAAAGAAACATTAAAATAGTAAATAAAAATATTATTTATAACTATTGAACAAACTACAATCACATGTTTCTTTTTGTGAGTTAACTTCAATCATATTAAAAAATAAATTATAAACAAAAGGAGATAAGTTCAATCATACAAATTACAATTTTTTTAATACTATCTAATCATCATCAATAATTAAAAAAATCAATCACAAATTAAGTCAATTGATAATTAAAAAACACAATAATTTATTTTTCAAAAAACATAGTGAGTTAAAAAGATCAATTACAATTTTTTTGGGTCAAAATAAAATCTAATCATCATCAATAATTGGTATATTATGTGACCCCAATGAGTACAATCCATTTTGTTTTTCAAAAAACACAGTAAGTTAAAAATCAAATCACAAATTAAGTGAATTGATAGTTAAAAAAACACAATAATTTTTTTTCAAAAAACACAATGAGTTAAAAAATTCAATTACAATTTTTTGTTTCAAAATACAATCTAATCATTATCAATAATTGGTACTTTAAAAATCAAATCAGCAAAAAAATCAAATCAAATCACAAATATTTTTATACTATCTAACTACAATCATATTTTTTTCATAAATAATTGTAAAGAAAAACTATTAAAACAGTAAATAAAATATTAAATCACATTAAAAAAAAAAACCATTGAACAAACTACAATCACATCACATTTTCCCATAATAAAAATAAATAAATAAATGAAAAAAAAGAACCATTGACTAACTACAATCACATTAAAAAAAAAAAACCATTGAACTAATTACAATCACTTTTTTTTTTTTTTTCCGTGAGTGTTTATGTTTATTTAACTTCAATCATATTAGAAATAAAATTAAAATAGTAAATAAAAAGATTAAATAACATTTTTAAAAAAACTATTGAACTAACTGCAATGATCATATTAAAAAAAAAAGTCATTGAACAAACTACAATCACATCACATTACAATCACATTTTTTTCTTTGTGAGTGTTTATGTTTATTTAATTTCAATCATATTAAAAATAAAATTAAAATAGTAAATAAAAAGATTAAATAATATTAAAAAAAAAACATTAACCTAACTACAATAATCATATGAAAAAAAAGAGCATTGAACAAACTACAATCACATCACATTTTTTCCATAATAAAATAAATAAATGAAAAAAAAGAACTATTAAACTAACTACAATCACATTTAAAAAAAAAAAAGAATCATTCAACTAATTATAATCACATTTTTCTCTTTGTGAGAGTTTATATTTATCTAACTTCAATAATATTAAAAAATCAAATTATAATTTTTTATTCGCTAGAAAAATCACAAATATTTTTACGCGCTATCTAACTACAATATTAAAAGAGTAAACAAAAAGAAAAGTCAAGAAGGAGAAAACAAAAAGAAGACTACTATTTACATACGTGGTCACTGAAGTTGAAAGTGTAGAAATGAGAAGTCAAGAAGGAGAAAACAAAAAGGAGACTCACTGTTAGTAATAGGTATGTGAAAAGTTAAAAAGAGTGTATGTGTTGAAGAAGTTAAAAAGATTTGGAAGAATTTAATGGGTGCTAATTTTTTTTTTTCAAAAAAAAATCAAAAAAATTAAGAAATTAAGGTTCAGATATTGGAACTCCCACAAAATTTGTAGGTTAGAGATATATATAAACTAGCCTATCACCCGTGCTATGCGCGGAATAATTATAAATATTTATATTTATTTTAGATTTTTTTTAATATATAAATTATGTTTTTAAAGATTTTTTATAAAAGTAATTTAACAATCTTATCACTAACCATAGTATATGAGAGAAGTGGAAAATGGTACTGCAGTAACTATACGCAGATTGTATCTATACTTGTTTGTATGATGGGATTTTAAATGTTGATCAGGAGATTTTGACCAAATCAATAAATGCAGGTATGTGAATTGAAAAAAATTAATAAATGCTGATCATGAGATTTTGACCAAATCAATAAATGCTGAATTTTTTTTTTAATAAAAAATTTAAAAAATTTAGATTGAGATATTGAAACTCTCACAGGCCTTGGGGTTAAAAACCCCCTTGAGTGTTTATATTTATCTAACTTCAATTATCTATACTATATATTAAGCAAAAAGGGGTTTTTAACCTCAAGCCTTGTGGGAGCTCCAATCTCTCAATCTAAATTTTCTGATTTTTTGATTTAAAAAAAAAAAAAACCTTAGCATTTATTAACTTCTCTCAACTCCCAAGTCTTACCCTCATAATAACACTTTAATGCATTAAGAACAAGCATAAAAAAAATTCTTTGAAATCCAACACATATGAATTCCTTGAAAAGTCCAAACACATATGATTATTATTCCTTATAATAACACTTTGATGCATTAAGAATAAGTATAAAAAAAATTTCTTGAAAAGTTCAACACATATGATTATTATCAAAATATTAAATTTTAATATAATATAATAAAAAGAAGAAGACATTTAATTCCTTGAAAAGTCTAACACATATGATTATTATCAAAACATTAAACTTTAATATAATATAAAAAAGGAAAAAAAAAAGAAAACATTTAAAAAAAAAAAAAAGACATTTAAAAATCGCAATTCACATACAAGTCTTACCCTCATAATAACACTTTAATATATTAAGAACAAGTATAAAAAAAATTCTTTAAAATCCAACCCGCATGAATTCCTTGAAAAGTCCCAACACATATGATTATTATCCCTTATAATAACACTTTAATGCATTAAGATTATCCCTTATAATAACATATGATTATTATCAAAATATTAAACCTTAATATAATATAAAAAAGGGGGAAAAAAAAGACATTTTAAAAAAAAAAAAGACATTTAAAAATCGCAATCTATACTATATATTAAGCAAAAGGGAGTTTTTAATCCTAAGCCTTGTGGGAGCTCTAATCTCCCAATCTAAATTTTCTGATTTTTTGATTTAAAAAAAAAAAAACTTAGCATTTATTAACTTATTCCAACCCCCAAGTCTTACCCTCATAATAACACTTTAATGCATTAAGAACAAGTATAAAAAAAATTCTTTGAAATCCAACACATATGAATTCCTTGAAAAGTCTCAACACATATGATTATTATTTTTTATAATAACACTTTGACACATTAAGAATAAGCATAAAAAAAATTTCTTGAAAAGTTCAACACATATGATTATTATCAAAATATTAAACTTTAATATAATATAACAAAAAAAAGAAGACATTTAATTCCTTGAAAAGTCCAACACATATGATTATTACCAAAACATTAAACTTTAATATAATATAAAAAAGGGAAAAAAAGAAGACATTAAAAAAAAAAAAAAAAAGACATTTAAAAATCGCAATTCACATATATAGATAATTGTAAATATATTAAGAAAAATGGGGTTTCTAAATCCCAAGCCTTGTGAGAGCTCCAATCTCTCAATTTTAATTTTTAAAATTTTTGATTTAAAAAAAAAAATCTCAGCATTTATTGATTTGGTCAAAATCTCCTAATCAGCATTTATTAACTTTTTTCAATCTATATGCCTGCATTTATTGATTTGGTCAAAATCTCTGATTAGCATTTAAAATCCCCTCATACAAAATAATTATAGATATAGCCTGTGCATAGTTACTGCAGTAGCCTTTTTAATTTCTTCTGTACACTATGGTTAGTGATAAGATTATTAAATTATTTTTATAAAAAATCTTAAAAAACATAATTTATTTATTAAAAAAAATTAAAACAAATATAAATATATATAATTATCTCGTGCATAGCACGGGTGATAGGCTAGTATTAAAAAATCAAATTATAAACAAAAGGAGATAATTTCAATAATACAAATCACATTTTTTTTAATGCTATCTAACTACAATCACATTTTTCTCATAGCAAAAAAAATAATTGAAAAAAAGAACCATTAAAATAGTAAATAAAAAGATTATTTAGAAGTATTGAACAAACTACAATCACATTTTTCTTTTTGTGAGTGTTTATGTTTATTTAACTTCAATCATATTAAAAAAAATCAAATTATAAACAAAAGGAGATAACTTCAATCATACAAATCACAATTTTTTTAATGCTATCTAATTACAATCATATTTTTCTCATAATAAAAAAAAATAATTGAAAAAAAGAACCATTAAAATAGTAAATAAAAATATTATTTAGAGCCATTGAATAAACCACAATCACATTTTTCTTTTTGTGAGTTAACTTCAATTATATTAAAAAATCAAATTATAAACAAAAGGAGATAACTTCAATCATACAAATCACATTTTTTTTAATGCTATCTAACTACAATGACATTTTTCTTATAATAAAAAAAATAATTGAAAAAAATAACCATTAAAATAGTAAATAAAAAAGATTATTTAGAACCATTGAACAAACTATAATCACATTTTTCTTTTTGTAAGTGTTTATGTTTATCTAACTTCAATAATATTAAAAAATAAAATTATAAACAAAATGAGATAACTTCAATCATACAAATCACAATTTTTTTAATGCTATCTAATCATCATCAATAATTAAAAAAATCAATCACAAATTAAGTCAATTGATAATTAAAAAACACAATAATTTATTTTCCAAAAAAACATAGTGAGTTAAAAGATCAATTATAATTTTTTTGGGGTCAGAATACAATCTAATCATCATCAATAATTGGTACATTATGTGACCCTAATAAATACAATCCATTTTATTTTTCAAAAAATACAGTGAATTAAAAATCAAATCACAAATTAAGTGAATTAATAGTTAAAAAAACACAATAATTTTTGTTTTTCAAAAAACACAGTGAGTTAAAAAAATCAATTACAATTTTTTTTTTCAAAATACAATCTAATCATTATCAATAATTGGTACTTTAAAAATCAAATCAGAAAAGAATCAAATCAAATCAAATCACAAATATTTTTATGGTATTTAACTACAATCATATTTTTTTCATAAATAATTATAAAGAAAAACCATTAAAATAGTAAATAAAAGATTAAATCACATTAAAAAAAAAGAACCATTGAACAAACTACAATCACATCACATTTTTTTCATAATAAAAAAAATAAATAAATGAAAAAAAGAACCATTGACTAACTACAATCACATTAAAAAAAAAAGAACCATTGAACTAATGACAATCACATTTTTTTCTTTGTGAGTGTTTATGTTTATCTAATTTCAATCAAATTAAAAATAAAATTAAAATAGTAAATAAAAAGATTAAATAACATTAAAAATAAAAACATTGAACTAACTACAACAATCATATTAAAAAAAAGAGTTATTGAACAAACTACAATCACATCACATTTTTCTCATAATAAAATAAATAAATGAAAAAAAAAGAACTATTAAACTAACTACAATCACATTATAAAAAAAAAATCATTCAACTAATTATAATTACATTTTTCTCTTTGTGAAGGTTTATATTTATCTAACTTCAATCATATTAAAAAATCAAATTATAATTTTTTATTCACTAGACAAATCACAAATATTTTTATTCGTTATCTAACTACAATATTAAAACAGTAAACAAAAGGAAAAGTCAAGAAGGAGAAAACAAAAAGAAGACTTACTGTTTGTATTCGTGGCTACTGAAGTTGAAAGTGTAGAAGTGAGAACTCAAGAAGAAGAAAACAAAAAGAAAACTCACTGTTTGCAATAGGTATGTAAAAAGTTAAATAGAGTGTGTGTATTGGAGAAGTTAAAAAGACTTGGAAGAATTTAATAAGTGCTAAGTTTTTTTTTTCAAAAAAAATCAAAAAAATTTAAGAAATTAAGGTTCAGATATTGTAACTCCCATAAAACTTGTGGGTTAGAGATAGATATAAATAAATAGATAAATATAGATATAGATATTTAATTTTTTTTTGAATTTTTTTTAATATACAAAACTACAGTAATTATGAGAGAAGTCAAAAAGTCTTATGGGTTGAGAGAAGTTAATAAATACTGAGGTTAATTTTTTTTTAAAAAAAAAACAAAAATTAGAAAATTAAGTTTTTTTTAATATACAAATTATTTGTTTTAAAAAAGATATTACAGTAATTATGAGAAAAGTTAAAAAGTTTTATGGGTTGAGAGAAGTTAATAAATGCTAAGGTTAATTTTTTTTTTAAAAAAAATAAAAAATTAGAAAATTAGGATCGGCATATTGGAGCTCCCACATGCCTTGGGGTTAGAAACCCCCTTTTGCTTAATATATAGTATATAGATAAATAGATAGATATAGATATAGATATTTATATTTATTTAAAAAAATTTTTAATATACAAATTATTTGTTTTAGAAAATGTACTGCAGTAATTATAAGAGAAGTCAAAAAGTCTTGTGGGTTGAGAAAAATTAATAAATGCTGAGGTTAAATTTTTTTTTTAAATAAACAAAAAATTAGAAAATTAGGATTAGTATATTGGAGCTCCCACAAGTCTTGGGGGTTAAAAATCCCTTTTTGCTTAATATATAGTATAGATATATATAAGTCTCGAAATAGGACCTATTGATATATATATATATATAATTACTAGTGGTAACCCATGCTATGCACGACATGTAAAAAAATTAATAATATATTTTTATATAAAATAATATAAATAATCAAAATTTTATATGAAATTATGAAAACAAAAAAGATTGAAATCTACAATTTAGGTCCCACAATTTATTTATTATTTTTTAATTTGTCACAAATTTAATCATGTAACTTTCAACCCTCCTTACTAGAATTACAAACTTAGGTGAGCTCAACCAAAACAACTTGAGTCGCACTTAATTTTTTTTAAAGATTGAACAACATAATTTTTAATTAAGTGAGGACTTATGCAAAAATTTAAAAATTCAAATTAAATTTGATTGAACTTTGGCAGAAACACCAAATAACCTGAGAAACCAAAACAAAATTATATATATAAGTATATAAATTATTTGAAAAATTATTTTTCTAAATAATAAATAATATTAATTAAAAATTTAATATTAATGAATAAAAGAAAAGGCAATATATTTAATATTTCCAATAGAATTTTTCTTGAAAATATTTAAAAATTACACCTTTTGGGATTGTTTTGGAAGTGTCATATTAGCTCACTTTTTTTTTTAATCTTTTTTTAGTCATATCACATCTCTACTTTTTACACATCTTTTTATAAAAAGCAAAAAAAGTATACTTAATTATCTTTTTTTGGTCACATCACATCTTTATTTTTCTGTACATATTTTTGTAAAAAATTTAAAAAGTATACTTATTTAGCATTTCTCAAACTACGACTAAGTTGATATTAAAAAAATTTACGCTTTTATAATGACAAAAATACTTTAAATATGATTTTTTAGAAATTCTTTTTAATTTAAAAATTACAATAAAATATAAAAAAAATCTTACAAAATAAAAGTGTTTGAATAAAAAAAAGGTAAGAAGAAAATTTAATATGGTATTTTCATTTTATCTGAAAATAATTTTAAATAAATAATAAATTATCACCTACACCTCTCTTTTTTTTTTTTAAATAAAACAATTTCACGAAATATCACTTTTAACATAAAAAAAAAAAATTAACATTTCTTTCTAATTTATTTTAGCAAAAGTAACTTTTTAACAATTTGAGCCAAATTCTTTATTTCAATTTCTTTAATTGACAATTGAGATTAAAAAAAAAACTAACAAAATTCACCATATTTGGTAAGTACAAAAAGAGTTATGTTTTGTTCTTTTGTCAAAAAGAAAAAAAAATTTATATTAAAAAATATTATTATTCAAGTCCTTGTAGTTTAGAAGGATATAAATTTTTTTTATAAAATTTAAAATAAAAAGAAAAAAAAATTAATAGCGATCACTAATTTGAACATATGTATTTAAAACAAATTATATTTAGACTAATACTATTATGACACATGTGAATGTTGATCTCATTCTAATTGTAGTAATATAATTTGAAGAAGAATATACATTTGAAATTTTATTTTATAATTTAATAAAGGATGCAAAATTTAAGGAATGAACATTGATCTCATTCTAATTATAGTAACATATTTTAAGTAAGAATCAAATTTGAAATTTTATTTTAAGAATATAAAATTAATTTATAGACCAATCATATTGTAACACGTATTAACAAAAAAATTAAACAAAATATTAAAAAAAATGAGAAAAATGAATTAAAACTTTCAACATTAATGAAATGACAATATTTTGTAATTATAATAGTACATAGATGTATACATAAATCATAGAATACATCATTATTTAAAACTTATATATTATGGGATAAATCATTATAATGATAAATTTAAATTAATGGAATGCTTTCTATATTTAGTACCCCTCAAATTTAAATTTTGAAATGGATTAGTATACTTTATATTTTTTATTTTATATATTTGATATACTTTCCATTTGGAAGTCATAAATCCAGAGATATTAAGGCCTTGTTTGGGGTGTCTTAAAAAAATCAAAAAGTCACTATTCTATTTAAGTCGCATCATCTTATTTAAGTTACATCATCTCTCTACTATATCACTTCAAATTCAATCCATACTCAACCCATATTTCATAAAAAGTTAAAAAGTACACTTATTTAAATCATCCCAGACCACCCCTAAATATATATATATATATATTTTATTTTTTTTTTGCTTGAATGAGAGCTATAGAGGATTATTTTTTTAATTACGTAAAATCAAAAAATTAGAAATTTTAGTTTGAGATAAATTTTTTAATTAAGACTTGTGGTTAGAAACTCCTTTTACTTATATAATAGATAGATAGATAGATTTAATAAGAATTTATATTTGTTTTAGATATTTTTTTAATATATTAATTATTTTGTAAATTTTTTTATACAGATAATTTAACAATCCAATCACTAACCATAGTGAATGAGATGAGTTGAAAAGGGTATCGTAGTAGGCATGGGAGAAGTTAAAAAGGTTTGTGTGTTGGGAAAAATCAATAAATACTGAAGTTTTTTAAAAAAAAATCAAAAAATTAAAAAATTAAGATTGGGATATTGGAGCTCCCAAAAAAGTTCAAATTTAAATTAATGGAATGCTTTTCATATTTAGTGCCCCTCAAATTTAAATTTTGAAATGGATTAGTATACTTTCTATTTTTTATTTTATATATTTGATATACTTTTCATTTGAAAGTCATAAATCCAGATATATTAAATATATATATATATTGCTTGAATGAGAGCTATAGAGTAGAGGGTTTTTTTTAATTATGTAAAATCAAAAAATTAGAAATTTTAATTTGAGATAAAATTTTTAATCAAGACATGTGGTTAGAAACCCTTTTTACTTATATAATATATATAGATAGATAGATAGACAGATTTAATAAGAATTTATATTTGTCTTAGATATTTTTTTAATATATAAATCATTTTTAAAATTTTTTTATAAAAATAATTTAACAATCTCATCACTAACCATAGTGTCTGAGAGAAGTTGAAAAGGATGTAGTAGTAAGTATGAGAGAAGTTAAAAGGGCTTATGAGTTGGGAAAAATCAATAAATGCTGAAGTTTTTTTTTACAAAAAGTAATTAAAAATTACAAAATTAAGATTGAGATATTGAAACTCTTACAAAATTTATAGATTAAATATCTCTTTTTCTTTATATAATATATATATCATTTCTGCGAAACTCTAATGACGCCCATAGTAATTTGGTACATAAGGTCTTGTTTGGCATGATCTAAAAAAGTCAAAAAGTCACTATCCTATTTAAATCACATCATCTTATTTAAGTCACATCACCTCTCTAACAAATCACTTCAAACCTAACCAATATTTCATAAAAAGTCAAAAAATACACTTATTTAGATCATCCTAAACCACCTCTATGAAAGTTTTTTATGAAAGTACTTTATGAAAGTTTTTTAACTTATTTTATTCGTTTGATTAAAAAAAAATTGTTAGCTTTTTAGAGTTGGAATTTTCATAATTCGGAACTAAAAAATTAAAATGATTATGATTTAGATGTGATATTTTATCTTATTAATTTTTTAATTTATTTTATCTTTTAGTGATTAATTTAATCTCAGCCATGATTGTCAAACGAAATCTTAAATCTGTTGGCTACATATTTTGTACAAACTAATTATAATTCGACGCGTGGCAAAATAAGAGTGATATAGGAAGACTATTCAAGTCTTCGATCCTGATCATACACGTGGCAGTTAGTATTGGTTATTACGAGATCTGAGTAGCAGTGGATCAACAAAGAGATGCAAGGTGATGTGGCTTCAACGGTTACTCGAATTTCAAATTCAAATTTAGGAGGGAAGCCTAATTGCGAGTAATGGCGTAATGGAGCTAATTTTGGGGCAACACGATCAACGATCATGGAGAAGCAGTTCGACGGTTGGAAATGTAATTCGACGGTCATCCTTGAGCAGTATAAATAGCAAAGAAGGCCCCAGAAAAAACCCCCAAACTCAGATCTAAAAAACCAGTCTTATTCTACTTTAATTCCTTTCCAGTTTTTCCTTTCCAGTTTTACGTTTACAATCTTATATTTCCAGTTCTTTACATTACTGTACTTTAAAATTCTTGCACTGCACTTTGTTTCATAGGAGTAGTTCCAAGTAGATTTGCTGTAAACCTCTATGAGGCTGAGTTTGGATCATTTTAAGTTTTTTCATCTTAATGAAATACTTCAACTGTTCTTCAATTCATTGTTATTTGTTTAATTCTCCTAAGTCAAGCCACCAGTAAAAGTGCTCTTCATTGAGGCTGAAAGAACTAAAACACAATCGTTTGATAATTGGTTGGCAATTAATTTTCTGTAAGGATTAATTGATCCTTGCTGGCATGCTCGCAATTACAAAAATAATCTTCGAAAGCCAAAAAGTCAACATATATTTTTGGCATGCTCGGTGGGACCATATTTTGATGGCTAGACGTAGAAGACAAGGAGAAAATGAACGCTTGGAAGAAGGCATGGAAGGAGAGGTAGAGATACCTAATCCGAAGGATAATGTGATAACACATCTTGTGGAAACTCCTATTTTATCAGAACCTATGGTCGAATAGACCAGCACTTCAGAACAAGTACCACATGTTCATAATATTGGACGAGACTAAGGAATTGGACCATCCATTGTTCCAACCACTCAGCTAATAAATCCATGGGGTGGCCTAGTAGATGCTATGGGATAGCAGTTAATGAACACAATGGAAAGGTGGGCAACATCCTTTTTGGATCGAATGAATAACCACCAACTAACAAATGTAAGACACATGGAGGAAGTTTCGAATGTCCCTCAACAAAGATTGGCTAGAGATAAACAGCTTATGCAAATTAATGGACATTCTAATGGTAAAACTAGTAATCAGAACTATGAAAGACCATCACTTCAGTCTTGGTACGAACCTATTCCGAGGCCTATAGCAGGTCAAAATGCCTCAGTGCTTAACAGTAAAGCCATGTAATTTGGTGGACCTAGCCCAGTACAAGAAAATGGCATAAGAATGGTTCCAAATCCTATGTTCGAAGCCATACCTGGCACAAGGGGGTTCACTAATCCCTTATTCGAATTTATACCCGGGGGGTTAGAAGGTTTTCCTACAAATAGAAGAGACACAACACCAGTTCCAGCACCTTTCGCAGGACAAGCTCAAAGGGGTTACCCATACCCCTAACAGCAACTTGCACCACAGGGACTACCAGTCCCAAATATACCACCTTATGGACCAAGAGGACCACATACATAAGTTTGCCCACCAAATCCTGTGTTTGCTCCTTCAGTAGTGGTTCAACAGGCACAAAATATGGTCCCTAGAGACCAAATTGTTGACATTGTTAGAGAGATGTGTGGACCAATGGCTCGGGGGGTCCAGATTCCAGTATACAGGAAACCATACCCAGAATGGGTAGACAGGGTACATGAATACCCAAGAGGTTTCAGGATACCAGATTTTTCCATTTTTTATGGGAATAGAAACCAATCAACAGTGGAACACATTGTTAGATTTGCTGCTCAATGCGGCGAATTTACCAATAATAACTATATGAAGTTAAGGTTATTCCCAAATTCCCTAACTGAGGGAGCATTCATATGGTATATTAACCTTACACCTGGCTCTATACAGACTTGGCAACAGATGGAAGAGGCATTTCATGCCCAATTCTTCCAATCAGAGCCAAAGGTTTCTATGGCAGACTTGGCAAGGTTGAGTCAAAGGCCTGATGAGAAGGCTACTCAGTTTATTGCCAGATTTAAAAGGGCTCGAAATAAATGTAGAGTCATCCTGCCAGAGTCAGAATTCGTGAGATTGGCTCAAAATGGCTTAGAGTTTAGGCTTCGGAAGAAGTTTGACTCAACTGAGTTCAGAGACTTAGTGGAACTCACTTATAAGGTGTCTAGATACGAAGCGTTACTAGAGGAGGAACAAGATCGAAATAATGCATCGTACAAGACATATTATAGAGATCCTAATTATGAGATCGATGCAGCAGAGATTGTAGGGAAAGAACTTGTGATCTGTGAAGCATTAATTTGTAAGGATACAACAATTGACTAGCAATTTAAAAAGAAAAACCTTCACAGGAAATACTCTTTTGATTTAACTAAGGCAGATGACATTTTTGATCATTTGCTTGCAGCCAACTTCCTTAAGTTACCAAAAGGAGTCAAAATTCCATCTCTTGATGAACTTAAAGGAAAAGCATATTGTAAGTGGCATAATTCTTGGTCTCACTCGACTAAGAACTGTATTGTTTTTCAAGACAGGATCCAAGAATAAATTCGAAAAGGAAGTTTGAAATTTCCAACCAAAGCTGAAAAGGCCATGGGGATTGACAGTAATCCATTTCCAGAAATTGAAGAGGTGGCAGCCAATGTCATAATGCCAGACTTTCGAAGCTTGTCCTTGAAAGAATTAGGAGAAGTCAATGTGCAGATGCATGTTGCCAACCAGACAACTATCAAGAATGACATAGGAAATCTACCAGCTATTGGACAATGTTTTTCACACTAGAGAGAAGACTCTGATGAAGAAGCACTGGATGACGACTCCTTAGAAGCAACTGTAATGCAAAGGATGTGTCTCAGGTGTAGACTGAGCTACAAATGGTTGAAAGGGCTTCCAATTGATGGGAATCAATATTATAGGGATGTGCAGAGACACCCTAAACCAACCAATGCTTACAATAAAAGGTCATATCCATCTAGTGTTAGGCAGCAGCCATTGATGGTTGAACCAACAGCTGATAGAATGCATTTCAAAGGCAAGAGGCCTTTATATGAGTTCAGGCCACCTAATTATTACAGAATGGAGAGCAGTCATTCTGAAAGGAGACTGGAGATAGGTTCAGTTTATGGGATCAAAGCCAGAGATTAGCCCCCTAGACCAGCCTTATGCAGGACAGGAAGTGGACACCTTCATCAGAGGCTTGAGTTAGGCCCAAAGCATGAAATCAGGGCCAAACAGTGGCCTTCACAACCAGCTTTGAAGGTGACTTCGAAGGAAGAAAAAAGCAGTTCAACAGCTGGGTCAGTAAGTTTGTGGGTACCTGGGGCCCCAGATTGGTTTGTGATGCAGAACAAACCTAGGGAAGTGTTTACCCGTAGAGATGTAATTGGAAACCAAGGCAGGATGGTCAAGCCTCCTTTGGTGGCTCCAAACAATTGGGTCTTGCTTAAGCACCCAAAAACAAAGGAACTAGATATAGTCCCCGTAATTTCTAGATCACAAAGGAGGAAAATTCAACGTAGGTACACTTAGTACCAGCAAGACCTGAAAGAGAGTGGAGAGAGTTCTTCATTGGCACAGACAGAAGGGAAGAAAAATCCAAAGTCAAACCATACTCCAAAACCAACTCTACAGGGCAAAATGGGTTGCAGCAGAGAACAGTTGGTAAGGTTCACTCTGAACTAAAAGCCAGAGAGAAGTCCAGTTTAGCAGGATTAAAGAAAGCATTGATGGAGAGTGACAGCGAGGCAGAGAAAGAAGTCGGCTTAGGCCAAAAGAAAGAAATGGTTGAAGAAGAAATGTTCGAAGCCTTCAGGGCTGAACAAATATTTTTGGTTGAAAAGCCAGTCAGAAAAGACCACGCAAAAGAGCTCGTTAGTAATGTTGTACCAGAATGTAGTATGGAGGATACTTCTGAAGTAACTAAACAAAGTGGCTAAAAGGAGAAACAGACACAGCTAGTCATCTAATTTGGCTCAGTATTAGCGAATATGATATACATACTACCGCATGAATTCCAAGCTAGAGATGAGAACCAAGAAGGGCAAGAAATTGACCCAATTTCAGTCTCTAGTGAAGACTCACAAGTGAGTATGGTGCAAGATGATTCCGGAATGGCTACCCCAATAGAAACTGAATATGAGAGTGAAGAAAAAGTGAGCATTAACCGGTCATATCCTTTTGAATATCCCTCAAACTCTATGACACAGCATGTCAAGCCTTTGTATATCAAGGCATTTTTTGATGGGATACAATTGAATTGAGTCTTGATAGATAATGGGACAGCGGTGAACTTACTACCGAAATCTTCCTTGAAGAAACTAGGGAAAAGGAACCCTAGGTTAATCCCAACCAGCACAACCATTGCTGGTTTCGCCGGAGACAAACAGATGGCTCAAGGGATTCTGCCCATCAACCTGAGTGTGGGAACCAGGGACTACATGACAGCATTCTTCGTTATCGACAACAATGCTAAGTACATTGCTTTACTTGGTAGAGATTGGATTCACACTAACAAGTGTGTGCCTTCTTCTTTGCATCAGAAAATAATGATGGCCTTGGGCAATGGAGAAACAGAAGAAATTGATGCAGATCCTCAACCCTTCATAGCCTGTGCAGACTTCGCAGAGGCCAAATTGTATATTGAGGGAGTGACACCACTCAGTATATTGAGGAAACCTGATGGCTCAGCCGAAGTGACGGCTGATGAGGAAGTGACACACCTAAAGCACTTAGTCCAAGAGAGTACTGATGAAGAGGTTATCGTTAAGGATGACAATGATGCCTGGTTGTAGGCAAAGAAGTGAAGTCCAAGAAGCCAAGTCTTTGGCTCTAATTAAGTTCTCAATATTGGATGTAAAATCAATAGTCCAGAGAGTACAAGAGCAAGAGAAAGAAGCCATGATAATTCGCTGCAAGCAGAAGCAACAACAGGCCAGAGTTTTGGTCCTTGACAAATACTGTGCATTGGACATTGAAACAAAAGTCCAGGAAATACAGGAGGAAGAAGCCTTATGGACAGACTTTGTCTATGAGGAGGAGGGTAAGGATATTGAATTGAAGAGCCTGGGAGCAGAACAAAGCAAGAAGATTGCTTCGAAGCCAGAAGAGATCAAAGAAGAAGCTTCAGTAAGTTCTCAGACACAAGACCCCTTAGAAGAAATAAATTTAGGGGAAGGTTCTATACAAAAACCCACCTATATAAGTGCTTGTTTGAATGCTCTGGACAGGGACCAATTATTGGTTGTTCTGAGGAAATACAAAGATTGTTTTGCATGGTCTTATAATGAATTACCAAGATTGGATAGGTCATTAGTGGAACATAGGCTCCCTATGAGGCCCAACTTTAAGCCATACAAGCAAAAACCAAGAAGAATGAGTCCAGAAGTGATTCAGAAAGTTAAGGAAGAAATTCTTAGACTACTCAAGGCAGGCTTTATCGGGATAGCCAGGTATGTTGAATGGCTATCCAATATTGTGCCTGTAGTTAAGAAGAATGGTAAAATGAGGGTATGTATTGATTTCAGAAACTTAAATCTAGCAACTCCAAAAGATGAATATCCTATGCCTATAATAGACTTGTTGGTAGACAGTTCAGCAGGGCATCAAATTTTATCAATGATGGATTGGCACTCTGGTTATAACCAAATTTGCATTGCAGAGGAGAATGTTCACAAGACAGCATTCAGATGTCCTAGGAATATTGGGACCTTCGAATGGGTTAAAATGCCATTTGGCCTGAATAATGCTGGGGCTACATATCAGAGGGCTATGAACACTATCTTTTATGACCTCATTGGAGGGTATTTAGAGTGTTATATTGATGACATTGTAGTTAAATCCTAATCCATGGAGGAGCATCTGTTTCACTTAGAAGCAGCCTTTGAAAGAATGAGAAAGTTCAAGTTGAAACTCAATCCTCTTAAGTGTGCTTTTGGCGTATTATCTGGAAACTTCTTGGGTTATGTAGTACACAAGAGAGGAATACAGATTGACCAGAATAAAGCCAAAGCTATCATTGAAACCAGACCTCCATCAAGTAAGAAAGAATTACAAAAGTTCCTTGGACAAGTTAATTTTCTTTGAAGATTCATTTCTAACACCGCAGGGAAAACTAAAGTATTTTCTTCCTTATTAAGGCTAAAAGATGAAGAGGAATTTGTGTGGACAACAGAGCACCAAATTGCTTTCGAAGGTATCAAAGCCTACTTGGCCAACCCTCCAGTGCTGATGCCACCAAAGGGTGATAAGCCCTTGAAGTTGTACATAGTTGTAGCAGAAGATTCATTGGGAGCTTTCTTAGCCCAAGACAATGAAAAAGGCAAGGAGCAAGCTGTTTATTACCTCAGTAGGTTTTTAAATTCTTGTGAATGTAAATATTCAGCTGTAGAAAAGCTGTGCATTGCATTGTATTTTGCTGCAATAAAATTAAGATAATATCTTTTGCCTACAACTGTCTTGGTAATTGCAACCATAGATTTGGTTAAGTATATATTATCTAGACCTATGCTGAGGGGGAAGAATTGGCAAATGGATATTAGCCTTATCAGAATTTCATTTAAAATATGTTCCCCAAAAGGCAGTAAAAGGACAAGTATTAGCCAATTTTTTGGCAGACCACCCATCCTAAACAGAAAGCCAAGAGATAATGGAACTTGGTATGGCTAGTGTTGAGCCATGACAGATGTGGTTCGATGGATCAAAAGCCAATGGCCTAATTGGAATTGGTATTGTGATTAAGTCACCACAAGGGGTAGAAACCACACATGGTTTTAGAGTGGATGAAGTTACTTATTCCAATAATCAAGCTGAATATGAAGCCTTAGTAGTGGGGCTAGAAATTCTTATTCGACTACAAGTTCATACAGTTGACATATTTGGAGATTCTCAATTGGTGGTTAACCAAGTGAAAGGGATTTTCAAATGTCAGAGTATAAGCATGTTGCCATACTATGTTGTTGCATTACATCTGCTTTCTCAATTTCAAATAGCAAATGTAACTCATGTCCCAAGATTCTTGAATAATAGAGCTAATGATGTGGCTCAGAAAGCTTCGAATTTCAAGAGAAGGGATAATACTCAAAGGGACATAAGCCAAATAACATACCAGAAATCTATACCACCGTTAAATAAAAGGAATGTGATCCTAGAAGTCAATCATAATGACTTACAGGAATAAGATTGGAGGCATCCAATAATGCAGTACTTGGTTGGTCTATCCTCGAAGGGCAACAGGAAAATTAAATTACAATCTATGCAATATATCATATACGACAATGCTCTCTACAAAAGGGGCGGAGATGGTTTATTGTTGGAATGTTTAAGTCCAAAAGAAGCATTAACAGCTATGGCTGAGGTTTATAAAGGCATCTGTGGTGCTCATCAGCCTGGTGTGAAAATGAGGTGGTTACTTTGAAGGCATTTGTAGTAATCCCAATTTTAATCCCTTGGTCGGGGGTCGAGAGAGCAGTGCCCCTTCGCGGGGGTCCAGGGGGCAGCGCCCCTTGGCGGGTCCAAGGGCAGTACCCTAGCGGGGGTCGAGCTGCCCGGTCAGCTCACAGGTTCCAAGGGCAGCGCCCTGGCGGGGTTGAGACTCAAAACAAAAATTCATAATGCATTCGAAGTTACTTGATCTATGTCTGCAATTCACCTCTTTATAAGCATTTGGACACGAAAATGTTTCCTCTCTCAGCGATGTGGGACTCAAAGAGTGGACGAAAGTGTTGTACCAAACGACGTCGTTTGGTGTGTTTGTTGGAAGTCCCACATCGATTACAAGATACAATTGAAGGTGGATAAACTTCTATATAAGTGTAACTGCAGAGGGTTAGCTTATCAGCTTCTATTGTTCTTTCTTGGTTTAATGAGCCATTACGAGCCGAGCTCAAGTTATAAATTTTAGTTGTGCCGAGCTGGATTTTGGCCATAGTTCCATTTGGATTTTGGCCATAGTTCCTTCGCCAAAGTTGTGAAATTTCTCGAGGGCTTTGTGGTGTGTGGTGGAGATCGAGTTTCATCTCTTTTTATCTTCTCCATTTGAGCTCCGAATTTGAGGTAGGGATTCCTACTCATTCTTATGTGTTTTAACATAAATGTTGAGTTATTTGTATAGATGGTTTGATTTGGGAACTTTAGGTTGGAGTTGTATAATGTTGAAAACAGGGGTTTTGTTCAATTGACTCATACCTGTGTGTTTTGGTTTTAAAAATGGAGATTATTGATGTTTTTGATAATATTTGAGCCTTTGGGTCAATATTGAGAAAAAGGAAAAAATGCCATGTTTGGGTATATTTGGGTCATTACTGTAATTAATGATAATTAATACGGAAATATGAAATTGAGTTGGAAATAATAAAATCGACTCAATATGAGGTAGAATGGTGGAGTTGGATTCTTTAATCACCCACTTTGAAAATGTTGAGATTATATATATCTGTTGTAGCATTTATTTTCTGTTTAGAAATAACTGCTTTGGGCTATCGGTGGAGGATAGTCTTGATTGTTGTAGACAATGCATGATGATTAGGCAAACTAAAGCTAATCAATTGAATATGTCATCAAATATAGCGACTGGAATAATGTATTAACTTTATGTATTACTTGATTGTATATGATCTACGTTTATATACATGTGTTGTGTGGGAGGAGATAGGGGATGTACTTCACGGTTTAGGAGAAGATAGGGGATGGACCTCTAAACTGGATTTTGTGTGACATTGATACAGCACTATAATGTGTATCAAGTGTTGATTATGGAAGTGTTTAAATTGATTTGATATAGCACTAAAATGTATATTGTTATCAATTGTGAAGTATATAAGTGATTCTATGTTATGTTGATACAGCACCGAAATGTGTATTTTTCATAAAGTGTGGAAATAGTTTATGTGTTATCGATACAGCATTAAAATGTGCATCCATCATGAATTTCGAAAGTGTTTTAAAGATGAGTCTTAACCTCATTAAGTTATTTGGCTAGGTGTTGAGCTTTGTTTTCAAACTCAAAGTTGAAAAAGAAATGGGAAATGAAATGTAACATGGACTTAAACCGGAAATGTTAATTTGGGTCTTTATCTCAATTGAAATGGAAGTACTGTTGATATGAGATATAATCTCACTTAAAGGGTGGCCAGGTTCTGAGCCAGGATTATGAATTAAGAAATGGTAATTATTATGAAACATGGATACATTTATCATGTAATTGAAATGGATTATGAATGGATATATGTGAGTCAAACATTTATCGAATGCTTACGTTTTAGTTATTGCCCATATTATGTTTAGCATATCTCTACTGGGCTGTTAGCTCACCCTATACGGGAATATCATTTTCAGGTGCAGGTGAGATGTTACCTCCAAGGCAATAGCATGGATGGACTCTCGGGAAACAAGAGTTTCCTATTTATGCTTTATGTGTTAATGTTTGTTATTTGTAAAGCAAAGGGCTTAAGATGTAATGAGTGAGATTCAATTTGTGTAACCAAGTAATGTCTTGGAAAGATGATAGCCTATATGACATTTAATTGTTTGTTAAACAGTGAACGCTGATATATGAAAGTATGTTGTTTCTTATATTTATTCCGCATATGAGTTATCTTTATTGTAATATTTTGGGGGCGTTACAGCATTCCTACTATTGGCCAACTATCTTAAAAGATTGCATAGAAGATGCAAAAGGGTGCCAGGCATGCCAAAAGCATGGCACGATAAGGTACGTGCCCATAACTGACTTGTATGCAGTAGTAAAGCCTTGGCCATTCAGAGGATGGGCCATGGATATGATGGGGAAAATACACCCACCATCTTCGAAGTATCATTGTTTCATTTTGGTGGCCACTGATTACTTCACTAGGTGGGTCGAAGCTAAGCCATACAAGGTTGTAGACCAGACTGAGGTCATTGGATTCATCAAGGATTTAATTCATAGATTTAGCATCCCATAAACTATAACTGTTGATAATGGAACTGTGTTCGATGGGAAAATGGTGAAGTCTTTTGTGGCAGAGTTTGGAATTAGCCTTTTTAATTATACCCCCTATTATGCACAAGTCAACGGTCAAGCTAAATCATCCAATAAGTCATTGAAGAAAGGAATACAAAAGGTTGTGGAAGAAAATCCTAGGGATTGGCATAACTTATTGTTGGATGTATTGTGGGCTTATAGAACTTCCCCAAGGTCAAGCACAAGAGTTACTCCTTATGCTTTGGTGCATGGGCCTGATGCAGTGTTACCTGTGGAAATTAATGTTAAGTCTTTGAGGGTAAGATGCCAAGACAACCTAAATCCTGAGCAATACCATCAGAGTATGTGCTTGGAATTAGAAGGCATCGATGAAGCCAGAATTCTGGCATTAAATAGCATTCTCTTTCAAAAGAAGAAAGCAGCCAAAAATTACAACAAGAAAGTCAAATACATTGGCTTTCATGAAGGTGATTTGGTATGGAAGACAATACTCCCAATAGGAATTAAAAGCCATAAGTTTGGTAAATGGTCACCTAACTAGGAAGGACCATATCAAATTCATAGAGTCTTGCCTTTTGGAGCATACCATTTGAGAAATTTGAATGGACACATATATCCCAAAAAGATTAATGGCAGATATTTGAAGCCTTATTTTCTAACTATTTGGGAAATACAAGGAATAGAATAAATGTTAAGCAAAAGAACACAAGAGTACTCGAATGATAAATCAGAATTTGTTTTTTTTCATAAAGAGTTAAATACATTCTGCCATAAATTGGCCCAGAAATCATTACAATGCCTTAATTGTTCTTTTACAACAGACTTCCTATTCTTAAATGAAGAAAACAGTTGGATGGCTGTGGTCATTTCTTACTTTCGATCGGCCAGTCCTTGGTTGGTGATCTACAGTTTGGTGTCAGTTCGAATTAAGGCCTGGTTTACTGCAGATAGCTCCTTCTCAAGTTAAGTTTTCTTCTCCAATAGTTGAGTTCGAAAATGGGAGACAGAGGAATGTTATTCCTGACAAATGTTGATGTAGAAGTCAATAGTAGCTGCTGCTTGAGATAGATGACTTGAGACAGTTATACTAGATTGCTCAACAACTTTGCAACACTGAAGGAAATCATTTCTTATTATAGGCCTTTGTAAAGCCTCGAAAGGAATCCTTGAAAAAGATATCAATAATTCCAGACAGCTGTCTAAATCCATCAGAGGTGCAGAAGGCTTACTACTGGAGGAAGAGGAGCTCTTAAGAATTGCTAGTAAGGAATCAGCCAGAACTAATGGCTCAGCCTCATCATTAGCTATTGGAGAGGTAGAGGGCATGTCGAAGAGACTGGCTAGTCTTGCTTCGAAGAGAACTACATAGGAATAGGAGAAATATGTGGAGCATCTTCAGCAGTCTCTATGGTCCTAGCCACCCATAGGTCAAGAGAAGAAGGGCTGAAAGTAGGTAAAGGTAATAAACCATGGGTTGGAGAGCTGCCAGCACCCTTTGTAGGGGAATCAACTACTATCAGATATGGAGCAGCAGGTGGAACTTCCTTAGGAGGAGGGGGAGGAGCAAGGCTCGAAAGAGAAATGAATTGAGGTAGATCCAAAGACAAGTAAGGAAGATATGGATTTAATCCAAAAGAAAGAGATGCAGGAATGCTTGGCCTCAAGGAGGATACATTGAATGTAGGCCTAGGAAGTGGGAGCATTATCTGAAAAGTCCTCACATTTTGCATCTGTTCAACTTCAACTGAAACTGAGGGAGTCCTCATTGGAAGAATAGGCTCCGTAGTTGTTGCTGCAAAAGAAGAGAAGTACCAAGAATAGGCTCAGTAATGTCAAGCTCAACACCAAAAATTTGATAAGAGGGAAACAGTAGAGGCTTGAAAGAAGTTACTTGTTTCAAAAGTGATAGCAGCAATGGGAGAGCTTCGAAGGGAGTAGTGTTCAGCAATGTGTTGCCTTCTTGCAGCCTGCCTTTGGATTGCATCAGCAGCAGCAGCTTCATCTCTTAAGAATTGCTGCTGCCGTCTCTTCTCAGCTCTCTCAAAGACAATTATGGCCCTGGAATGTTCTTGTTCCACTGCCTTAGCAGCCGTCTCATGAATAGGGTCTTCGACGAAGTCAGAAGAAGAGACAGTCGTTTTCCTTCTTTTTCTTATTGCTGCTAGCATTTCCTGTTCTTTCTCAACCTCTCTCTCTTCAAGATGGGATTCAGACTCTTCAAGGGCAAGTTCTTTTTCTGCTGCTTTGGTAGTTGTCCCAGGAGTAGGGTCTTCGACTGAATCAGCAGAAGAGACAGTCATCTGCTTCCTCTTTTTCCTATGCAATCGTACCTCCTATTCTTTCTCAATCTCCCTCTCTTCGGTGTGGGATTCAGATTCTTCAGGGGTAAGTACCAGCTTTCTTTTCTTTTTCTGCTGTTGTTTGTCCTTGAGAGCGGCTAGAATTTCAGTCCTCCTAGGAGATTCTTCTTGTGGAAACCCTGCACCAAAATGTATGAGTGTAAAGGAAGCAAAAAAAAAAAGAGTCGAAAAGAAAAGTGACCTGAAAATACTTACCATTTTTTAAAGCAGCTCTAGTGACTCTAGCTGGAGGGGGTGAGGCTGCAGGAACAGTTTGGGCAACTGTGGAAAGAGAAGGCATGTTCTCAACTGTTGTTGATTTAGCCCTAGAAGGCACTCCTAACCCTATCAGTAAATCATGAGGGTGCGCTGCTAGGCGCACTTCCATGTTGACTGACCACCAGTTTTGGAATCCTTTCAAAACCAAGCCAGAGGGAAGAAAAGGGGACAAATGTGAACTCATACAATTCTTTCAGCAGTCTGAATGTAGCTTCCTCTACCTTTGATCTGGGTATTCTCAGGTCCCTGGCCGTAAGATGGACATTCAAGAAACTGCAAAGTGGAACAAGAATCCCCTGAGTAAACACAAATTGCCTGGCAAACTGAGAAGGGCAGTACACCTCAGCTATACATTTATAAGCTCGAGGGTTTAAAGTGCCAATAAACAGCTCCCTTGGTAGCAAAATAGAAGCCCACATATCTTTGTGAGGTGAGGTGGAACACTCTTTATCAGCCAAAAAGGTTTGCAGCCAAGCAGGTCCTTTGCTGGCATCAAAGGGACAAAAAAAGGTGGGAGATGGAGAAGTAGGGAGTTGGTGAAAAAAGGTGAGGTAATAAGCAAAGGAAGCAGGATAAAGAACAATCCTAGCATACTTCTCCTCATAAGTGCTAGGGTTCTGAACAAGGAATCTTAAGCATTTGGGATGCAAATCAGTGAAATAGGCGAAGAGCCGAAGTTGGAGCACCCAAAGGATCGAGAGGTTTCTCACAAAATTGGGAACATGCTCTATAAACATGGCCTAAGAGGTAAGGAGCTAGGGCTATACGTTTTTTCAAAACAAGTGCCTTCGCAAGTGGAGCGAACTCAGGCATAATCCTTTGAGATGATGTATAAGAAAGGAACTTACACAACTAGTACAAAAATGAAGGAAAAAAGTTCTCTATCTCTCACGGGACCTACTATTTTATTTTCGGCCTTTACAAAATCACTGTAGGAGGAGTTTAAGGGTGGAACGGAGAACTTAACAGAGAGGTCTGGATAACTGGGAGTGAAAGGAGAGTCAAGGGGTGAAAGCCCTAAAAGATGGAAAATATCAAGAATGGTGGGAGCCATCATGCCACACCGAAATTGGAAAAAATTGAAGGCCATGTTCCAAAAACAAAGAGCAGTAGGAATCAAGAAAGGGTCTTCAGGAATGATAAACCTAGAAAGACGGAGAGCATCGAGAATACAGAGCTCTTGCAGGTCGTCTTCTCGCGCAGGTACAACTCTATCATACCATTCTTCCGATTCAGCTCTCAATGTCGGCCAGCAACGATGAGGTCAGGTCACTCTCTAATTTCCCCAATCGAGCCCTTCTTCGTAGAGAAGAAAATGGTCCTCCAGCCGAAGGTATAAAGCTGGAAGTTGAGTAGAAGCCTCTCGAAAGATGGGGCCCAAGATGTATTCTTGTTTGTTGCTGTAGTGAGGAACGAAGAGACGGCCGTCTATGGCGCTTCACTCACCAGCTGTTAACTTGGTAATCTCTTCATCAATGCATTTTTTAAAAGCCATGGTTGGGCTTATATGATCACCAGCAAGCACTTTGAGAGAAGAAGAAGCCATTGGTAACAAGCAGCGAGGAAGAGGCAAGGAAGGGAAGGTTAACAGAGGAGAAGGGTTTGTGTTTTGAACGAGCGAGTGATTTCAGAGCACGAAATAAAAGGGTTTTAAAAGCCTTTGTGTTTGGAAAATATATCGCGTAATTCGTTAAGTACTAAAAGTATGAATACGAAGAGTTTCCTTCAATATTGATACTTTTGGAGGGAAAAACACAGCGCAGATGATAATACTAGCTTCGAAGTAAAATATTTGGCTTCGAAACCAAATTTTGGCGCCAAAAGTCAAATAACAACGGCTTCGAAACTACGAAGCCGGCTTCGAAGCACATTCCATACCTAATGGATGTAAGAATACTCAAGTATTCATTTACTTCAAAGGAATTAAAGACCTGTTTTAGGTTTCTCAATGAAAGTAATGTTCTTCGAAGCAAAACTAAAGATCCCTTAAGAATGGAAATTGGTATTCGAAACATCAAAACCAATAGTTGGTTTATATATATTCAGAAAAATTGTCTTTTCAAACTAGAACAGTGCAGCTCTCAAAAGGAGCTTCCATATTTTTGAAAGTATAGACTGTTGTTCAAGGCAAACGGATCAATTTAAAATTGATTGATCATACTAAATCATTGACCATATGTTGGTTATGATTGAAACAAGTTTTGAAGGGTAAGGTTGTTAGATTTGAAGCATGGATCCTGAATAAAAATTGTCAAAAACTATCAACTGCATTCCATAAATTGAAAAAGTTCATGGTCGTTTTTGTTAATGTTCATTTAAAACGATTGAGTCCAGGTTCGAAGGATAAGATTGTTCAGTTCGAAGCTCTGAAATTGCTTTTAAAGACAAATGGAGACAAGATCAAACCATACCAAACAAAGAAAAGTCTTAGTAGTATTAAAGCAAAAGCAGTTACATCGAATGGCCCTATTTGGGTATAAACTCAAGCTCATAAAAATAGAGAATAGAATAAATAACAAGATCATAAAATTTAGTCCAATTATGATCAATGAATTTATGTTCTTTCTTTATTCTGTCCTCTATTTCTTCTAACATTGGCTGTATGAGTTGATGTGCTCTCACTTCGTAAAAGAGCTATTCAGCTTTTATTTCGAAAGCTGTTTCTCTCAATCCTTGTTCCAATTCGTCTATATCCAAGTCATCCCAGTACGCAGAATCTTTATTATTGAAATCATCGAATTCTTCAATGAAGTTCTCTACTTCATACTGGGCATTAACTCGAAGGGACGAGAGTTGGTCTAAAGATTGTGTGGGGGCCATAGAGGTTCGATGCCAGTGAAGAAGCAATGGAAGTTGGTCCAAAAACATGTGAAGCTCTGCTTGGGAGAGGGGATCGAGGACATGACCCCGAGTCAGAATATCACAAGCCCATCAAAGATTCTTAAGAGGGACTTCGTCCTCAAGAATACTGAAGGGCAAGTGAGAGAAAGCCGCGAGCAGAAGTTGAGCTTGCTTCCGTTCAGCCGGAGTAGGGGAAGGTGGAGGCTTGTTGTAACGACCCGGAACTGTACGATGTGATTATCAGTAATTAATTATGTGTTAGTATGATTTAATGGAAGACTAACTGTTTGAATTAGAAATTATCTGTTGAAACCGTGACTTCGGGACTGAAATTGATGACCGTAATGGGTACAGAAAATGAAATTGAATACGTTTACGTGATGCCGGGGATTTTAGAACGATTTCAGAAATTAAATTGAAGACTGAAATTATCTGATTTGCTAAGTCTCGTTTGGTTTGCAAAGCTTGGCACAACTATTTATATGTAAGATTAAGGTGCAAGGGCCTTGTTTGGCTTAAATATTTTTGACCAAATGGTTTATTGATGTATATAAGATAAGGATGTTAACTTTTGACTCATTGACTCAATGAAAGAAAAGAAAAATCTGGAAAGGGAGAGAAAGAGAGAGAATCGTGAGAAAGGGAGGGACCAAGGGGGAAATCAAGGTGAATCTTCTACAAACTAAAGAACTAAGGTAAGAATTTCTCCTAATTTCTTGAATTAAGGTTGTATTCTTCATGATCTCATGACAAGTAAATGAAAAGGAAAGAGAAGTTATGTTGAATTTGAGCACATATGTTATGATTCATGTTGTGTTTGGTATATTAAGGAGGTTCTACCTTAAAACCTCAATGGAAGTTGAAAATGAAGCTTTTATGTACATGTTCATGGGTTTGATCTTCTATATGATATATTTGAGTTTTGATTGAAGATGTAATGAGTTAATTAAAGTGTTAATCAGGTGTTAGAGAGGTTATATTTCATGTATTAGAAGTTGATTTTGTAAAGAAGAGATTGGAGGTTGAAAGAGGGAAGAAGAACTAGAGTTTCGGACTTTTGCATGGACCGCTCGAGCGGAGGGAAGCCCGCTCGAGCGCATAAATCACCCTCCCAGCAGTTTTGGTCATTTTCTCAGTACGCTCGAGCGGCCAAAGTGGCGCTCGAGCGGTAAGGCCTTTTTCAGGAACTTTTCGGGGAAGTTGTGTATTTGATTCTAGTATGTTACTTGCATCATTTAGCATCTCATGAGCATGAAATGAATATGAAATGAAGTAAAGAATGAAATGACATGAATTAAAGTAAAGGAAAGAAAAGACAGGCATGAATGGTTTAATGTATGACAATAATGAATGATAAGGAATATTTCATAATGTTAATTGCAGGACAAGCCTCGAAGACCGTGCAACCGGTATTGGAAACCCGCTGTAAGTAACATTTCTGTAAAGATATGTTATAATGAATTATGTTTCAAAGTGATACGTTATGATATGATATGTTTAAAAGGTGATTTTAAACTGTGAACGAATGTCCTTATTTGCGAATCTAGTATGGCATCCATAGATAGTTAGGTCAAGGGAGCGACATGAACATGCAGGGCCATGATGTGAAACATAGTAGAGCATGAAGATGAAGGCCCATGGCCAGTCACGAGATCTCGTTAGACTGTAGACTGTTATGAAAGTTATGAAAAGGTTCTGTGGAGTATGCCATTATATATGTTCTTATATGTTGACTGTTGACTGATTATGATTATGAATGTCATGTTTACGGTTTTATAAAGAATGTTGGTATTCGTTCACTAACCCTTTACTTAAATGTTACTTGCTGAGCTTTAGCTCATTGTTTGTATTTATGTATTATAGGTGAGCATTCAGGTAGCCAAGCCTAGGCGGAGTCTCGAGCTGAACCGCCGTTTTGAAGCCTAACCAGAAGTTTTGAGTGCCTCCGAGCTGGGGCTAGGCCTGGAAGGCCGTGTGAGAGTTTTGTCTTTTGTCTTTGTGATTTGTACTTATGTAATGTCCTTGATCATATTATGTAATTATCATTTTTGGGCATGTATATACACTTGTTCATATAAATGCACAGCTCTTGGACTATAGTTTTTGCATGTGCTTCCGCGAGCCCCATTTTATCATGTTATGTATAGAAAGGCCTGTGGTAATCTATGATTACTGACCGGTCTCGTCACCAAACCTCTCGGGGCGGGTTTGGGGCGTGACACTTGTAAGGTGGAAAGACCTTATCTGTGAAGAGGGCAAGCCTCAGTCTCTCTGTCCAGCAAAGATTGGGCGGAGGAGAAGGTGTAGATGTTTCTATTTCAAGAGATGAAACAAGGGCAGAAGGAACAAAGGCATTAATATAATCAAGCCAGTCAGAAGAACAAATCTTTGCCTTCTGGGCTAAGAATGATAGATTGTACCCTTGTGCCTCTTCTAGATGTCAGGCAGTGTGCATTATCTTTGTAGGCATAGAGGATGTATACTATGCCACAAGCAGATTCTCTTCCAAACTGCGTCGATGGTCAATGGGCACGTAGGGATATACCACCGAGCTTCGTGCATAGGAAGGGAACTCTAAAGGGTCAGTAAACTCGACAAAGTGATGGTTGATTCGTTTCCTCCAATCACAGGCCTCAGGCTTTGACCAATTTGTCCAGCCAGAAGCCCCAAAAGAGGAAGAAGCTGCAGCCTTATCCCATGCAGAGGTTTGTGAAGAAGAACTTCCCATGTCCATATTTGCGACTTTTTGAATCAAAGGATTGAGAGCAGTTTGTTCGTAGTCCAAGGGTGAGGCAGAAGAAGAACTTCCCATGTCCATATTTGTAAGTTTCTGAATCAAAGGATTAAGGGCAGTATGTTCGAAGTCCAAAGGTTGATAATTTGCAAAGGCATCTATGACCTGAATATAGAAAGGAGGGTAAAGGTGGCTAATTAATACATGGAGGTCCTTTCGAGGAGGAACAACATCATCATATGACTCTTCGTGTGCTCGATCATTGGAGGAGAAAATTGATTCAGCCATAAAATGTATCAGTCTGTTCGAATGCTAAGGTAGTGGGGGTGTTCAAAAGATTGAAGGAGAGTTTAATGCAGATAGTGAATGACAATTGCATTTCTGGAAAAATGATGCAAAACCCATGCACGTTCTAAGACGTGGAAAAAATACCTTGATCCACTAATATCACCAAGTATTGGGTATATTAGTGCGGGGGGTGATGTTGGCTACATATTTTGTACAAGCCAATTACAATTCGACGCGTGGTAAAATAAGGGTGATATAAGAAGACTATTCAAGTCTTCGATCCTGATCATACACGTGGCAGTTAATATTGGTTATTACGAGATCTGAGTAGCAGTGGATCAACAAAGAGATGCAAGGTGATGTGGCTTCAATGGTTACTCGTATTTCAAATTCAAATTTAGGAGCGAAGCCTAACTGCGAGTAATGGCGTAATGGAGCTAATTTTGGGGCAACACGATCAGCGATTATGGGGGAGCAGTTCAACGGTTGGAAATGCAATTCGATGGTCATCCTTGAGCAGTATAAATAGCAGAGAAGGTCCTAGAAAAAGCCCCAAGACTTAGATTAAAAAAACCAGTCTTATTCTATTTTAATTCCTTTCCAGTTTTTCCTTTCCAGTTTTACGTTTATAGTCTTATATTTCTAGTTCTTTACATTACTGTACTTTAAAATTCTTGCACTACACTTCGTTTCATAGGAGTAGTTCCAAGTAGATTTGAGTTTAGATCATTGTAAGTTTTTTCATCTTAATGAAATACTTCAACTGTTCTTTAATTCATTGTTATTTGTTTAATTCTCCTAAGTCAAACCACCAGTAAAAGTGCTCTTCATTGAGGCTGAAAGAACTAAAATACAATCGTCTGATAATTAGTTGGTAATTAATTTTCTGTAAGGACTAATTGATCATTACTGGCATGCTCGCAATTACAAAAATAACCTTCGAAAGCCAAAAAGTGAAGAAAATCACATTTCCAAAATAGCCTTGTTTGGTTTGATTTTAGGAGATAAGTTTTCAAAAAATATTTTAAGAAGAGAGTTTAGAAATTTTTGTAATTTGTTTGGTTCTATATTTTGAAAATAATTTTGGAGGTTGAGAGTTTAGGATGATTTGATATTTTATTATAATTGAGTAAATGTATATATCCTATCTTCTTTTTAAAATCAATAAAAAAATATTAAAATTAACTTATTTTAATCAACAAAAATAAAATTAGAATAGTATGTGGACTTGACACGGGGCTATAGTATAGCCTCCTTTATTATTATAATAGTTGAGATTAATTTATTTTATTAAAATATAAAATAAATAAAAAAATTAATAAAATAAAATATTATATTTAGGGTTGGTTTGGGGTGTCCTAAAAAAGTGTACTTTTTGTCTTTTTACGAAAAGATGTGCAAAAAAGTAGAGAGGTGATGTGATGGAAAAAAGATAAAAAGATAAAAAGATGGATTATATAGTATATGCCAAACAAGCCCTTAAATTATAATTATTATATTTTTGTTCTCACTAAGTTAAAAAAAAATTAAAAATTTGTCTTAAATAATATTTTTTTAATCAGATTAAAATAATGAGAAAAAATTAAAAAAATCAGATTAAGAAAAAGTTTCCCAAACTATAATATTTTTTTCCAAAATATCAGAGCAGCTGGGTCTAATCAGAAGTGACATACTTCACACTCAACATCAAAATCAGCTGCACAAAACGCATATCGTAGTCTAATGTCTGCATCAACTGGAGACCACCACGTCACCTCCACAACCTCACAGACTGGCTTTCTCACTTCACAGTCCAACCATCTCCTTCCACGTCCCACCCTTCTGATGTGTCTGAATTTGATAAAGGCTGTTTTGTGTACTATATTGGCCTGCCACTGCCAGCCAAACTTTTTTATTTTTTTAATTATTTTATAAAATGAATAAAAAAAATTAATAAAATGAAACGTCACAATCAAATTATAATTAATTTATTTTTTTTTTCTTATAAAATTTAAAAAGAAAACAAAAAATCTATCATAAAATGAGATTTTTTAATCTCAAATTAAAATAATTAGGCTTGGTTTGAAAGTAGATTCACTTTTTGTTTTTTTGACTTTTTTTTGATTATTTTAATGTAGGGTTAAAAAGTCTGATTTGAAAAGAGTTTTTGAATTTTATAATTTTTATAGTTTTTTTTTTTAAAAAAATGTAATAATTATGTGTTGGATGTGATGTTTTGTTTTATTAAGACTAAAAAATTTATTTTATTTTTTGTGATTATTTTAGTCTCAAACCCACCCAAACCTACTTCCCAAACAATGGCTTAAAAAGCTAAAAAATTAAAAAATTAATCCACATCTCAAACGAATTCTAAATTAGATTTTTTTTCTTGGTACGAAAAACTATTCCCATACACACGTGACGGGTGGTGATTGGAGGAGAAGAAAAAAAAAAAGAAAAAAAAAGTGACCAATCAAAAAAAAAAAAAAGAGTCAAAGGGAGTCCGTTTGGGGAGTGACTAAATTAGTCAATTAGCCAAAAAGTTACATTTTTAACCAAAAAGCCAACAACTCATACCAAAAAGTCAAAGATTCTCTTTTCTCTCTACTTTTTGCACAGCTTTTCGTAATTAGCCAAAAAGTCATCCCAAACATACAAGTTTTTTTACTTACCTTTTTAGCCAATTAACCAAAAAGTTACTAAATTAGCTTGTTCCCAAACGGGGCCTCAATTCTTATAATATAGTCAAATGAGCTCAAAAGTTGAAGATAATTACTCCATATCCTCACAGTGTAATTGGCTTTCTCACTCAGTTGGTAATTTAAACAATTTATCTCATACAAATAAATAAATTATTTATATAAAAAATTAAATTAATTTAACATCAATTATTATATTGGTCCTGTTTGGTAGGATTTATTTTCTGTTTATTTCAGTTTTTAATTTAATTTAAGTTATTTTGATGTGTTTGGTTCAGCTTAACAAAATAATTTATAACTTTTTGTAAGTCAAAAATCAATTTATTCTTTGAGTGGGGGAGGAGAAGCTTAATTTATAAGTAAAAAATCAGCTTATATTCACAGTTATAAACTATAAACTATTAAACTATAAGTTATAATCATTTTCTCACAACTCTACCAAACGATATTTTTATCTATACAATCAACATTTTTTTTAAGAATATATCATTCATTTCTTATAATATATATAAAAAAATGTTTCAAATCCTAATAAAATTTTTATAATTTTATCTACAATGACATGAAATTAAGGGTTTGTTTGGAATGTTCTAAAAAAGTGTACTTTTTGACTTATTGACTTATATGGGTTGGGTTTGGATTGGGTTTGATGTGATGTGTTAGAAAGGTGATGTGATTTAAATAAAATAATGTGACTTAAATAGGATAGTGACTTTTTAACATTTTATATTATTTAGATTATGCCAAACTTGACCTAAGTATCAACTTAATTTGTTATCCACTTAACCCCACCTGTTTACCACATAATTATGTGTGTATTTAGAATTTCAAATGAATTTTTAACATTATTCTAATATATATATATATATATATTATTTATTCATATAATTACTTTGTATTTCTTATTAATATAATTTTTTACATACATATTGTCGTCAGTTTATTCAGTGACATGAACTGTTTAGAAGATCATACATCAACTTACCAACTTCACTTGTGAAAAGTTTGATGGCTGCAACTTTAGCAAATTTGAACTTGACACCTCTGCATCTCCAGCTGTCCGCTCCATGCCAATATAAAGCACACCTCCTCCCTACTCCCTCTCCTCACAATCCACTCTCTCTCTCTCTCTCTCTCTCTCTCTCTCTAAAATCCATTATACAGAGTCAGAGTTGAAAAACCTTGAAAATGGGTTTTACTCTCATACTGTTTCTCTTTCTCACCATCATAGTGGAACCTTCAATCTCAGCTCTGGTGAAGCAACCACCAGTTTTGCTGAACTACCACAACGGGGCTATCCTCAAAGGAAACATCACCGTCAATTTCCTCTGGTACGGCCACTTCACCCCTTCCCAACGCTCCATAATCGTCGATTTCATCCACTCTCTCTCCTCCTCCACCCCGCCACCGCCCTCCGCCGTGTCCTGGTGGCGCACCACTTCCAAATACACCTCCGGCGGCGCCTCCTCCTCCCTCCTCGTCGGAAACCAAATCATCGACCAAAACTACTCCTTCGGCAAGTCCCTCAAAAACGCCCACATCGCAGCCCTAGCTTCCAAACTCGGCCGAGTCAACTCAGTTAACTTTGTTCTCACGGCGGCGGACGTCGCTGTTGACGGGTTCTGCATGAGGTGCGGGACTCACAGGTCAACTCCGGGGAGGAAAAATCGGTTCGTTTACGCCTGGGTTGGGAACTCGGAGACTCAGTGTCCGGGTCAGTGTGCTTGGCCTTTTCACCAACCCGTTTACGGTCCCCAGACCCGGCCCCTGGTGGCTCCGAACGGCGACGTCGGCATCGACGGCGTGATCATCAACCTCGCCACCGTCCTCGCCGGCGCCGTCACCAATCCCTTCAACAACGGCTACTTTCAGGGCTCAGCCGCAGCGCCGCTGGAGGCGGTTTCGGCTTGCACTGGGGTTTTCGGATCCGGTGCGTACCCGGGATACGCGGGTCGGGTACTTGTGGATCAGACTACGGGGGCGAGCTATAATGCGCACGGGGTGAATGGGAGGAAATACTTGCTACCGGCTATGTGGGACCCCGAGACGTCAATATGCTCGACGCTTGTTTGATGTGAGTGAGAGGAATGATTCAGCGTGGGCATGTGTACGCATGTAAGATATACTGTCGCGGATATGGGGCATAAGAAATGAAAGGAGGTGGGACTTGATTTGTAGTTTTGTGTGACGTGTAAATTTGGGTTCTCTTTTTTAAAAAATGCAAAAAAAATGCAAAAAAAAAAAAATTTGTAATGACATGATAAAAAAAATATGATAAAAAAAATATGAATATAAATATGGTGTAAATGTTTTATAAAGAAAAGTGGATAATTATGTAGGATTTTGATAATTTTATGTTGACGGCTTGTGATAAATTTAAAAATAAGTTAATATTTATATGATTTAAGGAATTAAAAAGATCATAAATTAATCATAAAATTCTTTTTCGTAATATAAGTAATATATGAACTTATGAAAGCTAAGAGCAACTTCATCAAACTCCATAGAGTCCTCCAACTAAACTAGCAAGATAAATTTCAAAAAATCACGCACATCAATCTCGTTACAAGTGCGTCAAAATTTGAGAGTGTTACAGTATTTTATTATAATAGACGAGTTACTATTTATTGTTATTTATTTTTTTATTATTTTTTTTCTTGCCAGACTCTACCGTCTTCTTCTTTTGCGCCAAAACTACATAGTGGCAACCACTCTATAGCATCTACTTTTGCTATATCTGAAACTCAGGTTCTCTCTCTCTCTCTCTCTCTCTCTCTGTGTGTGTGTGTGTGTGTTAGAAAATGACTTTTGTGTTATTTTATTTTTTGTTAACTTTGAACATTAATTAAGGTGGGATCCAAGCGTTATGTTTAATGTTTCTAATTGGATTCAAGTTTAATGTTGCGTAGTGAATAAATTTATGTATTTGATTGCTCAAAATCATTTTCGGATGAATGAGAATTCAACGTGTTTTCTGATTCATGGAATTAGTTTTTTTGGGGTTTCTTACACATTTATGAAATGTGCTTGTCTTACATTGAAAAAGCTTGTGGTTTTGAATGGGTTTATATACCTTAGCTTGGGATATTTAGGATGGCCCCAAGGGACACCTAAGTTTGTGGAAGGGTAAGGTTATGAGTGAAGTAGGCTAGACTCATTGGATCTAAAGTTAAAACCACATGCGCATGCCACCGCCGTCCGTCCGGTCGGGCGAGCTAGGCCTGGGCACAGGCGCGTAGTGGGGCTTATCTGGCACAATACTTATCTTTTTGGGCTAAAAACTTTTGTAATTATTTTTTATTTTTAATTTTGGTTTCAAAATTCAAAATAAATTGGTCCAAAATTATTTCTTCACCCAAACAGGTCCCTAATAAGTTCAACCCACCCGAATAGTTCAATGGGTTCAAAACAAATTCAACTTGAATTAAATCTGTTCCAAACAGATTCAAATCTGTTGGTGCCTTTTCAATATGTTTGAACAGGTTTTCTACCTGTTCGAACAGCCACCAAACTGCCTATAAAAAGCCAGCCTTCCAGCAATTTTGAATATACATTTTCCCTCATATTTTTGTCTTTCTTCTCTTCTTTCCGTCTTTCTATTTTCTGCATTTATTCAGCATTTAATTTTAGGAAAAGAAAGAAAGAGTTTCAGCAAAGTTTTGGTTCGCAAGACTTGAATTTGTAGTGCTGCAAATTTAAGTGTTAGTCATTGCATCCAGGGAAGTAGACGTTGGTAAAACTCGAAGTACCGGAGCGAGGGTGAAATCTACTTTAAGGAGATTGTGTCCAACACAAGCCTCGACATTAATTTCTGTAAGCATTTAATTCGAGAAATAATTTATAATTATTTTATGAATTATTTTATTTTATTGTTTATTTAATTTACACACATACACCTTTGTGGGTTCTAACAATCTTAAAATAGATTTTTTTAGTTTTATTTATTTCTGCATTAGATAGACAAATATTTTGTTTCGAAAAATTAAATAGTAATAATATACTGTTTAATGATTTCTTTGATAACATAATAGTAATATACTGTTTATTATTGTAATTTTGCTACAAAATATTTTTTCTGTATATTTTGTGTATATTTTCTTTTGTGTATAAATTTGTGATTGGTACAATTTTTATTTTGTTAGAATTATGACAACTGAAATTAACAGTACTGAGACTGTTATTACTCAAACCCCCACACCTGTTGTGCCAGTGTCACGACCCAAACCCGCCCCTTTAGGTTTAGCTTCGTAACCGACCAGTAATCTGTGATTACCGAAGGCCTGTTTAACAATACGGACAATAATACAATATAACGAGACTGGCGGAAGCCAATCAATAACAACATACATCATCCAATGAGTTGTAAGGACATGAATGGAGATAAACTTTTATGTACATAGTCATATTCATAACCATTTATGCCCATAAACATATATATACAAAACAAAACATAAGTTAGGGAATCAATCTCATCATCTAGAATAGTATTGACATTAGTCTTAAAATATTCTTTTCACTTAACAAACTCAAAGGAGTGAAGTCGAGCCACTCAAAAACTGTTGGAAAAATGGTTAATATAGGCATATTTTGGGCCGACTCAGAGCCCAAAATTGAGTGGCCCCGAACGTCTTTTGGGGTGGGTCTGAAGAGGTGAAGTGTTCCTTGCCGCGTGGCAAGTCACACGGTGAAGACAGAACGTCAAAACCATTTATGAGTGAATGGGAAGTTGACGTCGTTTTCAGGTCTAACATTAATTTTTTAGATAAAATTCATTTGAATTTTTTCAATAAAAATTATTGTGAGAATTTAATTTAATTCTAAATTTAAAATTTGGATTCCTAAGCGGTTTCCTAAAGTTTGTAATTATGAGAATTTAATTTAATTCTAAATTCAAATTTTGAATTCCTAAGTGGTTTCTTAAAGTTTGTACCTCTTCCTGTATTTATTAAACTATTCAAATAGTTTAATATATATATATATATATATTCCAAATAGTTTAAATAATAAAGTTCCAACAAGTTTGAAAAATTGCACCAACCAACCAACAGATCCTTTTGTTTGAAAATTTGTTCAATGCAACGGATAGATTCAATTTTTAAACAGAACCTGTTCAAAACAGTGTCACATCTGTTTGGCAGTTTATGCACCTGTTGGGACAGATTTTTGGTCACTTTTTGTGCCTATATATAGATCCATTTCTCGCAGTCCAAAGGATCCGAAAATAAGTATGTATCTTATATACTGCTTTCCAGAATTTTTCTCTTTGGCATTTTATTCTTCATTCTAGTTTTAGAGATAAATTAAAGAGAGTATTAGAACACAAGGTTTGGTTTGCCGTACAAATTTGTTTGGTGTGCTACAACAATTTTGTGAAGATCATTGTATCCTGCGAGATAGACGCAATTCAACCGTAAGCACCGTAGCGGGGCGAATCTGTCTTAAGGACAGAGTGTCACACACTCGACTTGATCTTTAATTATTTATTTGGTTCAACAAAATAAATCCTGTAAGTTTTACTTTATTTTGTTTGAATTATTTCAATTTATTTTATTTATACAGAAGATTGTTCCAACAATATTAAGACATATTCGAATTATTCTGTTTACATAATTTTTCGTTTGTTTCCTTTTCTCTTTCTTCTTTTAAGAAAATTATTTTCTGTGGATTTACAAAATAATATTCTGGTTGGAAAAATAAATAGTGATTATATGCTATTTGACAGATAGTAATAATATACTGTCTATTTTCTTTGACAACTAGCAGTACGATACTGGTGTCATTAACAATTCAAAATATATTTTTGTGAAATTTTTCATAAATTAATTTTGGGTTTTAGATTTTTTTTTTTTTTGAATTTTCATTACTTAAAATTCTGTTTTAGTATTTTAATTATTGTAGTGTTACACAAATTAATTTTTTGTGTGGAATTAATTTGGTTGAATAAAAATTTATTTTATTTTCAAATTAATTGAAAAATAAAGTTATTTTCTTATTTTTTTTATTTTACAGAATTTAATTTTCTGTGTGGAATTAATTTGGTTGAATAAAATTTAATTTTATTTTCAAATTAATTGAAAAATAAAAGTTATATTCTTATTTCTTTTATTTTATAGAATTTAATTTCCTGTGTGGAATTAATTTGATTGAATAAAATTTTATTTTATTTCTACATTAATTGAAAAATAAAAGTTACATTCTTATTTTTTTTATTTTTTACAGAATTTAATTATGTGAATTTGGTTTAATTTTCTGTGTAGTGTAAATTCTAATTATAATTTTGTTTTATAAATTAGAATTGATGGCTACTGAAACTAATATCCAAACAAGTACTACTGTGGTGGCTGCAATTGCACAAACCCCCTCTTCTGTGGTGACAGTACCAATAAATCATGGAGAGAAGTTACAGAAGTTCTCAGGAACTGACTTTAAAAGATGGCAACATAAAATGTTGTTCTATCTTACAACTCTGAACCTGGCTCGTTTCCTCTGTGAAGATGCTCCTATCCTGAAAGAGGATGAAACCGACTAGGAAGTGGTTGCTGCGGTTGATGCTTGGAAACATGCCGATTTTCTTTGCCGGAATTACATCTTGAACGGACTTGACAACATATTATACAACGTCTACAGTCCAATTAAGATAGCAAAGGAACTTTGGGAATCGTTGGAGAAAAAGTTCAAAACGGAAGATGCTGGCTCAAAGAAATTTGTGGTTGGCAGATTCCTGGATTTTGTAATGGTTGATTCAAAAATTGTGATCAGCCAAGCTCAAGATTTCCAACTTATTCTGCATGACATTCACGCAGAAGGTATGTCTCTCAGTGAATCCTTCCAAGTTGCAGCCTTAATTGAAAAATTACCAAAAGGCTGGAAGGAATTTAAGAACTACCTCAAACACAAGCACAAAGAAATTTCTATGGAAGAATTAATTGTACGTTTGAGGATTAAGGAGGACAACCGCAATTTTGAAAAGCGGGCTGGTAAGCATCCTATAGAATCTAAGGCAAATGTGGTGGAACATGCTTCAAAAACCAAGAAACGAAAGTCTTCTGGAGAAAGTTCATCACAAGGCTCTAAAGGGGGGGGGGGGGATAATAAAAAGTACAAGTTTAATGGCAAATGTTACATCTGTGACAAAGAGGGACATCGGGCCTAAGATTGTCGTAGCAAATGCAAAAGTAAAAGAAGAACAAGCAAGAAACCTGCTCAAGCCCATATGACTGAAGTGGACAAGATTTCCAATAGTGTAGATGACATCAATCTTTCTGCAGTTGTTTCCGAGGCAAATCTTGTTAGAAATCTAAAAAAATGGTAGGTGGACACTGGTGCTACTTGCCATATTTGTACCGACAAAAAGATGTTCACATCTTATTCTTCAGTGGACAATGGTGAACAACTTTTTATAGGCAACTCCTCAACTTCCAAAGTTGAAGGACAATTGAAGATTGTACTCAAGATGACATCTGGAAAGGAACTCACTCTCAACAATGTGTTGTATGTACCGGATATTCGCAAGAATCTTGTTTCCAGATCTTTGTTGAGTAAGAATGGGTTTAGGCTAGTATTTGAGAGTGATAAAGTTGTACTTACTAAGAATGGGATGTATGTAGGAAAATGTTACATGTTTGGTGGTCTTTTCAAGTTAAATGTAATGACCGTTGTACCCTTAGTTATTAATAATAATACATCTTCTTTTTACTTGCTTGAGTCTTTAAATTTATGGCATGGTAGACTAGGAAATGTTAATTATAGATCTTTGCATAGATTAATTAATATGGAATGTTTACCTAAATTTGCAATTGATTTAAATCATAAATGTGAAATTTGTGTTGAGGCAAAATTATCAAAAACTCTTTTTTATTCAATTGAAAGAAATATGGAACCACTTAAATTAATTCATAGTGACATTTGTGATTTTAAATCAATTCAAACTAGAGGTGGGAAAAAGTATTTTATCACTTTTATAGATGACTATACTAGATATAGTTATGTTTATTTAATTCGAACCAAGAATGAAGTTTTGGAAACTTTCATTCAATATAAGAATGAAGTTGAAAATCAACTTGGTAAGAAAATCAAGAAGCTTAAAAGTGATAGAGATGGTGAATATGAATAACCTTTTGGTGAGTTTTGTAAAGAACATGGAATAATTCATCAAACCACCGCTCCTTACTCACCTTAGCAAAATGGAATTGCTGAAAGGAAAAATAAGACTTTAAAAGAAATGATGAATGCCATGTTAATAAGTTCTGGATTACCTCAGAACTTGTGGAGGGAAGCAATACTTTCTGTTAATTATATACTTAATAAAGTATTTCGAAAGAAAGTAAATTAAACACCTTATGAATTGTGGCATGGAAGAGTGCCATCCTACAAATACTTAAAAGTGTGAGGGTATTTGGCTAAAGTGACTATTCCTAGTCCTAAAAAGATTAAGATAGGTCCTAAGACCATTGATTACATTTTCATTGGTTATGCTAAGAATAGTAGTACATATCGGTTTTTGATTCATAAATCAGAACATTCCGAAATGCATGTAAATACTATTATTGAATCTCGGAATGTATCTTTCTTTGAACATGTATTTCCAAATAAGACTGGACAAGAGACTAGTAACAATAAAAGATCTCATAATGCTATTATTAGTCAGGATCAAGAACATGATCAAGAACAAGAGTTAGATCAAAATGAGGAAGAGGAACTTAGGCGTAGTAAACGTGCTAGAACCTCAAAATCTTTTGGTCTAGATTTTCGAACATATTTGTTAGAAAATGAGCCTTTAACTTTTAAAGAGGTTATGTCCAGTCTTGAAGCTCCTTTATGGAAAGAAGCTGTCAACAGTGAAGTTGAATTCATCTTGCAAAATCATACTTGGGAATTAGTGGACTTGCCACCAGGTTATAAACCTTTTGGGTACAAGTGGATTTTCAAAAGGAAAATGAAAGCGTATGGATCAATTGACAAATACAAGGCAAGACTTGTGGTCAAAGGTTTTAGACAAAAAGAAGGTCTTGATTACTTTGACGCATACTCACCGGTTACTAGAATAACATCCATTAGAATGCTAATTGCCATTGCATCTCTATACAATCTAGAAATTCATCAAATGAATGTTAAAACGGCTTTCTTAAATGATGAGTTAGAGGAAGAAATTTACATGGATCAACCAGAAGGGTTTTCTATTCTAGGGAAAGAAAAGAAAGTGTGTAAATTGGTTAAATCATTATATGGTTTAAAATAAGCGCCAAAGCAATGACATGAGAAATTTGATAAGGCAATGATGTCAAATGGATTTAAAATTAATGAGTGTGACAAATGTGTTTATATTAAAAACACAGACAAATATTATGTCATTGTATGTCTTTATGTAGATGATATGCTCATCATAAGTAGCAATAATGACATGATTAAAACTACCAAGAAAATGTTGAATAAACATTTTGACATGAAGGACATGGGCATTGCTGATGTAATTCTTGGTATGAAAATTACCAAAGCATCAGAAGGATATGCTTTGTCACAATCTCATTACATTGAGAAAATACTTGACAAATTCAGCAAAGATGATGATCATCTTGTTAGAACACCTGTAGATGTTAATTTGTATCTTTCTAAGAATGTACAGGAAAGTATTTCTCAATTAGAGTATGCCCAAATTATTGAAAGTTTAATGTACTTGATGAACTGCACTTGTCCAGATATAGCTTACGCAGTAAGTAAATTAAGTAGATATACGAGTAACCTAGGAGTAGAACACTGGAAAGCAATTATAAGGGTTCTAAGATATCTCCGATTTACTCGTAACATTGGGCTTAATTATACTAGATATCCAGCAGTACTTGAAGGATACTGTGATGCAAATTGGATATCAGATACTAGAGACTCAAAGTCCACTAGTGGGCATGTCTTTACTCTTGGTGGGGCGGCTGTATCTTGGAAATCTTCCAAACACACTTGCATTGCTAGGTCTACTATGGAATCTGAATTCATAGCTTTAGACAAAGCAGAGGAAGAGGCAAAATGGTTTCGCCACTTCCTTGAAGATATTCCAATATGGCCTAAACCGGTGCCTGCTAAATGCATACATTGTGATAGTCAATTAGCTATAGGTAGAGCACAGAGTCCTATGTATAACGGTAAGTCACGACATATTCGTCGTCGACATAACACCGTGAGACAACTACTCTCTAATGGAATTATTTCCATAGAATATGTTAAGTCTAAAGACAACATAGCGGATCCACTAACCAAAGGGTTAGCAAGAGAACTAGTTGAGAATTCATCGAGGGGAATGGGACTTAAGCCTATTTAATAAGAGTTACCACAACGGTAACCCAACCTAGTTGACTGGAGATCCCAAGATCTAGGTTCAAAGGGACAACCGAGTTGTGAATGACTCAGAAGGATCACTAGGGAGTTAAACTCCTACCCATTTCTATGATGAAATAGTGATGACTGCAGAGTTTTTAGGTTAAGTAATACTTTTAATGATTCTTATATCTAGGTATACCTAGTAGAGTATGGCAGGATACTCTTCATAAGAATCACGTATGTGAGTATGAACTGGGCCGGTTCTATAAGATTTGTGAAGGGCTACAAGTCTTTAGAGCACTCATGAATGATCAGGTTGTTCAGGCCCAAAATGAGCACAATAGTGAGAACTAAACTGTGTCTGGGGATATACTGTGTGAGTTCTATTGCCTTGGTTTACTCAAACGGCTGAACAGTTCAAGACATCATGTTCACTAGTTAGCTAGTAAATCCGATAGTGTCTCACAAGGGAAGGTTCAAAGCCAAAAGTTACCTATCCTTTGCAGAATATTTTCAATTTCTGTACTCTCTCTAATTAGATCATGTTATTGCATTTTCTCTCTGTCAAATTCCATTCATGTGGGGGATTGTTGGAAAAATGGTTAATATAGGCATATTTTGGACCGACTCAGAGCCCAAAATTGAGTGGGCCCTGGACGTCTTTTGGGGTGGGTCCGAAGAGGTAAAGTGTTCCTTGTCGCGTGGCAAGTCACACTGTGAAGACAGAACATCAAAACCATTTATGAATGAATGGGAAGTTGACATCGTTTTCGGGTCTAACATTAATTTTTTAGATAAAATTCATTTGAATTTTTTCAATAAAAATTATTGTGGGAATTTAATTTAATTCTAAATTCAAAATTTGGGTTCCTAAGTGGTTTCCTAAAGTTTGTAATTGTGAGAATTTAATTTAATTTTAAATTCAAATTTTGAGTTCCTAAGTGGTTTCCTAAAGTTTGTACCTCTTCCTTTATTTATTAAACTATTCAAATAGTTTAATATATATATATATATATATATTCCAAATAGTTTAAATAATAAAGTTCCAACAGGTTTGAAAAACTGCACCAGCCAACCAACGGATCCTTTTGTTTGAAAATTTGTTCAATGCAACGGACATATTCAATTTTCAAACAGAACCTGTTCAAAACAGTGTCACATTTGTTCAGTAGTTTATGCACCTGTTGGGACAGATTTTTGGTTACTTTTTGTGCCTATATATAGATCCATTTCCTGTAGTCCAAAGGATCTGAAAATAAGTCTACATCTTACATACTGCTGTCCAGAATTTTTCTCTTTAGCATTTTATTCCTCATTCTAGTTTTAGAGATAAATTAAAAAGAGTATTAGAATACAAGGTTTGGTTCGCTGTACAAATTTGTTTGGTATGCTACAACAATTTTGTGAAGATCATTGTATCCTGGGAGATAGACGCAACTCAACCGTAAGCACCGTAGTGGGGCGAATCTGTCTTAAGGACAGAGTGTCAGACACTCGATTTGGTTTTTAATTATTTATTCAGTTCAACAAAATAAATCCTGTAAGTTTTACTTTATTTTGTTTGAATTATTTCAATTTATTTTATTTACACAGAAGATTGTTCCAATAAAAACACCTTGACACATGCTAGTTCAAAACTTGACAATGAAGGACAATAGCTGGCTTGACAAAGCAAGGGTTCGGGTCGACGCCTCTAGCTTTGATCCGGTGCCTGGCTACCTACATATATATAATAAACTGTGAGCTAAAAGCCTAGCGAATAACAAATGTGTAAAGAGGTTAAGAATGATGTCCTTTACAGTCTTTGAAACAATCGATTAGTATTAGAACACTTCAATCACTATCATTTGTTAATCAATCATTCAATTTAATCAATTCAATCAATCCATTTCTTACTCAAAATCCAGTTTCTTGCAAAATCTATAAGATTAATTCCATAGCTTTCTTAATTTCAAGTTCAATTCCTCAATTCATCCAAATTATATACAATTGAACCTAATTTCTGTCTAATCCCATGAATATAATCTCAAATCCTTCTCAATCTCAAATATTATAAGATGATTCTACAAAATCAAACAAAAAATAATTAATTTCTAAGTTTATTTCCATAAACCATGAACCTAGCTTCATTTTCTTCTTCAAACCCATTTCCTCGCAAATTCCATAAAATTGATTTCATAACTTTCTTAATTTCAAGTATTATGTGAAGATTCTACACAAATTGAACATAAATTTCATACCTTAAACTTTAATTGGCTGAAATTCTCAAGTTTCCTTTCCTTCCTTTGTTATTCTACTTGAGTTCTTCAATTTCTTCTTCCCCCTTTTTTTCATTGTCCAGCAACGCTCTCTCTCTCTCTCAGTGGTCCTCTCTTTCTTTCCTTCAGATTTTGTTTTCTTCTTTTAATTCTTCTCCAGCACGCATAAATACACATAGGCACTTGTTGCCTCCAAGGTTCTAGAGGATTCCAACAATTAACTTGTATTATGATTTAATTAGGAATAACTTAGTATATTAATTACATTTTAAATTAATCAAACATCAATTAATCTTACTTTAGAACATAATTAAATTAATTATAACCAATCACAGATCCCACCTAATTTAATTAATCTAATTTGACTTCCATCAAAGTTCAATTGATTATATTTAAATTTATTAATCTGAATCAGATTTTTAATTAAACTCCCGAAAGGCTCCAAATATTAAATAAAGATTATTGTCATCATTAATTTTGATTTCCCAAATCATTTAGTCCTTTAATTTCTAATCAGACTCAAAATTTTCATCAATAAATTACATATTCAAATTGGACACTTCATAAATAAATTTAATTCATAATAATCACAATTCTCAATCCTTATAATTTAATTACTTTAATTAACTCTAATTTGGACCTAATTAATTGAATCTCAATTTTACTAAACTGAATCGAATATTTAATTAAACTTCCAAATGAGTCCGTAATTAAAATAAAATTGATTCAACTTCTTAATTTCACTTCCTTAAACCATTTGGACCCTTAATTTCTAAATTTCAAAATAAATCTTTAATAGAATCATATACGAATCAAATTTTACAATTCTCATAATTCCCAAATTAGATTAGGATAACGACTAATTAAAATCTCCAATCTCCTTAATTAACCAAATATAAAATATTACACGTGGCGGGGTCGTCACAATCTCTCCCACTTAGAAAGTTTAGTCCTCCAAACTTAAGACACTTGTACCTGAAAATGAATCATATAGCTTTGCTTCATTTCATTCTTCTTTTCGGAGTAACTTCCTTACCATTCGATTTTCTCACGACCGAAGTTCGACTCATTCTCATTTATTTGTTGGTGAATAACCCAAATTGGTGATTCATCATAGTCTATATTGTCATCAAGGGTCATTTAGTAATGATCAATAATATGTATTAGACCTTGCCGTCAACCTCATAACATTAAACCACGAAACATATTAATCACAATGTACTATTCTCGCCAATCACTTAATTCATATACTTCTATTCATCTATTCACATGTCTCCAATAATTCACAAATTACCCAAATAATCAAGGCTCAATCTAAAATGATATTCATGATTATGAATCAAAATATTCTATCATTGGCGTCCGCATGAAGCCTTCAAAATAAGTTAAGTATCTGATACAATCTTAATAATAAATTCAAATCTTGATCCACAAAAATCCGAATATTCATTTTCATACAATTAATGTGCCCTATTGACAAATGGGGATTCACTTATTAGTTCCACAAAAGAATTCATTTATATTCAGAAGCCAAGAATAACTTGCTTATCACACATTATAATAATCCATAAAAAGGACATTGAATTAAATCCATAATACAACATTTCCAATAGTATAGATTCTCCAGATATGAAAGAAACACTTAACACATAATATTAACCCCAATGATCATCTCCTTTTATAATCAAATGAGTCACATAAACGAATGGGTCCTGAACTAATCATACAAATATCTTGCTCACAATGACTTAGGTATTCGAAATAGCGGTCTTAGTACATTGAAGTGTTCTCAGTCTAATTATCTTAGCATTTCAAGTTAAGTTTCATTTATTCGAGCAAATGAACTCTAAACTCTCCAATAGCCAATCAAGCAATTATAAGAATACCAATTCTAACTTAATACTTCTTGCTTTTACTAAACATATTCTTATCGCCACAAATTTCCAAATACATTCTTTGATTCCCTTGTTGGCTAGCATTACATTGGTATGAACGATTTACAATTTGTTATTCCCGTACTCATTCTAATTCTCATGAGTGTATACATATGAATTTATTTCAATCTTCAAGTGGCATTAAATATATCATCAAATTATTTTTAAAACTAAACTTTGACCTTCTTGATCCTTTGTAAATTAGTCAATTCAAATTCTTTTGTTTCAAGAGGTTCTTTAAGAAATATACACTTATAACTTCGACGAAGAGTAGCATCTTGCTTTCTATTATGCATTAACTCTTTTGACTAACACTAGAAGTGAACTTCTTTTCCAACGTTGACAATGCAATCTTAGCAACTAGAATCGTTCTCCTTCCAACTTGAAATAGGCCAATCTTCATTGGTTTAGCCCTTAGTTACATTTCATTAATTCTAGTATTTTCGATCAAGCTTTAAGTAAACAGATCCTAAATTTATCAAACATTTGGTAGAAAAGATTCATATAACCAAAATCTCAAAATTCTATATACATATCTAAACTACTCCCTCACTTAACAATTGACTTAGTTACTAATCTTTAAACTGACTATCTAACTTGAAATCTCCTTATAACTTTACTATTTTTGAATAATCCTTCATTAGTCATTTTTATCTCGCCACATTTGAAACATGCTTCCGAAATTCATTAACACACCCCGTATAACACTTGTAACAAATTGAATAATTTGGGGGTGAACTTATATCTTGCCTAAAATTACTTGTCTCTCCTAATTTTGCTTAACAATTAACACTCCATCTCTTAGTTATATTCTGCAATTCCTTCTTTGACTTAACACTTTACCTTTTCTTTTAATCTTGCGGTTTCCCATAGCACTGCTTCATAGTTTTCATCATATTTTCTAGCACTTCTTCTATTTTGCCCAATTATTTCAATAAGGACTCAACTTCCATTTCATACTTACTTCTCGTCATCTTTTCCTAAAATCACAAGTCAAGGGTGGAAAACACTTGGGGTAACATTGGATAACATGAAACAGAACATCACACATTCAACCATAATTAAACAATTTATTTATTTATTTTTTTGGTACAAAGACATTGGTAAGGCAACCTATTCATTCTCATGAAGTTGATCGAGAATTTCCGATTCGAAGCTACGTCGGCCGAATGTGATTCCAATCGGACTTTCAAGGTCATCGACAAAAGATGAAACTCTATGGTTCATGCAGAGGTCCCTCACCCAAATAGTACATCATTTTCATATTAAATAATTTTCTAACTTTCAATCACCATAGTCCCATATACTTCATTGATCATCAAATATTTTACCTTTTCAAATATTCTCATAGTCTAATTTGACATATAACCCATATAGCTTTCATAACTAAGTAGGCTCGGCTATTCTAAGATGGCATATGAATGCAACAACTGATACATGTATTCAAATAGATATTGAAATACAATGCAGTTTGAATGATGCACCGAGCCCGGTGCATGCAAAACAAAATGAATGATGCACGCATGCAAGCATAAGGTATGCTAATCGAAATATGCTCTAATCTAACCACCGAAAGCTGATAAGTAAAAGGGAGAAAGATGTGGGGTTAGAAGACATGCATCACACACACGCACACTTATTACAAAATTTGCTCTCTTGACGGAGGGTCCGAATGAAAGCTAAGCTATTCTAAGCTAAGTTGCTTAACTAATATAATAATCTAATTAGACTAATTATTACACAACCAAAACGAATAACTAGCAAACCAATTACTAATTATTACAATACTTAACTAATTAACAAATTAACTAATTAAATTACAAATTGATGCTAACTAACAAGTAATCATTAAACTAAGCTGCTCCAGCTCTGTTTGAAGAAGAAGAGGATGCATGCTTGGTTGTCGCCCCGAAAAGCTCTTCGGTTGCTCTCTTGAGGCTCTGTTTGCAGGGTGTCTTCAAGAACTTGCTACTGGATCTCACCAAAACAGTGCTGAGGAGTGCACCAATGGCCTGCTGGCCATGAATGGTTGCTGCTGACCCTCCTGTCAGCTAAGGATGTGCAGTGCCAGCCACATATGAAGAGGTGCCTTCCATTAATGAAGAACTGCTGGCCACTGGTGTGCTGTGACACCAAGTTGCAACAGAGCACAAAACAGAGGAAATGGAGGGTCTCCTAAGGGTATGTACGTACTATGCCTCTCCATATCACCTCAAAACATCAAGGGAGAGGCACCGTTGGATCCAAAACCATCAATCAAGCATCTCAATGCATGATGGTCAAAGATCCAACATGTACAAATTCAATAAATGCATGACAAACAAGACACTTAGACCATCTCCTTATCATGAGAAATCAAAGGCAATGGAGACCAAGGGAGATTGGCTCACTTCATCACTTCAAGTATGAAATGAACTAATCCACCTTGTGTTCAACACAACATCCGATTGAACACAATGCAAAGCAAGCAACATGACATGCAAACAACATGCCAATCTTGGCATGAAATGCAAGACTCTAACATGCAAACACTCACGCACAACATGCTAGAATACTTAAGCATTAAAAGCTAGTGAAAGACACAACACTAGAATCATGCAAAGCAATGCTCGATGGACTAAACCAACACCAAACAGACCCCATGCATGCCAAAACAGTGACAAAATCTTGCTGGAAATGAAGCACCAAAAGCTACAACAACATGCTCATGCATTGGCTCGCAAGCTAGGCATTAAACACAACTCTCAAACACAATCAAAGAGTGATATGCATGAGAATATGGCAATGCTATATGCTTTGAAATCAAGTGTTAAATGATCCCAAATCATCCAAATATCTCAAATAAGGCATGCTAGAGGGCTCAAAACTCAAGACTAGCTAAGGCATTTGCACCATAGCCATATCAAGCAAGCCTCAAAGGACCAAGATTACTCAAAACAGTCCTAAAACATGTCAAAATAAGGCCAAAAACATGCTTGAACATAGCCAACATATGCTAGAATAAAAGGCCAAAACACCAAGTAAGCTAGGCCAATGAGCATGATTACACTACAAGTGTAAGAAGCAAATGAGGGACGCTTTAACCAACCAAAAATAGAGTTGTATCATGGCAAAATAAGACCAAAAACACACTGAGATGATAGCCCAAAAGCTTAGGCAAGCTTGCATACAAATTAGCCCATGATCAAGACATAAGACACAACTCTCTAAAAGCATTGAAAGTGTGAAACACGTGAGAGTATGACTACACTACACACACTGAAATCATGTGAGCAATGAGGTCAAAGCATGCACACAACTCAAGTAAAGCATGCTAGATACTTTGAAACTCAAAACTAGTGAGCAAGATTGCACTATGGCTATACAAAGCAAGTTCCAAATGATCAAGACCACCCAAAACAGAGCTATGACATGTCAAAATATAAGTAAAAGCTTGCTGGAATGGAGCCAAAACATGCTAGGATGGTAGGCCAAAGTGGCAAGCATGTAAGGCTAAAAGGCAGGATTATACTACAAGTGTAAAAAGCATGCATGAGGTGACCTAACCAGGCCAAAACAGTGTTATGCCATGCTAAAATAAAGCCAAAAATAAGCTGAGAACAAGCCAACACATGCTAGAAAAATATGCTCAATCATTAGGCCAACAAGGCATGCAACCAAGAAGCAAGGAGGGGAGGTCACCTCCACCCCACTTTGGACCTCAAAACAACATTTCTACCATTGAAAATTCACTGGATTTTAGTGGTTAAAAGGCCAAACAAAAGTTGCCTCAAAGGCCTTAAAAGATGGCACCTAGCTCAAGCAAATAAGGCACACAAGGGGGTGAAACACCCCCAACACCAAAGAGACCTCAAACAACCATTTTAAACACTTGAAAATAAAGCTTTTTGTAGTTAACAACCAAGCCTAAAATAGCATGCAAGGAGGGCTAACATGGTATACAAAAATATACCTAAAAGAGGAACATGCTCACCTTTGAAGTACAACAGCAAAACATGTCTTTTTCTGAGCCAAAACCAGCCTTTTGAGTTCCAAACAAACCTCCAAAAGTCTCAGCTCCAAGGCAGTGGTGGTTGACTAGGTGTTCCTTTGCAAAAATGTGAAGAAAACACACTTTAAGGCACTATTGAACACAATATAGAGAGAGAGTGAGAATTCCAGAGAGAGGACGAGATTTTTGCTCTCAAAATTTAGAACCTTTGGAAAGGGGGAGGAGCCTCCCCTTATATAGAGCAATGTAATGCAAAGCTTGCTTGACAAGCTTGAAAGGGCCTCCATCCCTCTGTACACGTGTATGGAGGATGGCTCAGTGAAAAACAGCTGGCTTAAAAGATCTGAAATAATATCTGTTGAAACAAGGTGTCCTGCCGGCCATCAGTGGTGGCCGGCAGTGCCTCATTGATGGCCGGCAGGCCTTATCAATGGCCGGTAGGGCCAAATTCATGCTCGGCAGCCCCTTTCCCATGGCCGGTAGGCCATCACAAACAACAATATGGAGGGACCAAGGCATGGTCCAAAAATGAGACAAAATGGAAATAGGGTTTGGAAAGAGCAAACCTGGCATTCCGTCGCGAAAGTTGAGTGCTCAGCTAGCAATCAAACTTGTAATCGGATGTACCAGCAAGCACATCCAAGTCTTGAGGATGGTAAAAAATGGGGTGTCTACAGTTGCCCTTCTTTGACAGAACTCAGAAGTCATGAAATGACGGGAGTGAAGGTCAAAGCCTAGAGACGACCCATTTTTAACAAGGCCGAAGACTTAGACAAACAGGCAAGATAACAAAAAGATGCGCTCGCAGGTAGGGGCAAAATGCAAATGACATGCACAATGCACAATGCAGAACATAACTTATGATTATGCACAGAGGACTGTAATGAAACATCTAGATGCAAAGGTTATGCAAAGCAATGCTACAACAAACTCATACATAAACAAGTAAGAATACATGCCACGCATGGGAATTACAGACCGAACTACATTTCATGCAGAAAGGATGTAAGAAAATTATACAATCTTAGCGAACGTGTGATAGATACACGTAGTGAGCGTGTGTGATAGATACACAAAGAGAACATGTGATAGATACACAAAGCGAGCATATGTGATAGATACATAAAGTGAGCAAAGTGTGTTAGATACATTAAGTGAAGGAAGTGTGATAGATACACTAAATGAGCATGTGTGATAGATACACAAAGCGAACATGTGCGATAGATACACAAAGTGAAGAAAGTGTGATAGATACACTAAACGAGCATGTGTGATAGATACACAAAGTGAATATGTGCGATAGATACACAAAGTGTGATAGATACACTAAGTGAACAAAGTGTAATAGATACACTAAACGAATATGTGTGATAGATACACAAAGCGAACGTGTGATAGATACACAAAGTGAACAAAGTGTGATAGATACACTAAATGAACAAAGTGTGATAGATACACTAAACGAATATGTGCGATAGATACACAAAGCGAACGTGCGATAGATACACAAAGTGAACAAAGTGTGATAGATACACTAAGTGAACGAAGTGTGATAGATACACTAAACGAATATGTGCGATAGATACACAAAGCGAATGTGTGATAGATACACAAAGTGAACAAAGTGTGATAGATACACTAAGTGAACGAAGTATGATAGATACACTAAACGAACATGTGTGATAGATACACAAAGTGAAGAAAGTGTGATAGATACACTAAGTGAGCATTCTTAAACGGAACTTCTCTGAATGAACCGCACATCCAATATCGCCTGGTTGTGCCAGTGTTAAATGAACAGTACATATAATATCGTGCCTGTACAAAAGAGAACTTTGACATGTACAATATAGTAGAAACCCATGTTCAACGTTATATCAAGATATCACTTCAAGATAAGATATATACGTGTATATGCATGGTGTAAACGAAAAGATGCAAAACAATGCAAGTGAAGAGGTACACAGCAATGCAAGTGGAACAAGCATAGCAATGCAAGGGTTCAAAATGCACATTCAATGTAACAACAAAGCAATTTATACCCTTTTGCGGCGACCAAAGCGCGTATGAAAGAGGACACTCAACGGTAGCTTCCAATTTACCTATCGGCGAGTTATAACATGTTAAAAAGGATACACCTTGCATGTGTTTGATGAGTGATGGCCATTGCGCATCATGAACGCCATTCCGAGCTTCCGTGGAGGCACTTTGAATCAAAATTTGCACATAGCTTACATAATTTGGAATCCAATGACACATATCAAAGAAACAGAGGCCTAGGAAGCTTGTAGGACCATGCTGGCTATGGGCGAATGCCGCCGGCCATCTGTGACAAACATCGGCCATCAATGAAGGGGTGCTAGCCATCGATGGCAGATTCGAGCTTTTTGGTCTTTTCGGCCGTGGGTCTTCATATACACTCAAAATCAACCCATTTCCTCACAAGCCCTTACACAAAAAACATTTCCCTTGCTCTCTAGGTGTGCCTTCTCTCTAGATCTAAACAACCTTGAATCGCTAAAACCCCTTTGTTCTCTTCAATTTGAATCGATTAGAATTTGATTATGAGGCCTCTTTCATCATTTCCCCCATTCAAGGATTATTTCCCCCGAGTTTCTCTCAAGGTTAGTTCACTTTTCCTGGGTTTTTGATTTTCTTTGACTTTCCTCTCTCTTAGGGTTTGATTTGTTCAAAGTTTCGCCATTTTGCTAATCTTTTCTCATTTTTGCTCATTTTTGCATCTATCTCAGATGGCTGACGATATCCCGCACGATAGGGGCTTCCCCGCACTCCCTTTGGTAGAGCTTGCCGCGGACTTTGAGGCTAAGTCGGGGGTCGAGCCTCAGCCTTTACCACTAAGAGTATGCCCCTTTGACCCCACGAGGTATCACCTGGAGACTCATATTGTACTAGTGGCGGGAGGCATCCACGCCTTCACTGATTTCGATGAGGACGCGCTAGACGACCTCTTGCTGAGAGAGCCCATGTCTCACTTGTCGGCCATTGCTGTGGAGGTACCAACTATACTTTTCTGCAGTATTACTTTCAACTATTTGCATTTCTTGCACTGTTTTGATCTGATTGCATCACATGCCTTGATCTGACTGTATTTCATACATTGCTGCTCTGTATTCAACTGTACTTTACACATCACTACTCTGCATGTACTGTATGTGACTGTACCTTATGCATCACTGCTCTGAATTCAACTGTATTTTCAATACATCACTGATCTGCATTCAACTGTACTTTCAACTATACTTTTGTCACTTGATCTGATTATATCACATGCATTGCCACATGATGGATCTCGTTCCTTTAGAGGTTATGGTGCGACGACAGCTCGGGATCGGTATGATGAGCTTTCTGCGAGGGTCCGCCAGATCATAGATGGGACCGGCTTCGGCCTATTCTACTCCAGCTTGACACGGGTCATAGCGAGTTGTCCTCTCCTAGGGGGCTCTTGTGGAGAGGTGGTAGGACACCACCGACTCTTTCCACTTTTCCTTGATGGGAGAGATGACGATGACACTCTTCGACTTTGCCATGATCACTGGCCTGGGCGTAGGAGGTGACCCGATTCCTCTCGATCCCGACATGGGAGAGTGGGTGGCCGTATGGGATACACTACTTCGAGCGCGTCCACCGACACTTCGAGTAGGCATGGTCTGGTATACTTGGTTCGAGGAGCACTACAGAGGGGAGAATCCCAAGATTGATGAGGAAGTGGAGCAGTACGCCAGGGGCTTCCTCCTGTTCCTTTTCGGTACCACCTTGTTTTCGAATAGGTGGAATACCATGGGTTTATACTTCCTGAGCTCCCTGGTGGTGCTCCAGTAGGTCCATTTCTATAATTAGGGTGTAGCCAGCCTTACCACTTTGTATGGATACATGAGCTCGACCTCTCGGATGTGTGGGACCCTGATCGGTGGCTACTTGCGCGCTTGGAAGGTACACAACTTTGTTTCCTCTTTTCATCATTTGCTTAGCATTTTCTGCTTTCACTTTGTTCAACACTTGTACTTTCTGCATTCTCTGTATCTGCTCTGGCACTGTATGCTTTCTGCTTTGCATTTTCTGTACACCATACATATTGCACATTGCACACCATACACTGTATACACAAAGTCTAATCTCTACTCTAGACCTGCACTCTTTATGCATTGTACTGCGTTCTGCTTTCTGCATGTTTTATACTCTGTTCATACACTGTATTGATCACATCTTCCTTACAGCTGTGGGTGTACGCATACTTCCCGACACTTGCTCTGGAGCCTGTGGAGGAGATGCCAGCGACAGTCCCATTCTCTGATGTATACGACGGCCAGCTCCGTCGTAGGACTTGAGAGAGCTTTGTGTTCTTCCGGTAATACTTTGACTCGGTCACGCCGCGCGAGGTAATTCCGCAATGAAATTATTTTAATTAACTTGATGCACCCACATTAGTTATTTGACGATTGATCATCTTGTTCGTTCTCTTTTCCTCAGATCACGTAGCAGCCGTGGGATGCGATATCGTCAGGACTCCGAGATCAGTACAACGCTGCCCGGATTGTCTCTCGCTACCACATCCTCTTCGAGGGCCCTGTCACACCCCAAACCCGCCCCTAAAGTTTGGGCATGATCACTTCCGAAACGGACATCAAATTCGTTATGTATAACATATGGGGCCTGAACGGAAGCAATTAACAACATAAACAGTATCCATTGAGCTATCACTAATATGCCAGGATCACAAACATTACATCAGATAAACATCCATACTATGAACATACATATGAGAGACAGTTATGTGCATACATATATATAGGCCCAGCCCCATGAATGGGCGTGTAACAAAAGCATTGGTAAAAGAGGGTTTCACATATTTCATGACATTGGATAGGAAATTAGAGCACAAAGCTAAAAGCTTGGCAAGACTTCTACAAAAATGAATGAGCTTCGTTTGAGTGCATGGACGCATTGAAGTTAACCAAAAGAGAAACGGACGTGATGGGCTAGGACTGACCTCCAGGTTGATTACGTACAGAGACAGACATAACACGGAGTGAGCGAGGCTCAGTGAATAACAGTACTTAAATGATTCAATAAATAAACCTGAATTGTAGCGTATGCAAGTGTAGGAATCATATGGTTAATCTTATTTTGTAAATACTTTCAGAATGGCCTTAGGCCCAATAGATTTTACAGATTGGCCTTATGCCCAACAGATCTTACAGATCGGCCTTAGGTCAAGATATCAACAGAGCAGACTAGTCTCAGAGTCATACGAATGTACACAGATTCTTCCAAACGTTCACATAAGTTAACACAGTTGACTTGTGTAGACACCCCATTTTTGACCGTCCTCAAGACTTGGACGTCATCGTTTGAACACTCGATGATCATTCCTGTTTATGTTCATCTTGAGTTCTCGGAGGTTTCGGCTACGCGCCTTGCCTCAAGACCTTTCAACTTGTTTGTTTTGTGTTTGGTTTTTGCATCAAACACTTGTTGTTTTGCTTTTGAGGGTGGGAAATAGCTTGTAGGCCATCCCCACACCTCACCGGCCATGGCTTGAGGCCACCGGCCTTGTTTCCTTGCCACCGGCCACTGGTGATGGCCGGTTGGCACTATTGATGGTCGGTCGGCACATTTTGTGGTCGATCGGCCAACTTTGTTGGCCGATTAGGCACTTTTCCAGGCCGAGACCTTTTCTTGAGGGGGTTTGAACCTTTTGAACCCCCTATTTTAGCTTCTTGAGGAAGCTTGAACCTTTTGAACCCTTGGTTTTAGCTTCTTGAAGAAACTTGAACCTTTTAAACCCTTGGTTTTAGCTTCTTGAGGAAGCTTGAACCTTTTGAATCTTTGTTCTAAGCTTCTCCAAGAAGCTTGAACCCTTTATCTAGCTTCTCCAAGAAACTTGGCCCTTTTGCCTAACTTCTCCAAGAAGCTTGGCCTTCTTGGCCCTTTTGCTCCAAGCTTCTAAGAAGCTTGGCCTCTTCTTCCTCTATAAAAGAAGAGCTCCTCTCCCATTGCAAGGGTTTCAAGAAATTTGTCTAAGGCAAAAACCATACATTTCCCTCTATATCTCTACATTTCAAGCTCCAAAGTCCATAGTTCTTGGCCCTTTTGCACACCAACTCTTGGCCTAACATCTCCATCATCAACCTAAGGATCTTGGATGCCATTTTTAGAGGCTAAGGAACTGTTTTGTTGGACCAAGAAGCTGCTGTCCCCTTTTGGCTTCAAGGGTAATCTCTTTTTCCTCTTTATTCCCCGTTTTGCATACACTTTTAGCCTATCTTGCAAGCATATTTGGGCTTTGTCATAAACTGAAAAAAGTCTTATTTTGAGCTCCTTTTTAAGTTTGTTTAAGATCACTTTTGTGTTTGGGGTTGTCTACCCGCTCTTAGGCCTTGTTTGGCCTCATTTTTGTGCTATTTTGGTGAGCTTCGGGACCATCTTGTTTGGGCCTCCTCACCACTGAAATCTTGAGGGATTTCAGTGGTGAGGATGGTGGCTTAAGGTCCTAAGAAGGAGAGGGCCATCAACTCTCCTTGTTGTCTTCAATTTTGGCCATTTTAGCCTCATGTGTGAGCACCATTTTTAAGTTCATGTTGGCCATGTCTTAAGTGTTATTTGTGCTTATTTTATCATGATATAGCACTATTTTTAATTGTTTTAGACACACTATGCATGCTTAGCATACTTGTTTTGTAATGCCATGAAATTGCCTTAACATGTATCTAGCATTTAGACCACTATGCTTGCTTGTTTTGGCTTAGCTTTGAGAAGCTTTTGTGCATGTTTTGATGTGCTTAAGGTTTGTCTTTGGTCATTTGGGTCGTCCATGATTTGCTTTGTATAGCTACCATGTAATCCCCCTTATGAGCTTTGAGTGTTGACCCCTCTAGCATGCTTTACTTGCACTATTTCAGTGGTTTAGAACCATTGGCCATGTCATTTCAGTCCTCATGGTATGCTTGTATGCTTGCATTTGATGCCTCGTTCATGCTTTAAGAGGTTGGTGTTTCATGCTCCATGTTTGTGCCATTGTGTATGCCTTTAGGATTAGATCATTTAGATGCCATTTAAGTGGTTTTTGGGGCTTACTTTTGCATGATTTGGGACTGTTTTGGTCCACTTTGGTCATTTGCTTCATGTGTCACATGATCATAGTTTAAGTCCTTGGGCTTGGTTGCATGCCTTGTTTGCATTAGTAGGTTGATTTGGCATCATTTTCTACATGATTTTCAGAGCTTACATTGCATGCCTTTAGTCCCATGTTTGGTCTATTTTAAGTGTGCTTAAAAGTTGCTTCTATATGCCTAAGTGTTGGACTATATGTACATGTATGTTTGTATGTCATTTTGCCTTCATTTCCATAACACTTGGCCACTGTTTTGGGCTTACTATAGAGTTGCCCAAATTAGTTTAAGTCCACTCTTTACATGTTGCTACATGTCTTACACTTTGCATGCTTTGATTGCATCATGTCATGCATGTCCATTAACGTACATACTTGTTGATTGCTTGCTTGTTTGCATTGCCATGTTGCATACTTAGTTCATATGCTTAGGTTGCATTTGGCATGCATGCTTTGCCTCTTGAATTGATTATGATAGACGTTGAGCCCATTTGTTTGTTTGGTTTGCATTATATTTGAAATCAAAATGCACAACTTGGCTTTTTGGGCCATCACGCATCGAAATGCGCAATTGGTGGTCTGAGAATCAAGGACCATACCTCTTTGAGTCATAAACATGATAAGGGGTGTGGTTGTGCACACATTTGCCTGAAATGCATTGCCATGCCATGTTTTGCCCTCTACTGCTGTCAAAACAAGTTCTACAGGAAGATATGGCCGATCGACTACATACAGTGTTGACCGACCATGCATGGATAGCCGAGAGCTAAATGGATGGTCGATGACCATCTTGCCATGGCCGGTGATGATTCCACTTGGTCGGTGGTGTTCCACAGTGTCCAGAGAGTGTTCCTTGGGAATTGTACAATTTTCAGAGGAGCAGAGCAGGGAAAACAGAGGCAGCTTGTGTATGGCGTTGGATTTCCGGGCGAAGCCAATCCGAGCACGCGTGCATCCCTCTTCCCGGGGCCTTTTACTGCTTTCCTTAGCTTAATTAATTTGTTAATTAATTAGGTGGTCTGTAAATTATTTAAATTGTATTATTCTTTTGGTCCCTCCAAGCGAGGGCGTATCTGTAATAAGTGTGGGTGCATGTGTGCATGTCTTCCAACCCCCATTTCTTTCTCCCTTTTACTTACCTGCTTTTAATAGTTAGTATTAGGTCATATTTAATTTAGCATACTTTATGCTATGCATGTGTGCATCCATACATTTGTCTTGCATACACCAGGCTCGGCGCATCATACTAACTGCATTGTATTTCAATTCCAAGTTGAATACGTGTTAGTTGTCATATTTCACATGCCATCCATAGATTAGCCGAGCCTATTCTAGCTGCATCTTGCATGTGTTGCATTAGCCATCTTAACATGAACTAGGATCATACATATGATTACTAACTAGTTTTTGTTTTGGCTTGGAGTACTAGGTAAGCTTTTATGCTTTAGCATACTGCATGCGTGTGAGTGTTGTCATAATAGCATGATTACCATGAGGCTAGCTGCTTATGTGATATAACTGCTTGAATGCCTGTAGGTGAATATTGAGTTATTTAAATTGGAACAATACATTGAATGCGAGTCTTAAGTCCATTTGAGAGTGGCAAAATGATATTTTCTAAGCCCACACGAAGGTGGCAAAATCTGCATCTTAGCCTACTTGTGGGTAGCACTATCAAACCATTTTCAAATAAACAAACATGAAATGTTTTGTTCCAATTTAAGCGACTTAGTCTATACTTGTTTGCTGTGCGCATCACATAGTAAATCTAGGCTAATAACCGGAATAAGAACGCGTAACGTTTTCAAAACAAGATATCATGGTTAGTAGAGGCCGATCTTTGATCGGGCGAGCGGGGGTGCTCATAGCTGACCTTCTCCAATCGTACCCAAGTTCCCGAGCCGAGGCAACTTCGGTGATGACAGACATGTGGCCTTAGGCAATGAGTCAGGGTTTCCTAAATTCCCCCATAAAAAATATTTAGGTGGCGACTCTGTATCTGGCAAAGCATTCCATGTTTGGCACTTCTTTACAAAAAATCTATTTTAAAAAACGATTTGCCAGATTTAGACTCTTTGGTTCAGATTAAGAACCGTGACAATTTGAGTCCGAACTGTAGGGTGAGGCCCTCACGCGGGGCCCGTCTATAACTTGCGATTAACAGAGTGCTAATAATAATCATTAGCGATAAGTAAAGTGTACTACTACAGTACTATTACCCACAGTGCTGTGGTGGAGTGGTAGTTCCTTTCGGTATGTGCCCTACATACACACGTAGATCAAGAATTAGTTCGTTTTTTTTTTAAACAATACCTGATTCATTTCACTTCGAATGAATTTGTAACCATTTAAGAGCATCAAATAATTATTTTAATAATATCAGAGGGTCAACCAAGGAAAGCGGAGCGGACAAAATTTTTCGATATGGGCTGCATATGGGGCAGTCCCCTCCGCATGTGCGGAAAGGTGGGCCGCACGTGCGGTAATCCTCCCCCGTACGTGCGGTAATTTCAGAATGCTATCTTCAATTTTCTCTTGTTTTTTGCACGTGCGGCTGTAAGCCCTGCACGTGCGGTGGTGCTCCCGCACGTGCGGCCATGACCTCCGCACGTGTGGTCGTTACCCCTGTTTTGTGCAATCCGAAGCAAAACATTTCCACAACTTGGTAGGCACATAATAAGGCACAAAATAGGGAAAATTAATGCAATATAATGGCTCAACATCACAGTAACATGGATCACAAGTGTATAATGCCACCATAACCATGAGTCACAAGCTCAATTAAGTTGATCCTTTTCAATTTCATAAACATAACTCAATGCTCTTAAACATACAAACAATATAGATATACAAACATGTAATTTCAACACGAGAATTCAAAGCATAAGTGACAATTCTTTCATATAACCCAATTTACTTCCAAACCAACTAAATGCTAAGAATACTTTCCAATAGAACAATTACCACACACTTGATCTCAATTACAAACCCTAGATTGCATGAAGGTAAGGGAAATTCTTACTATATTTAAGAAGGGTTCAAGAAGAGGTTATTTAAGGGGGTTCATACATACCTTGGCTCAAATCTCTACAAGCCCTCTCAATTTTCCCAATCTTCTTCCTTGAAGAACTTCTCCTCTTTCTCTCAAACTCTCTCTCTCTCTCTCTCTCTCTCTCTCTCTCTCACATGAGATATTTTGAGTTAAGAATTACTTAGTCAAATGTCTAAGGGAACAAGTATTTATAAAAAGGTGAATAAAGACAAAAATCAATCAGTTTAATAATTCCAAATCAAATTTTTACAGAAAATCATATTATGATCTAAAAATCATGCTGAGCTCAAATATAAAGTCAATTTCGGATTATCAAGCCTCTAAGGCTTTCAATTTCTGATCTGAACGTCATAAGTGTAATAGATATTTCTCTTAGTAGACAGATATTAATCTCTAATCATAAGATTCGCTTAATTAAACTTAATTTCACATGAAATTTCACAATAAGCATATAAATGCACAGAATAGCGGACTGAAAGCATACCAGAAAACATGTACGAGGGTTGGGTTATTACACTCTCCCCCCCTTAAATAAGTTTGGTCCCTCAAACTTGTTTTACCTTAGGATAGGAACAGATGCCGATACTGGTGTTACATTTCCTCTTCTTTTTCCCAAGTAGCTTCGGTCCCATAATGTTCTTGCCATTCAATTTTCACCATAGGGATTTCCCGATTCCGTAGGTGTTTCACTTGCCGATCCAGAATCCGAATTGGTTTCTCTTCAAACGTCAACTTATCATCCAGAACGATTTGGTGGTAATCAATGACATGAGATGGATCCGGAAGATACCCTCGAAGCATAGATACATGGAATACATTATGTACTTGACTCATACCAGGTGGAAGAGTGACTCGGTAAGCTATATACACACGTAGATGAAACCCGACCCTCTAAGGGGGGGAGAGTGTAATAACCCGATGTCAAGACCCAAACCCGCCCCTATGGGTTTAGCACCGTAACCGGCCAGTAATCCGAGATTACTGAAGGCCTGCTTAACGGTAATACAGTAAAACAGAGTACAGGGGCATGGCAGAAGCCAAAACAGTAAATAAGCAATGTCCAATGAGCTGTGACAGTCTGTATGCAAAAAGACTTTTCATACATATATGCAGTCGGTGACAGAACAGTATGTACATATATACAATCATTCAAAACAGGGACTTAATTCCTATTAAACAGTGCAGTAACAGTCTATACAGATACAATACGGTTACAGAGACAGACGGGGGAGATTAAAACACCCCTAAGCCAAAGCTTGGCAGGCTCGGAACCTCGCAGTGAGGCACAATGGTTGGCTTGACAAAACTGGAGTTTACCCTGACGCTTCTAGCATTGGTCCAATGCCTGTACACCTACATATATATATGAGCAGTGAGCTAAAGCCTAGTGAATAACATAATGCGTAAAGAGGTTTAGAATGAATGTCCTTACAGTAATGAAAATAGTTCATTAAATCAATACATCAGTTGTTCAGTACAGTAAACAGTCATATGTGGTACATCCATTAGCATAACAGTAAACAGTAGGTCTTAAAAGACCAACAGTAAATGATGGCCATCAATCAGTAAACAGTAGTGGTTCCAACGAGGAACCAACAGAGATCTCTGTAACAGTAACAGTTAGTAACAGTAGTAGCTAAGGATGCCACAATACAGTTCAGATTATAGGATATACATTCATTCAGTTAACAATATCAGTTCAGAAAGCAGTACAGTTCAGTTGTTCAGAAGATAATCATTTTGAATATATCTTTACACAGTTGTTACTCATAGAGTTCTGGGTTACAGTAGGCTAGAGTGTCTCCTCTGAAAGCCAACCCTACACAGTTACAGATTGAACACACACTAAGCTACACAGTTGGGAAAGATGATAACTTAATCCATAATTTGCCTCGGTGTGCTCTGCATCTATATCCTCATTAAGATGTCTTAAACTAGGCCTAAGAATGCCTAAGATGGGATGATGATGCAAATATGTATTCAGAAAACATTTTCAAAATTTTCAAAAAAATAAAGTCCCACCCGAGCGCAGGTTTCCCCGCTCAAGCGGACATGCAGACAACGGTTCCCGCTCGAGCGTCACTTCCCACGCTCGAGCGGACATGCAAACTGTCAAAAGTGCTGGATGCTCAAAAATCACGCTCGATTGGGCGCTCGATAGCCGCTCGATCGCAAGACACAAGGTCCCGCTCGAGCGCCAATTACCCCGCTCGAGCGGACTATAAAACAGTGCAAAGTACTGGATGCTCGAATTCTCCGCTCGAGCGCCAATTCCCTCGCTCGAGCGGAAGACCAAAATCTGGAAAATCCAGATTTGAGCTCCAAGTTCAAAATCAAGTTTAGATGCAAAATTTTCGATCCTCTTGGGCCAATTTTCTGGAAAACTCTTGTAAACTCATAAAATAACATGATTCGAAGCTCAATTTGAGAAATCAAAGCCCAAGGGTGTCTAATTAAATCCATTTTCAAACCCAAATTTCATGAACATGCTACAAACATGACATGAAAGAGTTTAATTCAATCCAAAGCTTCAATACATGCTCTAATGAGCCAATTCTTTGCAAAACAAGATGAGATCATGGTCTATTCTCAAAATATGGACATGCATGTGAGGAAACATGAACTATAACCTCAAAACTCTTCAATATACACATGCATGCATGGAATGAGCTTCAATTCAACATGCTAGAACCAAATCATGCCTTAGCTCTACAATTTGACATGAATCATGCAAGAATAAACTCAAATACACAATGAAGAGGGTCAAAGATCTACCTTAGGTCTCCAAATGCAAGTCTAGATGCTCAATTGACAATCTACACTTCAATTTCTTCAATATCACCAAGTAATGTTTAGATGAAACAATCTTCTATGTCCCTCTCTCACTATGGTCGGCTAGAACTCTCAAATATGGCTGAGGAAATGTCTTGTGCAATGCAAGATTGGGTCTCTCAATGTTTGGTATAGTGGTCCACTATGGGGTAGTTTGGTAATTAAGGCCAACTCTTGAAATTAGCTTATTTTAATCTAATTTAATCATATCAAATCACATTTCAGATAAATATGTCATAAAATCACATAAATTATGATGATCATAAAACATCAATTGATTTCAGATTCGGCCGCCGATAAATCCTTCAATTTGCAGTTTAAACACATAAACATGAACAGATAATCATACAGTCAAACAGATAGAATGCAATTCAAATAGATATATATTCAATCGATTCAGTTAAGATTTCAGTCAGTCAATTTAGTAACTCAATCAGTTCAATTATCAATGATAATCAGTCCCAATTTAGCAGTAATCAACAGTTTATCGGTAAACAGTGGTGAGGGTCATTACACCCGACCCTAGTACATATTTTCTGGTATGCCTTCAGTTCTCTATTTTGTGCATTTATATGCTTATTGTGAAATTAAGTTAAATTAAGCGAATCTTATGATTAGAGATTCATATTTATCTATTAAGAGAAATATCTGTTACAATTAAGACGTTCAGATCAGAAATTGAAAGCCTTAGAGGCTTGATAATCCGAAATTGACTTTATATTTGAGCTCAGCATGATTTTTAAATCATAATATGATTTTCTGTAAAAATTTGATTTGGAATGATTAAACTGATTGATTTTTGTCTTTATTCACCTTTTTATAAATACTTGTTCCTTTAGACATTTGACTTAGTAATTCTTAACTCAAAATATCTCCTGAGAGAGAGAGAGAGAGAGAGAGAGAGAGAGAGTTTGAGAGGAAGAGGAGAAGTTCTTCAAGGAAGAAGATTGGGAAAATTGAGAGGGCTTGTAGAGATTTGAGCCAAGGTATGTATGAACCCCCTTAAATAACCTCTTCTTGAACCCTTCTTAAATATAGTAAGAATTTCCCTTACCTTCATGCAATCTAGGGTTTGTAATTGAGATCAAGTGTGTGGTAATTGTTCTATTGGAAAGTATTCTTAGCATTTAGTTGTTTTGGAAGTAAATTGGGTTATATGAAAGAATTGTCACTTATGCTTTGAATTCTCATGTTGAAATTACATATTTGTATATCTATATTGTTTGTATGTTTAAGAGCATTGAGGTATGTTTATGAAATTGAAAAGGATCTACTTAATTGAGCTTGTGACTCATGGTTATGGTGGCATTATACACTTGTGATCCATGTTACTGTGATGTTGAGCCATTATATTGCATTAATTTTCCCTATTTTGTGCCTTATTATGTGCCTACCAAGTTGTGGAAATGTTTTGCTTCGGATTGCACAAAACAGGGGTAACGACTGCACGTGCGGAGATCATGGCTACACGTGCGGGAGCACCACCGCACGTGTGGGAGCACCACCGCACGTGAAAGGCTCACAGCTGCAAGTGCAGAAAACAAGAGAAAATTGAAGATAGCATTCTAAAATTACCGTACGTGCGGCCCACCTTTCCGCACGTGCAGAGGGGACTGCCACACGTGCGGCCCATGCCGAAAAATTTCATCCGCTCCGCTTTCCTTGTTTGACCCTCTGATATTATTAAAAATTTCAACCACTACCACCACCGGTACCTCCGCCTGTGGTACAAGATTTCCATGCTGAGGACTGGACTATTACACTCACGAGGGAATTTAAGAAGATGAAGCCGCCATCATTCAAAGGAGGAATAGAACCAATGAAGGCTGAAGCGTGGGTGTTGGGGATAGAAAAACTGTTTGAAGTTTTTCCTTGTACCGAAGCCCAAAAAGTGAGACTTGCTGCCTTCACTCTTGAAGACGAAGCATGGAGGTGGTGGATGCTTACGAGAACTGTGCACCCAAGATTAACGTGGGAAAGATTTTTGGAACTATTTTATGATAAGTACTTTCCCCAAAGTATGCGAGATAAGAAGGTGATAGAATTTGAAACTCTCAGACAAGGAAACAAGACCGTTGCGGAGTATGAAGCCTAATTTGCAGAACTAGCCCGGTTTGCACCGCATATGGTGGATACGGATTATAAGGAAGCATGGAAATTTGAAGGGGGACTACAGACTGCTATCCTTGACCGAGTCAACATGTTGAAGTTACCCACCTATGTTGATGTGTTGGAGAGGGCTGTTATAGCGGAGGGAAACATTACTGCTCAGAATCGGATTTTTGAGTGGAAAGGAAAGAGGCAGAATATTCAATTGTTGAAGGGGTCAGCCACTCCACCAAACAAGAAATAAAATTCGGGGGCCTCTAGTACTTCTACCCCTACGCAAGATTCAACTCTTGTTTGGTCGGAATATGGAAAGAAACATCGTGGGACTTGCTATTGGCTGTCTGGAGCCTGTTTTAGGTGTGGAAAAACGGGTCATCTGGTAAAGGATTGTCCTCAAAGGAATCAACAAAATGGAAATAGGGCTGCTACAAGTTCAGCAGGGTCTACACCAGCTCCCAACACCAAGTCAGCTGCCAAGCCTGTTAACAATAAAGACACCGTGAGACAAGGAAGAGTGTTTGCATTAGTTTCGGGAGATGTGCAAAATGCTGCAACAGTGGTGACAGGTACATTTATTGTTCACGGTCATTCTGCTCATGTATTGTTTGATTCTGACTCTACCCATTCGTTTGTGTTAAAACTATTTGCTCAAAATTTAGATAGATCTGAGGAAGTATTATCTTACATGCTATGTGTGTCTTCACCTTTAGGAGACTTTATGATCTGTACTTCTATATATTTTGCTTGTGAACTCCTAATTGGGGATATCCGGGTATATGCCAACTTATTGCCTCTTGACATGACTCACTTCGATATTATTTTGGGAATGGACTGGTTGAGTGAATATTGTGCAATTATTGATTGTCTAACTAAGCAAATCAGTTTCCGTCCTCCGGGACAATCAGAATTTACCTTTCAGGGGCGTGGAGTAACTTCGCCACCCTATTTAATTTCTGCAATGAAGGCATGTAAACTGCTACACAAAGGATGTCAGGGTTATTTATATAGTGTTTTGGAAGGGCAAGCGATAAATGGGAATACGGATATGATTCCAATTGTCTGTGAATTTTCGGATGTTTTCCTGGAAGAGTTACCAGGGGAGTTAGTGGACCATGAGATTGAATTTACGATTGAAGTGGTGCCAGGAACTCAACCCATTTCTCAAACTCCATATAGAATGTCACCAGTTGAGATGAAGGAATTAAAGGTTCAGTTGCAAGATTTACTTGATAAGGGGTTCATTTACCCGAGTGTTTCTCCTTGGGGTGCACCAGTTTTGTTTGTGAAAAAAAAAGATGGAACACTTCGACCATTCAAATACAACTCCGTTTTGAGTCAGTTGAGTAAGTGGTACAGCGATTTTGGAGAAATCTTGAACAAACCTCCTGTAGTACCCGACTAATCCCAGGAAACTACGCACCTCAGTTACATTGGTAGGGGTTGGCCAACTCACGATTGCCTCAATTTTGTGTGGGTCAACAGAAACTCCTTCCTTCGTTACCACATGCCCCAAGAATGCTACCTCATGTAGCCAGAATTCACATTTCTTCAGCTTTGCATACAATTTCCTTTCTCGAAGTGTTTGGAAAATTAAACGAAGATGATTCTCATGAGCTTTTGCATTCTTCGAGTAAATAAGGATGTCATCGATAAATACCACTACAAACTCATCCAGATAAGGCTTAAAGACACGATTCATCAAATCCATAAACGTTGCTGGAGTGTTAGTAACTCCAAAGGGCATAACCAGAAATTCATAATGACCGTATCGGGTTCGAAAAACTGTCTTCTCCACGTCATTAGCTTTGACCTTCAGTTGGTGGTATCCGGACCGTAAGTCAATTTTAGAAAAGACCTGTGCCCCTTGTAGCTGGTCAAATAAATCATTGATCCGAGGCAATGGGTACTTATTCTTGATCGTTACTTTGTTAAGTTCCCTGTAATCTATGCATAATCGGAGTGTTCCATCTTTCTTTTTTACAAACAGAACTGGTGCACCCCAAGGAGAAATACTCGGGCGAATGAACCCCTTATCAAGTAAATCTTGCAACTGAACCTTTAATTCCTTCATCTCAACTGGTGACATTCTATACGGAGTCTTAGAAATGGGTTGAGTTCCTGGCATCACTTCAATCGTAAATTCAATCTCACGGTCCACTAACTCCCCTGGTAACTTTTCTGGGAAAACATCCGGAAATTCACAGACAATTGGAATCATATCCGTGTTCCCATTTATCGCTTGCCCTTCCAAAACACTACATAAATAACCCTGACATCCTTTGTGTAGCAGTTTACACGCCTTCATTGCAGAAATTAAATAGGGTGGCGAAGTTACTCCACGCCCCTGAAAGGTAAATTCTGATTGTCTCGGAGGATGGAAACTGATTTGCTTAGTCAGATAGTCAATAATTGCACAATATTCGCTCAACCAGTCCATTCCCAAAATAACATCGAAGTGAGTCATGTCAAGAGGCAATAAGTTGGCATATACCCGGCTATCCCCAATTAGGAGTTCACAAGCAAAAGATATAGAAGTACAGATCATAGAGTCTCTTAAAGGTGAAGACACACATAGCATGTAAGATAATACTTCCTCAGATCTATCTAAATTTTGAGCAAATAGTTTTGACACAAAGGAATGGGTAGAGCTAGAATCAAACAATACATGAGCAGAATGACCGTGAACAATAAATGTACCTGTCACCATTGTTGCAGCATTTTGCACATCTCCCAGAACTAATGCAAACACCCTCCCTTGTCTCGCGGTGCCTTTATTGTTAACAGGCTTGGCAGCTGACTTGGTGTTGGGAGCTGGTGTAGACCCCGCTGAACTTGTAGCAGCCCTATTTCCATTTTGTTGATTCCTTTGAGGACAATCCTTTACCAGATGACCCGTTTTGCCACACCTAAAACATGCTCCAGACAGCCGATAGCAAGTCCCACGGTGTTTCTTTCGACATTCCGAACAAACAGGAGTTGAATCTTGCGTAGGGGTGGAAGTACTAGAGGCCCCCGAATTTTGTTTCTTGTTTGGTGGAGTGGCTGACCCCTTTGACAATTGAATGTTCTGCCTCACTCCTTTCCACTTGGAAATCCGATTCTAGCAGCAATGTTTCCCTCCGCTATAATAGCCCTCTCCAACACATCAACATAGGTGGGTAACTTCAACATGTTGACTCGGTCAAGGATAGCAGTCCGTAATCCCCCCTCAAATTTTCGAGCTTTCTTATAATCCGTATCCACCATATGCGGTGCAAACTGAGCTAGTTTTGCAAATTGGGCTTCATACTCCGTAACGGTCTTGTTTCCTTGTCTGAGAGTTTCAAATTCTACCACCTTCTTATCTCGCATACTTTGGGGAAAGTAGTTATCATGAAATAATTCCAAAAATCTTTCCTACGTTAATCCTGGGTGCACAGTTCTCATAAGCATCCACCACCTCCGTGCTTCGTCTTCAAGAGTGAAGGCAGCAAGTTGCACTTTTTGGGCTTCGGTACAAGGAAAAACTTCAAACAGTTTTTCTATCCCCAACACCCACGCTTCAGCCTTCATTGGTTCTATTCCTCCTTTGAATGATGGCGGCTTCATCTTCTTAAATTCCCTCGTGAGTGTAATAGTTCAGTCCTCAGCATGGAAATCTTGTACCATAGGTGGAGGTATCGGTGGCGGAGGTACCGGTGGTGGTGGTGGTTGTGGTTGTTGTTGTTGTTGTTGCTGTTGTTGCCGTAAAGTCTTTGCCATTTCCATGATCATTCTTTCCATTCTGTCTAACTGTGCAAAAGTAGAATCTTCCGGGTCATCCGTTCTTGTTCTCACCATATTCTACATGACAATCAATTACAATATACACAAGAGATATACAATGGACATGGATCATAAGCATTGGAGTTGGCAAATATTACATATACAATAACCTTGCCATCAAGCTTTTCATATGCATTCAGAATATTATGCACGATGCCTAAGTCTTTTCTAGACATCCTAAGGCTCAATGGATTCGTGTGTGAGATAGCAACTCGTGCTCTGATACCACTTGTCACGCCCTAAACCCGCCCCTAAAGTTTGGGCACGATCACTTCAGAAACGGACATCAAATTCGTTATGTATAACATATGGGGCCTGAACGGAAGCAATTAACAACATAAACAGTATCCATTGAGCTATCACTAATATGCCAGGATCACAAACATTGCATCAGATAAACAACCATACTATGAACATACATATGAGAGACAGTTATGTGCATACATAGATACAGGCCCAGCCCATGAATGGGCGTGTAACAAAAGCATTGGTAAAAGAGGGTTTCACACATTTCATGACATTGGATAGGAAATTAGAGCACAAAGCTAAAAGCTTGGCAAGACTTCTACAAAAATGAATGAGCTTCGTCTGAGTGCATGGACGCATTGAAGTTAACCAAAAGAGAAACGGATGTGATGGTCTAGGACTGACCTCCAGGTTGATTACCTACAGAGACGGACATAACACAGAGTAAGCGAGGCTCAGTGAATAATAGTACTTAAATGATTCAATAAATAAACTTGAATTGTAGCGTATGCAGGTGTAGGAATCATATGATTAATCTTATTCTGTAAATACTTTCAGAATGGCCTTAGGCCCAACATATTTTACAGATCGGCCTTATGCCTAACAGATCTTACAGATCGGCCTCAGGCCCAGATATCAACAGAGCAGACTAGTCTCAGAGTCATACGAATGTACACAGATTCTTCCAAACGTTCACATAAGTTAACATAGTTAACTTGCAATTAACAGAGTGCTAATAATAATCATTAGCGATAAGTAAAGTGTACTACTACAGTACTATTACCCACAGTGCTGTGGTGGAGCAACAGTTCCTTCCTGTATGTGCCCTACATACACACGTAGTTCAAGAATTAGTTCGTTTTTCTTTTTAAACAATATCTGATTCATTTCGCTTTGAATGAATTTGCAACCATTTTAAGAGCATCAAATAATTATTTTAATAATATCAGAGGGTCAAACAAGGAAAGCGAAGCGGACAAAATTTTTCGACATGGGCCGCACGTGGGGCAGTCCCCTCCGCATGTACTGTAATCCTCCCCCGCACGTCCTGTAATTTCAGAATGCTATCTTCAATTTTCTCTTGTTTTCTGCACGTGCAACTGTGAGCCTTGCACGTGCGGTGGTGCTCCTACACGTGCGGTGGTGCTCCCTCACGTGCGGCCATGATCTTCGCACGTCCGGTCGTTACCCTTGTTTTGTGCAATCCGAAGCAAAACATTTCCACAACTTGGTAGGCACATAATAAGGCACAAAATAGGGAAAATTAATGCAATATAATGGCTTAACATCACGGTAACATGGATCACAAGTGTATAATGCCACCATAACCATGAGTCACAAGCTCAATTAAGTTGATCCTTTTCAATTTCATAAACATAACTCAATGCTCTTAAACATACAAACAATATAGATATACAAACATGTAATTTCAACATGAGAATTCAAAGCATAAGTGACAATTCTTTCATATAACCCAATTTACTTCCAAAACAACTAAATGCTAAGAATACTTTCCAATAGAACAATTACCACACACTTGATCTCAATTACAAACCCTAGATTGCATGAAGGTAAGGGAAATTCTTACTATATTTAAGAAGGGTTCAAGAAGAGGTTATTTAAGGGGGTTCATAGATACCTTGGCTCAAATCTCTACAAGCCCTCTCAATTTTCCCAATCTTCTTCCTTGAAGAACTTCTCCTCTTTCTCTCAAACTCTCTCTCTCTCAGGAGATATTTTGAGTTAAGAATTACTAAGTCAAATGTCTAAGGGAACAAGTATTTATAAAAAGGTGAATAAAGACAAAAATCAATCAGTTTAATAATTCCAAATCAAATTTTTACAAAAAATCATATTATGATCTAAAAATCATGTGAATGAGGCACGTTTCATCACTTTGAGTATGAAACGTCCCTCGTTCCTCGTGTTTTGATTAACGTCCGATCCAAACACAATGCAATGCAACACACATGCAAACAACATGCTCATCTACCAACATGCTAATCTTGACATGTTAAGGTGGTATGCACAAGATTCTAACATGCAAACACTTATGCACAACATACTAGAACACTTAAGCATTAAACACTAGTGAAGGATAGAACACTAGGACCATGCAACACAATGCTCAATGGACTAAACAAACACCAAACAGACCTCATGCATGCGAAAATAGTGGCCAAAATGATCTGAAATGATAACATGAATGGCAACAGAATGATGCTCATGTATTGGCTTACAAACAAGGCATAAAGGTGCAACTCTCAAGAGCACCTAAAGAGTGAAAAACATGGAAGTGTGGCAACACTATATGCTTTGAAATAACATGCCAAATGATGCCAAAACATGAAAATACCTCAAGCCAAGCATGCAAGATACCTCAAAACTCAAAGCTATTCAAGGCTATTGCACTACAAGCATGCATAACAAGCATCATACGACCAAGAAGCCTCAAAACAGAGCTAAAGTGTGTTAAAACATGAGTAAAAACTTGTTGGAGTGGAGACAAAACATGCTAGAATAATGGGCCAAAACACCAAGTATACTAGGCTAGTGAGCAAGGTTTACACTACAAGTGTAAGAAGCATGCAAGAGGTGGCTCTACCAACCAAAATCAAGTTACAACATGCCAAAATAACACCAAAAACATACTGAGATAGAACCAAAATAGGCTAGCATAATAGATCAAAGTATTGAGCACATAAGGCTAAATGGCAAGGTTACACTACAAGTGTAAAAAGCATGCATGAGGTGACTCAACCAAGCCAAATAGAGTTATACCATGCTGAAATAAGGCCAAGAATGGGCTGAGAATAAGCCAACACACGCTAGAAACACATGCTCAATAATTAGACCAACGAGGCAAGCAAACAAGACAAGAGGAGAGGAGACCACCCCCTCTCATTTTGGACCTCAAAACCACAATTCTACCACTGAAAATGCACTGGATTTCAGTGGCTAAAAGGCCAAATAAAGATTGCCTCAAAGGCCTTAAAAGATGGCACCAAGCTCAAGCTAATAAGGCACACAAGAGGGTAGAACACCCTCAATACCAAAGAGGCCTCAAACAACCATTTTAAGCACTTAAAAACAAAGGTTTTTGTAGTTGAAAGCTAAGCCAAAAGAAGCATGCAAAGATGGCTAAACACTTAAGCAAAACAAAGCTTAAAGAGGGTAACTACTCACCCTTGAAGAACAACTTCAAAACCAACAACTTCGGAGGCAAAAACCAACTTTTAGGCTCCAAACAAGATCCTTAAGCACCTCAGCAACAAAGTGATGGTGCTTTACTAGGTGTTGTAGTGCAAAAGTGAAGAGAAAATACACTTTAAGGCACAAACTTGTACAAATATATATATATATATAGAGAGAGAGAAAGAGAGAGAAATATAGATAGAGAGGGATATGTTTAGCCCTAATCCAAAATTTTGGAACCTCTAAAAGGGGAGAGGAGCCTCCCCTCTTATAGAAATCCAAGTCTCAAGCTTGTTAGACAAGCTAGAAACTTGGTGCAATCTCTCCATACACATGTATAGAGGATGCATTCTATGCTCACCAGTTGGCACAGTTGGCAACAAAATATCTGTAAAAGCAAAGAAAAGGGCCTCGGCCAAAGAATATGGCCGACCAGCCATCAGTGAGGCCGACCGGCTACCACTGATGGCCGATGAAAAGAGGGCACGACCGATGGGTTGTAGGGCTGGCCAGCAGGCGACCCCCTTCCCTCAGAAACAAAGCCACAAGCTCTTGGTCCACAACTAAGCACAAAATAGACAAGTTGACAGGCTTCAAGGCAAGACGCACAGCTGGGACCTTAAGGAACTCAAAATGAACACGAGCATGCATGATCATTGAGTGTTCAAACGATGACGTCTAAGTCTTGAGGACGGTCAAAAATGGGGTGTCTACAGTTGCCCCTCTTTGACAGAACTCGAAAGTCATGAGATGACGGGAGTGAATGTCAAAGCCCAGAGATGACCCATTTTTAACAAGGCTGAAGACTTAGACAAACATACAACATAACAATACAGAGATGCACCCGTGGTCTAGGGCAAAATGCAAATGACATGCACAATGCAGAACATAACTTATGATTATGCAAAGCGGGTTGTAAAGAAATATCATGCAATTGTTGTGCAAAGAAATACTACAGCAAACTCGTACATAAGCAAGTAAGTGAACACGCCACGAGCGGGAATTATAGGCCGAACTACATTTCATGCAGGAAGGATGTAAGAAAATTATGCAATCATCACTGCGCTCATGCAGAAAAGACTAGAAGCGACTATCGAGAACACCCAAAGTCTCAAACAAAACAACTAAAACGCGTACCAAATGCGAAAAGAAAAGGGCATCTAAACGCGAGAGGAGAAAGATGACCAAATGCGTGTCAAACACGAAAGGAGAAAGATACTTCCAAACGCGTGTCAAACGCGAGAGGAGAAAGATACTTCCAAACGCGTGTCAAACGCGAGAGGAGAAAGGTACGTCCAAACGCATGTCAAACGCGACAGGAGAAAGATACGTCCAAATGCATGTCAAACGCGAGAGGAGAAAGGTGCATCCAAACGCATGTCAAACGCGAGAGGAGAAAGATACGTCCAAACACATGTCAAACGCGAGAGGAGAAAAGTGCGTCCAAACGCATGTCAAACGCGATAGGAGAAAGGTACGTCCAAACGCATGTCAAATGCGAGAGGAGGAAGGTGCATCCAAACGCATGTCAAATGCGAGAGGAGAAAGGTACGTCCAAACGCATGTCAAACGCAAGAGGAGAAAGGTGCGTCCAAACGCGTGTCAAACGCGAAAGGAGAAAAATACGTCCAAACGCGTATCAAACGCGAGAGGAGAAAGGTACGTCCAAACGCATGTCAAACGCGAGAGGAGAAAGGTAACCGAGAGAGTTTGAGGGAACATGAATGATCTCACCCGGAGTTCCTCTGACTAAAACACATACAACATCGTCTGGTTGTGCCAGCTTCAAATGAACTGTACATACAATATCGTGCCTGCACAAAAAGAAACTTTGACAGGTACAATATAGTAGAAACATATGGTTGACGTTACATCAAGATATAACTTCAATACAAGATAAATGCATGCATATACAATGCGCAAATGAAAAGGTGCATAACAATGCATCTAAAAAGGTGCATAACAATGCAATTGGAACAAGCATAACAATGCAAGTGAAAAGGTGCATAACAATACAAGTGAAGCATGCATAACAATGCAAGAGGGAATGGTGCATAACAATGCAAGTGAAAAGGTGCATAACAATGCAACTGGAACGTGCATGACAATGCAAGTGAAGAGGTGCATAACAATGCAACTGAAGCATGCATAACAATGCAAGTGAAAAGCTGCATAACAATGCAAGTAGAACAGTGCATAACAATGCAAGTGGAACGTGCATAACAATGCAAGTGGAAAGGGTGCATAACAATACAAGTAGAACAGTGCATAACAATGCAAGTGGAATGTGCATAACAATGCAAGTGAAAAGGTGCATGAATATGCACGTGAGACATGCATAGCAAGGCAAGTGCGAGAAATGTACGCTCCATGCAACATTAAGATGTGCATTTCATGCCAGGGTGAGAAGTGCACATTCTATGCAGGCAAGGTTAAAAACGTGCTCCATGCAATGTACATACTCTATACAATGTAAACACGAATACCTATTTGACACAACGCGCATATGTTATGCAAACGTGATGATGCATGTCCGATGCAAAAGTGAAAAAGGCATATAACAAATGCAAACCTCGTGAACGTGATAAGAACACTGTAAAGCCACGCATTGAAAGATAACTTTCGAATCTAGCAATATGCAAAAGGATACGAAAAAGGATACATTTTGTGCACATCGAGTGCCGCACACGGAAAACACAATTCGAGGTCACCACGGAGGTTGCTTAAGCTTCAAAAGGTACACTTTCCTGCACTTTCTTGAGATATGAGGGCATTAATCAATAGAACAACCCCAAACAAGGGCATTGGAGGTCCATCGGCCACAAGAGGGAGCCATCGGCCACCAGATAAGATAATCGGCCAACAAAGTGGCTGGCCGGCCAACAATTTGGCCGATCGGCCAAACATGGTAGATTTGGGGCAGTTTTGACATTTTGCCACGCGTCTTTAAGTATAGGGTTCCAAACCCTATTCTTTCACTTTCTCAAGCCCGAAGCTTCTTCCCCTTGTTCTCTAGGCCAATTTCCTCCTTCGATCCACGCTTTATACACACTTTCAAGCGTTCTACAAACATTCGATTCACGAAACCCTCGAGATTTCAAACACTTTGAACCGATTGAAAAGTGTTTTTGGTGCCTCATTCTTGATTTCCATCACTTGGGATTTGTTTCTCCCAAGTTATCCTTGATCTTCGTGCCCTCTTCCGAGCTTTGACCTTTTCTTCCATTTTTCACCCCTCGGGGTTGACTTTTTGTTGACTTTTGGCATTCTCACCTATTTTCCACATCTTTGACTATTTTCTCATCCTTCTCGAGATGGCAGATGACATTCCACATGATGGGGCTCCTCTGGAGATAGAGATGGATCCCGAGTTCGAGCCTTTGCCGCTCGACATTTGGCCTTTCGACTCGACGACGTATGATCCTGACGTACACGTGTTGCCTCCTGACGGTATTCGCCAGTTCAGGAGATTTGCGCGAGGTGCTCCGGAGGATCTCCTGCTACGCGAGTCAGAGTTACACTTATCCTATGGCGCCGCTGAGGTATGCTCTTCCTCTTTACTTTCTGCAATGTAGGTCATATGTCTTGGATAGCCAATATTACTCTTCATCTGATTAGTCCAAACACACTTGTACATCACATGCCTAGTTCATTCTGAGCACATTCATACATGATACTTCTGTCAACTCGAACATATGTACACACTGCATTTCTATCAATTCTGAACACATGCATACACTGTATTCCTGACACTGCTTTGCATCTATTTATCTTGGACACAGGGAGATTCTCATGCCGTCCGGGGTTATGGAAACAAGATTGCACGAGACTGGTACATGAAGCTACCCGATGATGTTCGCCACATCGTCGATGAGGCCAGTTTTGGTGTATTCTGCATGGGACTCTCGCACCTCACTACGAGTCGGCCTTTTCTAGGCGCCTTAATGGAGAGGTGGTGGGACACCACCGATTCCTTCCACTTTTCTATAGCAGGGGAGATGACGATGACTCCCTTTAACTTCTCCATGCTCACCGGCATAGGAGTAGGGGGTGATTCGATCCCTTTCGACACTGATATGGGCGAGTGGGATACTGCTTAGATTTTTTTGCTAGGGACTCACCCACCTCTCTCCCGACCAGGGATGGTACGATATTCGTGGTTCGCCGACCAGTTTAGGGGGGAGACGCCGACAACCCGCGAGGAGGTCGAGCACTATGCCCGGGGGTTCCTCATGTTCTTGCTTGGCACTACTCTATTCGCCGACCGGGCGAACACCATTGGCCTCTACCTCTTGAGTGCACTGGTAGACTTATCTAGCATCTGGCGCTATGACTGGGGCGGCGCAGGCTTGGCCACACTGTATGGATACATGAGTTCCTCATCTTGCCGGAGCGAGCACCTACTAGGAGGCTACTGGAGAGCTTGGGAGGTACATCTTTCCCTTCTGCTTTACAGTCCTACTTTACGTTATCTGTACACCACACACACCACATAACATGCAATCTGCTTTACACTAGTTGTACACTGCACACACTGCGCAAGACATTGCACATCAATCTCTGATTTCTGCTTTATCTATATACTGCTTTACTGATAAACATACTCGTTATTACCCTTTCACATTCTGTAGTTATGGGTATATGCCTACTTGCTGAGGCTTGCCCCAGAGCCGGAGGTAGATGCGCCTCCCATGGTTCCGTATTCATATAGGTATGATGTAAGATGCGAGCGAAGGCCGCGAGAGTCTTTCTCATTCTTCTGCCGATATTTTGACACTGTAGCCGCAGCAGAGGTATTTGAGCTTTGCTTTATATTGCATTTTCAATAGTAGATAACAACCTGTATATCCATCATTTACAGATCACCTGGCAACTCTGGGCAGTGCTGCCTGACGCAGTCAGAGACCGGTTTATGGGCGCTCGAGAGACTTCCTGATTTCAGGTTTTGCTTGAGGATCCAGTCTGTTGAGCGTGGTACTTAGGTGAACGCTTCCTGCGACAAAGCCTTGGTTTACCCAAGCAGGTGGTTCCGATGCCGTCTCCTTTGCACATGAGGCATATAGAGAGGTACACCCCGCAGGAGATGACCTATTTCACAATAGGTTGGGATGCTGACTTCTTCAGACTTAACGGTGACTACACTGTCTTTATCCAGACATATCTCATGCAGCCTCTGGCCAGTGTTCACCGAGGTGAGAGAGAGAGAGAGACCTGTAGCCACAGCAGGAGGAGTGAAAGGATCCAGGGCGACCCAAGCCCATGGTAGGAGGGGTTCCTGGAGAGGACAGAGGGCGGAGTGGCCAGACCTGCCCACTACTATGACATGCCGAGGATGGGCTGGAAAGACTTATCAGATTCCCATCACTCCTCCCCGAGCTGATCATGAGCTCGTCGGAGTTCGAGGCCCGATACCAGTATATGTTATACTTTACATTATGTACATTCATTTCATTTCAGTTGATATTCCGCAAATTACTAATTACCTCAACACTTTTGTAGGCTTCCATAGAGTACACCGAGCAGGCTCTGGAGCTGGCTGCTTCTGTGATGGAGATGATGCAGAGGAGCATGGACCTACTCAGTATTTATGGTATTCCAGTAAGTTCTTTCAACCTCCATCTCAAAACCCTCTATAATCTGCTCCATACTGATCTGATGCATCACATTATCAATACTGCATTTGATACACCACACTCATATACCACTCACGGCACCGATATACTGCATCTCATATATTGGCCACGGCCCTCATACACTGCAATCATTCACCACTCACGGCGTTCATATACTGCTCACAGCATTCATACACTGTAATCATATACTGCATTTGATACCATACTCAGCTTCGCATAGCATAACTGATGCATTTGCCAAATTGTTCTTTTCAGGCCCCATTCCAGATACCGGCCACAGCGGGCGCCTCAGCGGGACCTTCAGTGCCTCCCCGAGCAGCAGAGGGAGCGGGACGAGGGACTCCAGCGCACAGCTGGAGCAGAGCTGGGCGTGCTCACACCGAGAGTAGTTCGCGGAAGCTTGCCCCAGATAATGATGAGTCTAACGAGGAGGCAGTGAGTCCATAGTCAGAGTCATCTCAGGATGGAGATAAGGCTGGAGATAGTTTGGGTTCAGACTCAAGTAGTGGAGCTGACGGCGGTAGTTCTGGGCCTTCGTCGAGAAAGAGGACGAGGAGGGCTTCCCACTCTTGAGGCGACTGGCGCCAATTCAGATGTTTTGTTTTTGCTTTATTTCTCTTTTTGCTTGTAGTTTTTGCACATTGTATAGCCTCAGGCAGTTTTATGTTTTTTAAAACTTGTACTCTTGCAAAAAAGAGAAACCATGATGGAATGAAAACAGCTTTTTGATTGAAAAGTGTTACATTTTACATTCTAAGCATCATATTGCATCGCATCACACAGCATGTAAATGAGATTGAACTTTGTTTGAAAACTACACACTCGAATTGCATTGTCTTAATCAGGTAGTGAACCAACTGACAACTGAAAGAACAAAACAACTCGATAAGCAAAACCAGGACTTGACATGCTAACCAAATGTGAATACAACTCGATAAGCAAGACAAGAACTTAACAATCAATGCAAAATACAACTTGATAAACAAAAATGCAACAACTTGATAAACAAATTGAAATAACACAGGCACGATTTCACAAAATCGTCACAAAGAAAACATTCGAAGTGGAACAAGACACAAGTTCTCAACACTTCCAACACATGGACAGCTTAGAGAACAAAGGAGGGGCCATCGGCCAAGATGGGAGGCCATCGGCCATCATAAAGAGTTATCGGCCACAAGAACTAGCCGATCGGCTATAAAGATGGTCGGTCGGCCATCAAATTGGCTGGTATACCATTAATGCAGAAAGTGCCCAGATTGTTGCCACCTGTCTTCCACTCAACACCTTATCTTCTACAAAAGCCCCAGGTTCGTAGTTTCTCCATTTCAACTTGGTTTTTGCCCCAAATGGAAGTATTTCTTGTCCAAAACCTCACAAATTGGATTGCGAACTTGGATGGCTCAAAAAAGTTGAATTTCTGGGGTTTCGGAATAAATGCACTATTCACGTTGAACCGCACCCCGCTGCGTTTTCCATTCCTCCATGCTGCGGCTAGGTGTTGGAATCCGGTAACTCATGTTTTTAGCTTTGGCGGACAAGCGATGTGTCCTACTTTCAAAGATTTCTAGGCTTTGATGGAATCTCAGTGCGATGAAGAGATCTTGCCCCAATTCCGCTTCAGCCACATCCAAGCCTTAGGACGGATGTGCGGGCTCACTTTGCATGACTCTCGGTCTTTGATTCGCGACGGAGAACTAGACATCCCCAGCTTGATTTGTCGGTTTTCTGATGCTGGTGACTGCGGCGATCATCACTGGCAGGGTTTTAGGCGACATGCGTTTTGCTTGTGCATGTTGTCTCATTTCTTGCTTATCCCAGGCTCCGATGGGTGTAGCGTCCGTTTGATTGAGATTGCCCAAGGTTTAAAAGAGGGCAAGAGCTGCATTGCCATGACACTAGCCGAGACACTGATGGGTCTGGATGCTTTTCATCACCGAGAGTCGACTAGGTTCACGGGGAGTCCACTACTACTGTAGGTAATGTTTCCCACCCTTCTCACATGTGTATTTCTCACATCACTCGGCCCTCAGGGTCGGTTTTTCTCTCAAAACCCTTTTCTCTCTATGTACACCTCTCTATTCTTTAATCTCTCGTTTTTCATCCTTCCCCAGATATGGTTGATAGATAAGTTGAAGGTTATGGACTCATGGTTATTTCTTCTAGCGACGCCTAGTTGATGCCCCAGACGAGGGATGGTGGTGCGAATGGATGTGCAGTTTGTCCGCTGTCAACATTGCTTGGCGCTACCCTTGGCTTAATATACCGGCGATGAGCTACAGCATGTCTCGCCAGCCGGGCATTCAGCTGATCGGCCTGACACATTGTGTCTTTTACTTCCCGTTCCGATTCTAGTGCCAATTTGGCCATGATCAGATCTGTCTAGAAGAAGGGATAGAGTACCCTGCCACATTTCCAGTCCGAGGCGCATAGCTAGCTCGGTATGCCACAGCATGGAGGATGAGAGAGCTTCTGGCCCCCGCTCCCACTTTCAGTTGCACCCTCTCTGATGAGTGCATAGCTTGGCTCGATGAAGAGGCGCAGGTTAGGCCTACTTTGGCATCAGAGGCTTCCACAAGCTCTGGGAGGGAACGCAGGAACACCTGACTATGCCCTGAGTTTATTTGCTTTAATCAGTACTTTCAAGTTTTCTTTATGAATATAATAAAAAGCAACTTCAATTTGTATTCAAGAGTAGGAGAACTCTGTACTGAAATCAATGTAATTGAAGGTTGTGGGTATTGGAAATTTTCCGTTTGGTCCAAAAATGGTCTGAGTCGTAAAAAGATTAATTTGAACAAAATCAACTTTTATTAAAACTTTTCAAAACCATTTTCGATATAGATCACAACTGGACATGCCCGAGATCTATCAGTGAGATGTACAACCCAGGATCCAGCAACTGGAAAGTTGCCTCTAGTCTGAATAGCACTACACTGGAGATCACAACCGAGCTCTTGAATGTAAAATAGACAAAGATGACCAATATGATCACATGGACAAAGTTGATTTGGAAGTTTTTATGGCTGGACTTCGGAATGAAATTGCCTACGTATCCCAAAGGTGGGTGTAACAAGCCCGCGAGGGACCTCGCTACAGTTCGGACTCCCCTTTTTGTTTGTTGCGGTTCTTAATCTGAACCAAAGAGTCTAACTCTGGCAAATCGTTTTGAGAAAAACAGATTTTGAAAGAAGTGCCAAACATGGACTGCTTTGCCAGATACAGAGTCACCACCTAAATATTTTATTTTGGAAAATTTAGGAAACCCTGACTCGGTGCCAAAGGCCACGTGTCCGTCATCACCAAAGTTTGTCTTGGCTCGGGAGCTTGGGTACGATCGGGGAAGGTCAGCTATGAGCACCCCTTTTCGCCCGGTCCAAAGATCGGCCTCTACTAACCATGATATCCGATTTTTAAAACATTATGTGTTTTTGTTTCGGTTATTAGCCTAGAATTACTATGTTATGCGCACAGCAAACAAGTATAGACTAGATTGCCTAATTTGGAAACAAACATTGCATATCCGTTTGTTTTGAAAATGCTTTGGAATTTGCTACTCGCAAGTAGGCTAAAACACGGATTTCAACGAGTTTTTCCAACTCAAACAATCCAACCTTCACCCACGGGCAATCAGGCAGTTTATCTCACATAAGCATTTAGCCACATGGTAATCATGTTGTCATGTTAACATTCACACGCATGCGAGATGCTAAAGCATAAATACTTACATCGTACTCCGTGCCAAAACAATAAACTGGTTAGCAAACATGCATGTCCTAGTTCATGTTAAGTGGCTAATGCAACACATACAGGATGTGATTAGGATGGGCTCGGCAAACCCTAAAGTGACATGTGAAATGCTACAACTATCACGTATTCAATTTGGAATTGAAAATACAATGCAGTTTGTATGATGTACCGAGCCCGGTGCATGCAAGACAAATGCATGGATGCACGCATGCATTGCATGAGGTATGCTAATTTAAACATGCCCTAATACTAACCATCAAAGTAGGTAAGTAAAAGGGAGAAAGAAGTGGGGGTTGGAAGACATACACACACTCACCCACACTTATTATAGATTCGTCCTCGCTCGGAGGGACCAAATAAATAATACAAATTAACCAACTACGCAAACTAATTAATAATTACAAATTGCCTAATTAATTAACAACTAACTAGACTAGGAAAAACAGTAAACCGCCTCGAGAGGAGAGCCTGAATGCAATGCACGCTCGGGTCCTGCTCGGAAGTGCACTACCATGCATAGACTGCCTCTGTTTTCCCTGCTATTCCCCTCTGGAGATTGCCAAAGTCTCAGGAATGCTTCTCTGGACACTAGGGGACACCACCGGCTGAGTAGAATTACCATCGGCAGCAAGATGTGTCCATCGGCTGGAAATGAGGCTATCGGCCACCAATACATTGCCGGTCGACACTCTGTAATGCCGGTCGGCAAACAATTCCTGCAGAATCTGCAATTGACAGCAACAGAGGGCAGAACTTGCATGGCAATACAATTCAAGCAATGTATGCACCAATCATGCCCCTTATCATGTTTGTGACTCAAAGGGGCATGTGCTTCGATTCTCGGACCATCAATCACGCATTTCCATGCATGTGTAGACGTCCCCGAACGCCCCGGGAGGGTTAAGTCCCGTTCCGTTCACATTGGGGTCACTACAGTTCGGACTCGATTTGTGTTGGTTCTTAATCTTGAACCAAAGAGTCCAAATCCGGCAAATCGTTTGAGAAAACAGGTTTTTGAAAAGTAGTGCCAAACATGGACTGCTTTGCCAGATTACAGAGTCGCCACCTAAATATTTAAAATGGGAAATTTAGGAAACCCTGACTCGGTACCGAAGGCCACGTGTCCGTCATCACCAAAGTGGTCTTGGCTCGGGAGCTTGGGTACGATCGGGGAAGGTCAGCTATGAGCACCCCCTTTCGCCCGGTCCGAAGACCGGCCTCTACTAACCGTGATATCCGATTTTGAAAACTTTACGTGTTCTTGTTCCAATTATTAACCTAGAATTACTATGTTATGCGCGCAGCAAACAAGTATAGACTAGATTGCCTAATTTGGAAACAAACATTGCATATCCGTTTTGTTTTGAAAACACTTTGGAATTTGCTACTCGCAGGTAGGCTAAAACATGGATTTCAACGAGTTTTTCCAACTCAAACAATCCAACCTTCACCCACAGGCATTCAGGCAGTTTATCTCATGTAAGCATTTAGTCGCATGGTAAGCATACTGTCATGTTAACATTCACACGCATGCGAGATGCTAAAGCATAAATACTTACATCGTACTCCGTGCCAAAATAATAAACTAGTTAGTAATCATGCATGATCCTAGTTCATGTTAAAAATGGCTAATGCAACACATGCAAAGATGCAATCTAGACAGGCTCGGCTATCCTAAGCATGGCATGTGAAATGCTACAACTATCACGTATTCAATTTGGAATTGAAAGTACGATGCAGTTTGTATGATGTTCCGAGCCCGATGCATGTCAACAAATGCATGGATGCACGCATGCATTGCATGAGGTATGCTAAAATAAGTGTGCCCTAATCTACCAACATAAGCGGGTAAATAAAAGGGAAGAAAGAAATGGGGATTGGAAGACATACACCCACTCATACACACTTATTACAACTTTGCCCTCACTCGGAGGGACCAAAAGAATATACAATTTAATTAACTACGCAAGCTAATTAGTTACTACAAATTAACTAAATTAATTAATCAAAATAATTAATCTAATTAAACAGTAAACCGCCTCAGGATGAGGGCCAAATGCAGCACACGCTCGGGATTGGCTCGGAACCGCACTGCCATGCAAGTGTGCCTCTGTTTCCTCTGCTCTCCTCCTCAGAAAATTGCCAAAGTCCCAGGAGTGCCTCTCAGGACACTGGGGATCACCACCGGCTAGGGTAGGACACCACCGGCTGAAGGAGGAGACCACCGGCACTAGACTCATCCATCGGCTGCCAAATGACTGCCGGTCGGCACTAAACAGTGCCGATCGGCACTAAATGCCTGCAAAACCTGCAACTCACAGCAGTAGGGGACAACAACATGCATGACAATATAATTCAAGCCATTTATGCACCAAACACATCCCTTATCATGTTAGTGACTCAAAGGGGCATGTGCCTCGATTCCCGGACCACCAATCACGCATTTCCATGCATGATGGCCCAAGGAACCAAGGATGCAACTTCACTTTCAAATGCATGCAAACCAAATAAACATGAAAGGGTGCCAAACCTCTATCATTTTCATCTCAAGAGGCCAAGCATGCATGCTCATGCAATGCAACTCTAAGCATGTTATCTAACATGCAACATGAACAATGCAAGCAAGCTAAACATGTTAGGCATACAACCTAAGCAAAGAAGCATGTAAACCAAGCAATGGAGTGGACTAAAACATGAATTAGGCTACTCCTAATTGGCCTAAAATCAGTGGCCAAAGTGCCTAGAAATGGAGACTAAACACACACACACACATGCAAGTGTTATGGTCCAAACCCAAGGCATAAACATGGCAACCCCCAAGCACACTTGGAGATACCAAACAAGGACAATAAACACACATTGTAAAGCTTTGAAAATCATGCAAAACATGATGCCAAATCATGCAACAAAACAAGCCAAACAAAGCATGCAAATGGTCTAAGGTTCAAAGCAAATCAATGAGGCTTTAAACCACACTTAGCACAACCACACATGGCAATACTTAAGCAACTAAAATCAGAGTTTTAACACATAAAACTAAGCCTAAAGGACCACCTAGATGGCGTCTAGGTGACATGAATTCAAAGGCATGCATTAAAGCCAAAACATGAAGCATTCAACACATGTTTTTAAAGCATTAAAGAGGCAACTAAGGCAAGCACACAAGCACACCAAAGGGACTGAAATAACATGCTAGATGGTTCCAAACCATTGAAAATAGTGTAAGCAAGGCATACTACACTTTCATGCTCTTAAGGCCAACAAGCCGAATACAAAGAGGCTATATTAAGCATGCTATGGTTGACTCAAACAACATGAGACAGACCTCAAACATGGAAATATGAGCACAAAAACTTCACAAATGCAAGCCTAAAACATGCTAGAAGCTAAGGCATACAACCTAGGCATGTTAGAGGATCAAAAGGCATTACAAGGCAACTATGCTAAGCATACATAAGGGACCTAAACCAACTTAGAAACATGTTATATCATGGCAATATAAGCATGAAAAACAAACCAAACATGCTCAACACACACTTAAGCACAAGCTCCCGCGATAAGCCAAATCTTGCCCTTTTCAAGGACATCAAGGAGAGGAGGTGGTCCTCTCCTTCTTGAGACTCTAAGGCATCATCTTCACCACTAAAATCCCTCAAGATTTCAGTGGTGAAGAGATCCTAACACCAAAGTCTCGGATCTCTCACAATATGGCACAAAGAAGGGCCTTTTCAAGGCCTAAGGGTGGTCAAACTTGCTCAAACCACAAAACACTCTTGATAAACAATAAAGAGGCCTAAAAATCAGAACTTTTTTGTATTATAGACTAAGCACAAAAACAGTTCTAAAGCAAGTAGAAAGCAAGTACAAACAAGGTACAAAAAAGGGGTAAAAAGAGAGTAAATTCTTACCCTTGTAGCCTTCTTCAACAATGGAGATGTGTTGGTTTCCTTGAGCACCAAACCAGCTCCAAAGCTCCAAAACAAACCTCTGGACCCTCAAGAACTCAAGGAAGGTGAAACACTAGGTGTTGGTGAGCAAAAGTATGACACAAACACCTAGTGTACAAAATAAGAGGGAAGAAGAGAGATAGGATGTGTATCTATCCTAACCCTAAAAACCAGAGCTTGGTCTGTCTAAAATGTCTAAAATTTTGTAACCCTAAGCCAAGAAGAGGAGTGGTCCTCTTATAGGCAAGCAAAGCTTGCAAAGCTTACAAGCTAAGCTAACTAAGAGGGTCATCCCTCCATACACGTGTATGGAGGGGAATCAAAACTATACAGCTGTCTGAAAATATCTCATAAAGCAACTGCACAGTGTCCGGCCGGCAAAGAGTGCCATTTTGGCAAAACTTAGTGTCGGTCGGCACAAAAGAGTGCCGGTCGGCACAATAAAGTGCCGATGGAAACACCAGCCAGCCGGTGGCCTCTAGCCAGTGCTGGTGGTGTGTGGGGATGCCTCACAAAGCATTCCCTGCCCTTCCAAGGCAAAACACAAGTGTTTGGTGCAAAACCAAACACAAAACGGTCGAGTTCGGAAGTCCTGAGGCAAGGCGCGCGAGCCAAAAACTCTGGGAACTCCAAACGAACGCAAACATGGATAATCACCGAGTGCTCCAACGGTGGCGTCCAAGTCTTGAGGACGGTCAAAAATGGGGTGTCTACAGCATGATGGCCCAAACAATCAAGCATGCACTTTCATGTCAAATGAAATACAAACCAAACAAACAAACCAAGACCCAATTCCTATCACCAAATCAAGGAACAAGGCATGCATGCAAGATGCAATGGAACCTAGGCATGCAAGCTAAGGATGCAACATGGCATGGCAAGACACTTGTGCAAGCATACAAGCAAACATGGGGCAATGCAAACTAATGAAAAGATGGACTTAAACATGATTTAGGCAGCTCTAAATAGGCCTAAAACAGTGGCCAAAATGCTAAGTTCATGAAGGCGAATGCTTATGCAAACATGCATAGGTACATGGTTCAAGACTTAAGCATAATGAAGCAACTTTTAAACACATTTAAAAGGGACAAACATGGACTAATGGCATGCAAATGAAGCTTTGAAAATCATGCTATAGGAGGTGCCAAACCAACTAACAAAGCAAGCAAAGCATGCAAAATGGCCAAGAATTCAAAGCAAGCTAATGATGCATTGAACTACACTTAGCAAGGCAAACATGGCATGCATTAAACAACTAAAAAACAAATTTTTAGCATGTTAAAACAAAGCCAAAAGACCACTTAAATGGCATCTAAATGGTTTGAATTCAAAGGCATGCACAAATGCTAAAACATGGAGCATGCAAGACAAGCTTTCAAAGCTTCAAAGAGGCATCCAAGGCAAGCATATGAGCATGTCAAAGGGACTGAAATGATGTGCTAAGTGGTTCCAAACCACTAAAATAATGCAAGCAACACATGCTACACATTCTCATACTTGAAGCATACAAGCTCAAAGACAAAGAAGCTATACCAAGCATGCCAAAATCGACCCAAACAATTATGGACAGACCTTAAACATGGCAAAATAAGCACAAAACCTTCACTAGGCTAAGCCTAAAACATGCTAGAACAAAGGCTAACAACCTAAGGCATATTAAGGCAATAACAAGGCATTACATGGTAGGTATGCTAAGTATGCATGGTGTACCAAAACCAACTTAAAACCATGTTATATTATGACAATATAAGCATGAAAAATAGCCAAGACATGATCAACAAAAGCCTAAGCTAGATGCTCCCTTAAGAGGCCAAGAATGGTCCTTTCCAAGGACAACAAGGAGAGGGGGTGGCCCTCCCCTTTTTGAGACTTCAAGGTACCATCTTCACCATTAAAATCCCTCAAGATTTCAGTGGTGAAGAGACCCAAACACCAAAGTCCCGAAACTTGCACAAAAAAGCACAAAAAAGAGCCTTACAAGGCCTAAGGGTGGTCAAACACCTCCAAACCACAAAACACTCTTAACAAACAATCAAGAGGGCTTAAAAATAGAACTTTTTTTGTATTATACACTAAGCACAAAATAGTTCTAAGATAGGTAAAAAAGCAATGCAAAAATGGGGAATAAAAGGGAAGTTTCTTACCCTTGAAGCCTTTCTTCACAAGCAATGCTCCAACAGCTTTCCTTGGCTTTAATCCAGCTCCAAAACACTAAAACAACCCTCCAAAGGTCTTTAGTCCAAGAGATGGTGTGTTGGTGTGTGTTTGTGAGCAAAAGTAGGACAAAACACACACTTATAGAGATAGAATATGTATCTAACCCTAACCCTAGAACTCAAGCTTTCCAAAAGCTGTCTAAAAATGTCTAACAAAGGTCTAACCTCTTGCCAAAGAGAGGAAGCTCTCCTATATATGCAATTCCCTCTTGTAAGGCTTACAAAACAAGCCATTCAAGAGGGAAATCCCCCCATACATGTGTATGGAGGGGAATGGGGTGGGTGCCAACTATCACAGCTAGCACAAAATATCTGCTAAAAGTAGATGAACAGTGATCGGCCGCTCAAAATTGCCATTTTGACAAAATTGACTGCCGACCGGCAACAAAGAGTGCCGACCGACAATATACATTACCGGTGACAACAAAACACCAGCCGGTGGCCTCTAGCCATGGCCGGTGATGTGTGGGGATGCCTTACAAGGCATTCCCTGCCCTTCCAAGGCAAAACACAAGTGTTTGGTGCAAAACCAGACACAAAACGGTCGAGTTCAGAAATCTTGAGGCAAGGTGCGTAGCCGAGACCTCCGGGAACTCCAAACGAACACAAACATGGATGATCACCGGGTGTTCAAACGGTGACGTCCAAGTCTTGAGGACGGTCAAAAATGGGGTGTCTACAGTGGGAATCAAGCCTTATGTAGTTCAGTTCAAGTTCACTCGTGTATTAATACTCTCCTTTTACGCTCTAACTTTTGCCAAGACCGCCCTTTTCGAGTTTTCAACCTTGCGAGCTCAGTTTTTATTATTTCAAATTTTTCATGCTCTAACTTTTGCCTAGGTCGCCCTTTCGGGTTTTCAGCCTAGCGAGCCACTCGGGGATAGTATTTCTTCAACTTGTCCATGTTGATCGGCTGGGAGAACTCAAGGCCATCTAAGTCCATCAGAACGATAGGGCCACCCGACCAGATAGACTTGATGATGTAGGGACCAGTCCAATTGGGTCTGAACTTGCCCCTAGGGTCGTGGATAGAAGTTCGGTTGTCTTTGAGCACTAGATCCACCTCTTTCAAATTCCCGGACTTAACCTTCTTGTTGAAAGCCCTGGCAATTCTTCGTTGATAACCCTGGATGTGATACAGTGCTTTCATCCTTCTTTCATCAAAGAGCATGAGTTCTTTGAACCTGCTTTGCTGCCAATCTGCCTCAGCTATCTGACACTCAGGCAATACCCATAATGATGGAACCTCAACTTCGATAGGTAGAACAGCCTCCATCCCATAAACCAAGGAATACGGAGTTGCCCCAGTAGAAGTTCGAATTGAAGTCCGGTAGCCCCAAAGAGCAAATGGCAGCTTATTTGGCTAGTCCCTGTAGGATTCCACCATCTTCTGCAGAATATGATTAATGTTCTTGTTGGCGGCCTCAACTGCTCTGTTGGTTTGCGGCTGATATGTAGATGACTTATGAAAAGCCACGTTGTACTTCTCCAACAAGTCGATCACCTCCTTCTTGAAGTGGGAACCATTATTCGAAATAATCTCATTCGAGACCCCATAGAGACAAATAATGTTGTTTTTGATGAACTTAGCGACATGCGATGCCTTTTACACCGCGTAATCAACCCACTTCGTAAAATAGTCTATCGCTACCAGAATATACTCATGCCTATTGGACACCTTTGGAGTGATAGCCCCAATTACATCAATCCCCCAGACTGAAAACGGCCATGGCGAAGTCATGTTGTACAGCTTCGACGGGGAAATGTTCATGCGGCTTGCATGGATCTGACATTTGTGGCATCACTGGACAAAGCCAATACAATCCTCCTCCATGGTTGACCAGTAATAACCCTACCTAAAGGATCTTCCGGGCTAGCATCACCCCACTCATGTGTGCTCTGCACTCTCCTCCATGGATGGCCTCCATCAGGCGCTTGGATTCTTCAGCATCAACGCATAGCTTATGCATCCCAAGATGACCTCTCTTGTACAGTTTCCCCCTGCAGACGATGAACTGAGTAGCCATTCTTCGAATTGCCCTCTTATCTTTGGCATTTGCCCCTGGTGGATAGACTTCCTTTTCCAAGAAGTTCCAGATGTCGTAATACTAGGGGTTTTAATCTTGTACCTTATCTATGGCAGCAATCAGCTCGTAGGCCGGCACGAATTTCTATTCGATGATGATTGGACGCATCCGGACTCCAAAAGGGATGTCTATTATAGAAGATAGAGTTGCTAATGAATCGGCGAACCTATTATTCTCTCTTAACAGATGAGCGAAGTTTAGTTTCTCAAACTGAGGAATTAGAACGTCCAAGGTCTGGTGATAGATTCTCATCTTTTCTTCTTTAACTTTCCAATCTCCTTTTGCTTGAGATACAACAAGGTTCGAGTCCCCGATGACATCCAACAGTTTTGCCCCTAGTTCCAGGGCGGCTTCTAGTCCAGCAATACATGCTTCATATTCTGCCTCATTGTTCGACACTCTGAACCGAAGTTTGAATGCTAGAGGTATAAGGGAATTGTCGAGTGCTATCAACAACACCCCTATCCCATAACCATATTGGTTTGACGCTCCATCAAAGTACATCGTCCAAGTCTCTTCTTCGACATACAGAATGGCCTCGTCTGGGAACAGATACTCTACTGCATCATCCCCTTCAACTGGGTGGTCGGCTAGGAACTCCGCTATCGCTCTCTCTTTCACTAACTTGCGCGTCATCTATTTCAGATCAAATTCGGAAAGCAGAAGCAACCAACGGGCTAGCCTACCCGTAAGTGCTGGTTTCTCGGAGAGATATTTGATGGGATCTAATCTCGAAACCAGTATTACAGAGTGAGCTAACAGGTAGTTTCTCAACTTCCTGGTAGCCCATACCAAGGCCAGACAAGCCTTCTCCAGCGGAGTGTAGCGGGTCTCGTAATCTAGCATTTTCTTACTTAGGTAGTAGATAGCCTTCTCCACTTTGTCTTCAGACTCCTGTGCAAGCATGCAGCCCATTGTTGTTTCAGTCACTGATAGGTACATAATCAATAGTTTCCCTAGCTCAAGCGATGACAACACAGGTGGGTTCTGTAGATATTGTTTGATCTGCTCGAAAGCAACTTGGCATCGGTCGTCCTATTGGAACTTCTTTCCTTTCTTCAGGAGACCAAACAGTGGTTCACAAGTCAAGGTTAATTTTACAATAAACCGTCTTATGAATTGCACTTTGCCCAGAAAGCCTCGCACCTCTTTTTCAGTCCTCGATGGTGCCATCTCTAAGATGGCCTTGATTTTGGAAGGATCGACCTCGATACCCCTTTGTGTGATCAAGAACCCCAACATTTTCCCTACTGTAACACCAAATGTACATTTCTGAGGATTCAGCCGCAACCGATACTCTCTAATCCGTTGGAAGAATTTTTGCAAGGCGGTGTAGTGGCCCTCTCTTTCCTTGGACTTGGCAATCATGTCATCCACGTACACTTCAACCTCTTTATGGATCATATCGTGCAAAATCGTCGTCGCAGCCTGTTGATACGTAGCCCCAGCATTCTTCAAGCTGAATGGCATCACCCTATAACAATAGGTTCCCCACAGGGTGGTGAAAACAGTCTTCTCCCTGTCTTCGGGTGTCATCAAAATCTGATTGTAGCCTGAAAACCCATCCATGAACAAGAGCAGTGCATGCCCAGCAGTGAAGTCCACTAATTCGTTGATATGCGGTAGAGGAAAGTCATCCTTCGAACTAGCTTTATTCAAATCCCTGAAGTCCACACATACCCGAATTTTTCCATCCTTCTTTGGCACCGGAACTATATTGGCCAACCAAGTTAGGTACTCAGCTTCTAACAGGAACCCTGCATCGATCTGCTTGGTGACCTCTTCTTTGATTTTCAGAGCCTAGTCCGGGCGGATCCTTCGGAGCTTTTGCTTAACAGGTCGAGCCTCTGGATCAAGAGGGATCCAGTGCTATACAATCTCAGGATCGATTCCAAGCATGTCTTTGTAGGACCACGCAAAAACATCTTTGAAATCTTTTAATAAAGCGACTAAGCGCTCGCCCTCCTCCGAAGACAACGTGGACCTGATCTGGACCAGCCGCGGGTCCTTCTCAGTACCAACATTAATTATGGTGATTTAATCCACCAAAGGTTTTACAAACCTCTCCTGCTCTTGATCAATCAAACGTTGTAAAACCGGAGGAATTTCTTTCTTGTCATTTTCATCAAAATTTTGAAAGTCTTGATTAATGTAATAAATTAAAGGCACAGAAAAGTACTCGAAAGCCACAGCCATACCATTCTCATTAATAATATCCAGTCAGCCTGATTCCTCTGTTACAACAGACTCAAAGGAAAAAGAAAAAGATGCCCTGGATAGGACAGTGGCATCTGGGTTATCACCCCCAAGAATACCGGTCTCAGACTCAGAAGAGCTGGAATCTGATTCCAACTCCACAGACTCAGTGGAATTAGATTCCGGCTCATTACCTGACCCGAAATTGCTCAATAAAAAGCCCTCCTCGTATGTCCAGACGAGGGAGGGTGCGATGGATGCATCAAGAATGCCTGAAGATGGGCCCACAGCCGCTTCATCCCCGATCATGGAAACTGAGAAGTTATCCCCCTAGCACTCCAGTACGATCTGAGGATCTGAGAGGAGACAAGCCAGTGCTACCCCCATTTCAATTTCTGTGCTCTCGGAATCTTCCTCCTTGCACTGCTTAGCCTCAGCTGGTGGGTCTATCTGCTCTTCGACAACTTCATCCCCGAATAACTGAAGATCAAAAAAGATTTCGAAGTTGGGCAAACGCCACTTCTTTGAATTCAACCAGGGCTCCAGAAAGCCGCAAAATGGGATGTCTTCCCCCTCTCGGACAAAGTGCCCGTTCAGGGTCCCTTGGATAGGCCTGTGCACCAACTCATAATGCTTTCCGGCTTGCTTTACCCTGGCTCTTCCGGCCATCTCTCTTCCTTTCCTCGCCCAATCTTCTTTGGTAGGCAGACAACCTAAGCCAAAGGTATATGGGTTATGCGGCACTTCGGCCGATGCTGCGATGCCCTTCCGGCCACTTCGCCCTAATCCCATTCTGGGCATATGCTGAAGCTTGTTCATAAGGTAGACAGACTGTGCACTGACGTATACCCCTCATCAACAGCTAGCATATCCTGTACAACCCGGGCCTCAGCAAGGGTGAATCCTGACAAAAATACATCTTCCGCGCCATGCTTAATCTCTAGAACTGGTGTAGAAACCTCTGGCGGTGGATGTGTCGAAGAATTCCCAAAAACGATTGCCATCCCCTTCCCGTGGGGGTACTTCAGCATTTGGTGTAAGGTGGAAGAGACGACTTTCACCTGGTGCAGCCACAAGGAGTAGATTGAAGGTTGCGGGGACATCCAAAACATGAAACTCAATGTCCTGTTGCCCCAGACCAACCTGAGTCTTAATTCGCACGGTCCCCATCACCTCTCAGTTGGTATTATCATAGGCCCATATCACTTGGGCCGTAGGCACAAAATCCACGAGCTTCAACCCGATAGTATATGCCGTTCTCGACAAACATACATTGATTGCGGACCCCGTGTCAACCAGGACCACCGGTATCCATTTCTCTCTACACTCCACAGAGATGTAGAGTGGTTTGTTATGATCTGAGCCCTCGGGTGGTAGTTCTTTGTCGGTGAAGGTCAAGGTCGGGGAAGCTTCTCGCGGGAAAACCAGCCCTACCAACTGTTCGGGTGTCGTATCGATTGAAAGCTTGGCCCGGTCCATGGTTGTAAGGATGGCCTGTCTGTGAACCCTCGAGGCCATAAGAAGTCTCCAGATGGAGATGTCTGCTTGAATTTTCTTAAGTTGTTTCAGTACAGCCTCTTCCTCCAACAGTTTTTCTTTCTGCCTCTCTGCTTCTTTGTCTTTCCCGGACACCTCCGGCTAGTCCAAGTGTGGGGCTTGAAATACCGCCCACTTCTGGTCATATGGTCAACCTCCTCAACATACCAGGTGTCATTTTGTTGGTTCTACCTCCAGTCCTCGTCAGTGTGGGCAAGACGTAAGTCGTTGTCTTCTCACCACATCCCGTCAGCGACCGACAGACAACTGTTCGGCTCTGTTGTAACTGTTTCTGTGCTCACAGCACATTTCATCCCCATAGGGGCTTTGGCCTTCCTAGCCCTCTCAAGATCCTCGATCTTTTCTTGCTCAAGATGCTTCAATGCAGCCTTCTATTCAGTATCTACTGTACTCAAACTGCCCGAATCTTGAGCAAAATTCTTAGCACCGGCGCTTTCCAGCGATGCTTCCTAATTCTCGGCCATTCCTTCCACTGTTGATATCCCAACTTCTAATTGCCCCTACTTTAGCTAAGGCACCTTAACAACATCTGGCTCGTCGCTGAGCCATCCAAGTCGAACCAGTTGATGTTCACATCCCCTGAGTCCTGCTCGTTGAAGAACTGCAGATTGGCAATATCCTCTTCCAACTCTACTAAGTCATCTAACCCCTGACCAGGTCCATTCTCCCGAACCACACTGATCTCTGCCCCAACCAGCAACTCTACCCTCGACTTTAACTGATTTTTTGATGTGATATAATCGCTCGAGGTTGTACGCAAATCTCCCAGACCCCTCGAGCTCTGAATCAACATTCACATCTACCTACAAAGTCATCCGGTTCTGTCTTCGACAGTCACCACCACCGGTTCAGGTTGGGTTTGGGAGATGCTCAACATGCACAAGTCCATGCTGTCTGGGATGAACACCTCAGGCTTGGGTAGGTGGGAGGGTGTGATATATATGCTTGGGTCATATGGAATGGCCGTGGTTTGGATCAAATTGATGTGTTTGGGTGGTGGAGCTTGGTTATGTGGTGGAAGTGGGTTGGTGGTGACATTTGGTTTTTCTAGAGGTGCCATCACCTTGTTGTCAATGAGATCCTAAATCTCATGACGAAGTCTGTAGCACGAGTCAGTGTCATGACCGTGTTGTAGGTGAAAGGCACAGTATTTGGCCAGGTTATGGGAAGGAGGAAGTTTGTCTAGTAATGACCGCGGGTCCAGGGGCTTCAAATGCCTTTTCCTGATTAGAACCCCCAGAGCTTTGGATAGAGGCATGTACAGTGGAGTAAAGGTTCTCTGGCCTCGGGGTGGATATCTAGTTATTTGTGAGCTGGTATCGGACACACCAGTGAAGGGTGTAGCTGTAGGCGTTTTTGGATTGGTGGTGGTGACCATACCCACATCAGAAGTTCTGGCAGCTGCAGCATTACTCGTGCCTGCATTCGAACTGCGTGTAAATGCCCTCTTGGGTTGTTCCCTGTCTTGGTCGATCAGACCCTGCTTCATAGCGTCCTCAATCTGTACCCCAATCTCGTGTAAGTCCGCAAAGGTGGGAAGGGGTAAGACAATCATTTTTTGCATCAGCTTGTGTTGGAGGTTGCGCATAACCGTCCTTATCTGGTCCTTCTCCAATGGCCAAGTTCTCATCATGGAGGCCTTGGCCCTCCATCGAGTGACAAAGTCAAAAAAGCCTTCTTTCGGCTCTTGCCTGGTTGCTTCAAGATCATAGGTCGTGACCTCAATCTAGATGTTGTATGAATATTGTGCGATGAAGGCCTCAGCCATTTCCTCCCAGCTCCTTTTCACTGAGTCCTCCAACTTGGCGTACCAAATGGCCGCAATAACCGACAGGGTCCGGCCGAAGAGTGATAGTTTCTAGAGTCTTGTCAAGCCCATCGGGCGTAAAATATCCGAGAATAGCCTCAGATGAACCATTGGATCACCAGAACCGTCAAATCGGTCTATATGCGGCATCTTGAATATGTCCGACAATGTTACCGCCGAATCAGTGTAACCATCCTCTATGTCTGGAATGGAATTGACCCCCTGGGCCCGTTTAAATAGCTTTTCAAGCTTACTCATCTTCAGAGCAGTTGGGTCCATCTCAGATTCAAACGGTGTACCTGTTGAGAAGGCCGACGTCTTTGAAGTCTGTGGTAGAACTGGTGGTGGGACTGGCCCTGTTGGAGCGTCCGTATCTTCCTGGACATTTGCAATATCCTCGAGTGTTGGAACTCTAGGTGGGGGTGGGGGTGGGGGTGGATGCGAAACAAATGCTCCGGCTTGTTGTGGTTGTTGTTGTTGCTGAAGTCTAGCAATCAGCTCTGTCTATTGAGCCACAACCTCTACCTGACGCGCGACAAACTCTACCTAGCAGGCAACATCCCACTACATGGCTTGCATGGTCTCTTGGAGCTGACGCATCATGTCCTCCATACTTGCCATAAAGTGTTGATCTAACTGAACAGGTGTATCTCTCTCTGTGGTAGAAACGAAAACCTCAGCCCGACTACTCACTGGTGGGGTGGACAATGATCATTGAACCAACGACTTTTGTATCGATACTCTCTGCCTAACTACCCTCCGTCTTGTAACCGGGGGCAATGAAAAGAACACTGCTTGTCCGCCAACTAGATCCTCGGATTGATTAAGCCTTCTACCTCTAGACCAGAGTGCTTTGGGGGAAACTGCCTCTTCGGAAGCAATGATGCTATACTACCTTGCAAAAAGATAAATAAAGCAAAATAAGGAAACAACAAGTAGAAAAATGGACAGCATTTCAGCTTAAATAAACACAACACACGGTTGACATTGTAAGCTGAACACACTGTTCTCAACACTGATCGTTGTCCCCAAATCATTGCCTCAAATCTGATACCCCCAAATACTGATGTCCTCAGACTGATACCCAGACTTGCAAACTGATACATGCATTCCTGTAGAGACACACTCTAAAAGCACATAGCAAGCAAGTGATAGACAAAACACCCCTATGGAGGGGTAGGGTTTCCCTATCCTATTTTGTCAGGAGCTAGGGTTTCACTACGCACGCAGCGGTTTTCAAACAACCTATAATCGGGTAAGTAACTTGTCCTAGTTTGGAATGGTCTTTACAGGTTTTGATATGCACTAGGTCGAATGGTCAAAAAGGGTGCCTCGTTAAAAATCGAGGTTTGTGTTCCCATCGTGGCAGAGCCCGTAACTGGTCAACCTTATAGCATGCTTTTCCAAGCAAGCCTCTGGCAAACTGTTCAGGAATAATAGACGGCAAACACTGTGACTTAAGCGCACCAATGCAAATGCAATGCAAAGAAACACATAAGTGTAAACAAAACAACATATCATGAGTTCGAGTCAAGTTCTCTAAATCCCCAGCGGAATCGCCAGAAACTGTAGACTGCCCGAACTCTGCTCCGCGCACGAGGGCGTGAATTGGGTTCTAGCTACTACAGTTCGGACTCTTGTCACGGTTTTGAATCTAATCTCACAAAGTGCAATGTAAGACTGTTAAATCACCAAAGAGTCCAAATTCGGCAAATCATTTTGGAAAATCGATATTAATCAAAAACACCAAACATGGACTGCTTTGCTAAATTTCAGAGTCGCCACCTAAATATTTTGTTTTGAAAAATTTAGGAAACCCTGATTCGTGCCTAAGGCCACATGTCCGTCATCACCAAAGTTGCCTCGGCTCGGGAACTTGGGTACGAGAGGGGAAGGTCCTGAAATGAGCACCCCCGCTCACCCGATCAAAGGATCAGCCTCTACTAAGCATGATATGTTGTTTTGAAAACACATGTGTTCTTATTCTGGTTTATTAGCTATCTTTACTATGTGATGCGCACAACACACAAGTATGGACTAAATCACTCAATTTGGAACAAAACATCTCATGTTTGTTTTTCGAAAATGGTTTGAAGATGCTACTCGCAAGTAGGCTAAAATGTGGAGTTGCCGCTCTCAAGTGGGCTTAAAAAAACATGATGATTTGCTACTTCAAGTGGGCTTAAAACTCGCATTTGATGAATTGTTCCAATTCAAGTAATAAAGCCTTCATCCACAGGCATTCATGCAGTTTATCAACTAAGAAAATAGTCTCATGGCAAGCATGCTAACATGGCAACATACACATCTCATGCAGGGATGCTAAAGCATAAACACTCACAGTGTACTCAAAGCCAAAATAGAAGCTAGTTAGTAATCATTGCATGATCCTAGCTATGTCAACAATGCCTAATGCAACACATGTAAAATGAAACTAAGTAGGCTCGACTATCTAAGATGGCAAATGAATGCAACATTTGATAACATGTTGTTAAACACATATTCAAGTAAGTATTGAAATACAATGCAGTTTGCATGATGCGCCGAGCCCGGTGCATGCAAGACAAATGAATGATGCACGCATGCAAAGCATAAGGCATGCTAATTGAAAACGCCCTAAAACTAACCATCAAAAGCGGTTAAGTAAAAGGGAGAAAGAAATGGGTGTTGGAAGACATGCACACACACACGCACCCTTATTACAACATTGTGCCCTCTCGACGGAGGGTCTGAATAATAAGCTAACTAACTACGCTAATTAAACTAATTATTACAAAACAAATCGATTAATTAAGCACATTAACTAATTAAGTACAAAACCGACAAATTAGCTAACTAAGTAAAGCAGCTAAAGCGGTTAAAAGAGGTCCTCGGGGCGAGGGGTGCATGCATGCTCGGTTGCGTCCTCCCGGAAATCCACCGCCTTGCCTCAAGATGCCTCTGTTTGCACACTTCTGTACTTCTGAAAATTATGCCAACTTCCAGAATGCTTCTGACCCACCTTAGGAACATGTTGAGGGATGGTCGGCCAAGGGGGATGGCCATCGGCCCAAGTTGATGGCCATCGGCCACTTCTGATGGCCGGTCGGCAGCTTTGATGGCCGGTCAGCCACTGCCTCCTGCAATTTCTCCTTTTGCTGCAACAGAGCACAAACAGAGGCATGGCAGTGTGTTTGCAAGGAAATGTGTGTGCCACTACACTCCTTATCATGTCTTAAGCTCAAAGAAGTGTAATGCTTGGCTCTCAAGCCATCAATCACGCATCTCAATGCATGATGGCCAAAGAGTCAAGCCTGCACAATGTTGATGAATGCACAAATAACACATAGGACTCAATCAACCTCCACCTTATCATACATGATCAAAGGTGTCGGTGACCTAAGGAATGAGGCACGTTTCATCACTTTGAGTATGAAACGTCCATCGTTCCTCGTGTTTGGATTAACGTCCGATCCAAACGCAATGCAATGCAACACACATGCAAACAACATATTCATCTACCAACATGCTAATCTTGACATGTTAAGGTGGTATGCACAAGATTCTAACATGCAAACACTCATGCACAACATACTAGAACACTTAAGCATTAAACACTAGTGAAGGATACAACACTAGGACCATGCAACACAATGCTCAATGGACTAAACCAACACCAAACAGACCTCATGCATGCCAAAACAGCGGCCAAAATGATCTGAAATGATAGCATGAATGGTAAGAGAATGATGCTTATGCATTGGCTCACAAACTAGCAATAAAGGTGCAACTCTCAAGAGCACCTAAAGAGTGAAAAACATGGAAGTGTGGCAACACTATATGCTCTGAAATAACATGCCAAATGATGCCAAAACATGCAAATACCTCAAAACTCAAAGCTATTCAAGGTTATTGCACTACAAGCATGCATAACAAGCATCATACGACCAAGAAGCCTCAAAACAGAGCTAAAGCGTGTTAAAACATGAGTAAAAACTTGTTGGAGTGGAGCCAAAACATGCTAGAATAATGGGCCAAAACACCAAGTATACTAGGCTAGTGAGCAAGGTTTACACTACAAGTGTAAGAAGCATGCAAGAGGTGGCTCTACCAACCAAAATCAGAGTTACAACATGCCAAAATAACACCAAAAACATGCTGAGATAGAACCAAAATAGGCTAGCATGATTGATCAAAGTATTGAGCACACAAGGCTAAATGGGAAGATTACACTACAAGTGTAAAAAGCATGCATGAGGTGACTCAACCAAGCCAAAACAAAGTTATACCATGCTAAAATAAGGCCAAGAACGGGTTGAGAATAAGCCAACACACGCTAGAAACACATGCTCAATAATTAGGCCAATGAGGCAAGCAAACAAGACAAGAGGAGAGAGGACCACCCCCTCTCATTTTGGACCTCAAAACCACATTTCTACCACTAAAAATCCACTGGATTTCAGTGGCTAAAAGGCCAAATAAAGATTGCCTCGAAGGCCTTAAAAGATGGCACCAAGCTCAAGCCAATAAGGCACACAAGAGGGTAGAACACCCTCAATACCAAAGAGGCCTCGAACAACCATTTTAAGCACTTAAAAACAAAAGTTTTTGTAGTTGAAAGCTAAGCCAAAAGAAGCATGCAAAGATGGCTAAACACTTAAGCAAAACAAAGATTAAAGAGGGTAACTACTCACCCTTGAAGAACAACTTCAAAACCAGCAACTTCTGAGGCAAAAATCAACTTTTAGGCTCCAAACAAGATCCTCAAGCACCTCAGCAACAAAGTGATGGTGCTTTACTAGGTGTTGTTGAGTAAAAGTGAAGAGAAAATACACTTTAAGGCACAAACTAGTACAAATAGAGAGAGAGAGAGAGAGAGAGAGAGAGAGAGAGAGAGAGAGAGAAATATAGATAGAGAGGGATATGTTTACCCCTAATCCAAAATTTTAGAACCTCTGAAAAGGGAGAGGAGCCTCCCCTCTTATAGAAATCCAAGTCTCAAGCTTGTTGGACAAGCTAGAAACTTGGTGCAATCCCTCCATACATATGTATGGAGGATGCATTCTGTGCTCACCAGCTGGCACAACTGGCAACAAAATATCTGCAAAAGCAAAGAAAAGGGCCTCGGCCAAAGAATATGGCCAACCAGCCAATAAAAGGGCCGGCCGGCCATCAGTGAGGCCGACCGGCCACCATTGATGGTCGATGGAAAGAAGGCACGGCCGATGGGTCGTAGGGCTGGCCAGCAAGCCACCCCCTTCCCTCAGAAACAAAGCCACAAGCTCTTAGTCCACAACCAAGCCCAAAACAAACAAGTTGAGAGGCTTCAAGGAAAGACGCACAGCCGAGACCTTCAGGAACTCAAAACGAACACAAGCATAGATGATCATCGAGTGTTCAAACGATGACGTCCAAGTCTTGAGGATGGTCAAAAATGGGGTGTCTACACCAACCCTTGGGCCCAAAAGGTAATATAAATTGAAGAACATCAACCAAAGAGAAGTATGTGAGAATAGACAAAAAAACTTGAGAGAGAAGTAAACTGGAGAGAATACTAACTTGTCCGTCGGAGTGCTAATTCCAACAACCCCAACCGGAGTGTTCATCCCTTTTTCAGGTAGCGATTAGAGAATCAAGGACGTCTAGCTAGATCCTGGAGTATTTCTAAACCATTTCTCCACAATTGGCGCCATCCGTGGGAAAACTCAAGCGCATCCATGGTGGGTGTAATAGATGATCCTCTGGTAGTTGCTGACGACGTTATGCCAAGAGATGACATCACTCCAAGGAACATGCTTGGACAGGAGAATATCACCACACGACGGGCCTTGAACTTCGACTCAATAGCTCAGATCTCACCCTCAATTTCGATGCAAGAGACAATGCAGACAATCATGGATCAAGCAAAGAAAAATGAACAGTGTATAGAAAACATGATGGCTGAGAACGAGTTCCTACGCTAGGAATTAGCCCTGGAGTTAGCCAAATCCTAGCAGGCCGCATGCCATGACTGGGGTTGACCCCCAAGAAAGAAGGATGATCGACGACGTCGACTTTGGAAACATGATAATGACAGTGATTCTGACTCGCCATCCCAGGAACCCAGAAAGAAGGGACAAGTCGATGTATCCAGCTTATCCGAAGGAAGTCCGTACGTACAGCACGTGCGAGGGAAAACGAAGTGATGATTCGAATAAAGAAGACAAGCATGACCCTCTTGTGCGACGCATTGCAAGGGTTGTGCTGCCCAAGAAGTTCAAAGCACCATCGTTTACCCTATATGATAGAAAATCAGACCCTACTGACCATATTCGTCATTATAAATAAGCGATGACATTGCATGTTGACGATGAAGCCCTCATGTGTCGAATGTTTACAAGCAGCCTGGGACCATTGGACATCAGATGGTACTATAAACCAAAGCAAAGCAAGTCGACTCTCTCTAGGCAATGCAAATTAAACCAGAAGAAACCCTTCATGAATATTCGGCTCGCTATTGGGAATGTTTTAACCTGGTAGATGATGCCTTCAATGACTCCATGGCCATCACTGCCTTTAAGATGGGATTACATCCTAATAGTCCCCTCCACAGTTCGTTGACCAGACGACCCCCCAAAACAGTTTGGGCATTAATGAAGAAAGTCAAAGAATATTGTAAGGTGGAAGACAATGCCCTATGGGTCAAGGCCGGATAGAAAGCCATTAAGACGACTCTGTTTGGTATTGTTCAGCTGATAAGCATCGTGTTGTCAAAGTGCCCCAAACTGCAGAATCGGGATAAACGAGACAAAAGGCGTGATTCACGCCAATCAAGCGATCAGTTTTCACACTGATCAAATGAACAATATCAAGTAGATAGCAGGCACGCAAGACACTTACACAAGAAGTACACGGAATTAGCAGAGCCGATTAGCAAGATTTTGTCGAAAGTCCAACACCTTCCGTTCTTTAAATGGCCGTCCAAAATGATGGGACCTCCCGATACAAGAGGAAGGGATAAGCGGTGCGAATACTGCAAGGACCATGGTCATGACACCGAAGTTGTTATGCACTGAAGGACCACATGGAGGAGCTGGTACAAGATAGTCGGTTAGCGCAACACGTCCGAAAGAATAATCCATCGAACACGGTAGCCCTACAGCCGGATTCACCTCCACTCGGTGTAATTCCCATGATATACAGCCTACTATCGTCAGCCGAGGTACATACAATTCAGTTGCAACCTAGCCTGCATAAGCCAATCACACCAGCAAAACGGCCCCATGAAACTGGGAGGATTAGTTTCGACAACACCAACTTAGTTGGAGTAACTCTCCCCCACGCCGATCCCCTCGTCATTGAGCTACGCATGAACAGATTCACCATTGAACATGTTCTCATCGATCAGGGAAGCACTTCGAAAATAATGTATTACAAGACGTTTGTTAAACTCAGCTTGACTGACTCGGATTTGTTGCCGGCCGATTGCCTATTATTCGACTTCAACGCTAACCCCGACTATCCTTTGGGCAAGATCACACTACTAGTTCAGGAGGACACCTGATCAGTAGATGTAGAATTTCTGGTTGTTAAACTTCTGTCACCATACAATCTCATCATGGGAAGAACTTGGTTGCATACCATGCAAGCTGTGCCAAGCACCTACCATCAGTTACTTCGTTTTCCAACTGAGTATGGCATTGAACAAATTCGGGGTTCTCAGAAATTGGCACAGGCATGATACCTTGTTGCTGCTGCAAAGAGACCAAAGGAACTAAAAGTGAATTCTATTGAAGTACCGGATTGGAAGAGCCTCGAGGACATTGGGAAAATCCCTAGTGAAAAGGCAACTAAAGACCTAGATAGGATCAAAATTAATGGGAGTCCTGACAAGTTCTTCAGGATCGGCACTTCCTTGAACGAAGTTGATAGACACGAGCTTGTATCCCTCTTACTCAGCAACCTTGACATGTTTGTGTGGACACCATACGAGATACTAGGGGTGGATCCATCTGTGTCCCAACACTACTTAAACGTTGATCCAAAATGTAAGCCAGTCATTCAGAAAAGTCGACGGTCAGCCACGGAGCATGCTTCAGCCATTGTTGAAGAAGTTGACCGATTTCTTGACACTAGGGCAATTCGCAAAGTAATCTATCCCACATGGTTGTCCAATACCGTGGTTGTAAAGAAGAAGAATGGATCTTGGTGTTTTTGTGTGGATTTCATGGATTTGAACAAAGCTTGTCCCAAGGATTGTTTTCCCCTCCCCAGAATAGACCAACTCGTAGATGTAACGGTGCATCATCAACGCATGAGCTTCTTGGACACTTACAGAGGCTATCACCAAATTGCCATGCATCCGGAGGATCAAGAAAAGACCGCATTCCTCACCCTAAGAAGAACCTATTGCTACAAGTTCATGTCTTTCGGGCTGAAGAATGCGAGGGCAACTTACCAAAGACTAGTTACTACCATGTTTGTGGAATAGCTCGGCCTCACCATGGAAGTATACATTGATGACATGATGGTCAAATCTAAGGAAAAGCATGCCCATCTAGCCGATTTGGCAATGATATTCAGCATTCTTCGAAAGTACAAAATGAAACTGAATGCCTCAAAGTGTGCATTCGGCATCTGATCCGGCAAATTCCTCGGCTACATTGTTAACCACCACGGAATAGAGGCCAACCCGAGGCAGATCATAGCAATTCTAGAACTTGGCTCTCCTCGATTGGTCAAAGAGGTTCAAAAGCTTATGGGAATGGCCGCCATGCTCAATAGGTTTATCAGTCGTTCCACAGATCATTGCCGACAATTCTTTCACACACTTCGGCAAGGTAAAGCCTTTGAATGGACCCCCGAGTGCCAAGCCACTTTGGACGGCTTGAAAACTTATCTCTGATCAGTACCACTCTTGGCAACCCCCTCGGCAAGCGATCTGCTCATTTTGTATCTGGCAGTATCTGATCAGGGCGGTCAGCGCTGTACTTCTAAGGGAAGAACTCGAGGAGCAACAACCAGTTTACTATGCAAGCAAAGCAATGGTTGACGCCGAAACACATTATCTACCACTGGAAAAGCTCATCTTTGCTCTCATCATGGCTGCAAGAAAACCGATGCATTACTTTCAGGGGCATACGATAGGGGTACTAACGGACTATCCCCTTCGATCAGTGTTCCGTAGCGCGGAAGCATCAGGGCGCGTTTCAAAATGGGTTTTAGAACTCGGCCAGTATGATATCCAGTTTTTGCCTAGAACTGTCATCAAGGGGCAAGTGCTCGCAAACTTTGTAGTTGAATTCACGGGATACCTTGCCGACCTCAAGTCCGATCAAGTGCAACCTAAACCTAACTGAAGAATATATGTTAGAGACATTTGACAGATGTACTGTGACGGGTCATCCAACCAAATGTAGCAGTGGGGCAAGCGAAGTAATCATGACCCCCAAAGGGGTAATAATCGAGCAGGCAGTCAAACTGGGCTTAGATGCATCAAATAATGAGGCCGAATACGAAGCATTGCTAACTAGCCTTTAGAACGCACTTCACCTTGGTGCGCGGCAGTTGCTTGTTATCTGTGACTCAAAATTAGTCATCAACCAGTTGAAAGGGGAGTATGCAGCTAAAAATTACGGCATGGCAGCCTACATGAAAACAACGAATTCCTTTCCTACGAAATTTGACCACCATGAATTGAATCAAATAACCTGGGATCAGAACACGTATGCGGATGCCCTTGCTTGCCTAGCCTCTGCCATTAACTCAGAAATCAAATGGACAATCGAAGTAGGATTCATTCCTGAGCTGAGCATTACCTCTTCTGAACTAGTTTAGATTAAGATCATTGAACTAGGACCAAGTTAGATGGATCTTATTGCTGCATTCCTTTCCTTAGAACAACTCCCAATGGATAAGAAAGAAGCCCACAAACTGCAAAATAAAGCCTTGCGATACTATTTGGATCCGCAAGGAAAGCTCTACAAAAAATCCCTTTTTGGGCCGTACTTAGAATGTGTTCATCCAGATAAAGTTGAAGAACTCTTGACTGAAATACATGAAGGTAGCTATGGTACCTATTCTAGAGGATGCTCATTGGCCCACCGAGCCGTAACACAGGGGTATTATTAGCCGACCATGCGAATAGATGCCGAGAATTATGTCAAGAAATATGAACAATACCAGAAGTTTTCCTCTTTAACTCATCTGCCTGCCGAGGAGTTAAACTCTATCACTAGTCCTTGGTCATTCGCTCAATGGGGACTTGATATCGTCGTACCATTACCACGATCTCCAGGGAACAAGTGATTCTTGATTGTCACAACAGATTATTTTACAAAATGGGTCGAAGCAGAGGCATTAACACATATTCGAGATGTCGATGTTAAGCATTTTATGTGGTAAAACATCATAACACGATTCGGCATACCGAGAGCACTTGTCTCAGACAATGACACTCAATTTGATTGTGGCGTCTATTGAGAATTATGCAAAACGTATGGTATCCGGCCCTACTTTTCCTCGCCGGCATACCTGTAGACACCCCATTTTGATCGGCCCTTAGACTTGGGCACGTTTTTTTAAACACCCCATGATGAAAATTGGAATATATGAATTTTTCAGCCGAAAAATCAAATTGAAGCTTTAATTCCAAACCTCACCCATTTTGGCCATCACTAATATTTTATTAATTTGTAGTATTTTATAATTTTATATTTTTTATATAAATTTATGTGTGTGTACATTTGTTTTAGGTGTGTTTTATATAAATTGATAAATATTTAATAAAAAAGAAAGAAAATAATAAAACAAAAAAAAGAGAAAAGAAAAGAAAAGAATAATAAGGTGATGTTTTTTTTTATTTGGGTGGAATATATGATGGAAACATTATGATGATGGGTTGAGGTGGAGGATAAAAAGCTTATCTATGAGGGACCACGGCATCAAATGAAGAGAGGTGGTGGAGAATATTGTTTTTCAAAAGCGAATAAACGAGATGATGATTATGTTCTGAGGGGTGGGGAATGAATCATTGAGCGGGGGAGATTGCTCTCTACAAAGCTTTCTGTGCGCTGGATTGGTGAGGGGAGAAAAAGAGACCCAACACCACTCAAGGGAGAGAGGAGACATGCACACTGCGATCTCTCTCCTTCTCTCTCTACAATGAACACACACGGGTAGAGAGAGGGAGGAGACGATGACACACACACGCCATCCACTCTCACCACACCATGGCAGCAACACTCATGCAAATTGCCATCCTCACCCACTGATACACTCACCATGCATACACACGGCACACTGACATGGGGCTTGATCTGAACACAGCCACGACAAACCCACCACACCCACACACGCACACAACACACAACACACCCAGCTAACACACACACCATTTCTCTCTCTCAGCAAACCCATCATACAGAGAGAGGGAGGATGTCACACCCCAAACCTGCCCCCTAAAAGTTTGGGCATGACCTTAACAAAAACAGACACTTAACCTGTTATATATACAACGCATGAGGGCCTGACGGAAGCCTTCAACATAATAGATGACATTAAAACCCTTTTCCATTGAGCAACTATAACCATGCTAGGATCATACATACAGAATATTTAGTAAATAAACATACAAAATACATACATCTGAGAAATAGCTACACACAAACAGTTGTACAGATCCAGTTCCACTTTTGGGTGTTTAACAAAATAGAATGTACATTCATCCTGACCAAAAAGGGGTTTGGGCCAAAAATCTAACATCTAAGATGGAGTACACGGTTTCCTCAGGTGCCTGAGTCTGCTTAAGTTAACAAAAGGGAGGTGACATCAATGCTAGGACTGACCTCCAAGCTGATTACCTACAGCATCAGACATAATTACAAAGTGAGACAAACTCAATGAGTAATAATACTTGATAGTTTAATATCCAACATAAGTCATAATCCATAACGATATATTCAAACCAAACGGAATCCATGTGTTAGCCTGACGCTGTGTTCTTCCAGAACGGCCTTAGGCCCAGTCAGAACAAAACGGCCTCGGGCCCAATCATAACAGAAATATATACATATACATAAGTCTCCCTTGTATGCATTTCCATCACATTTTGATTCATTTACATGTTAATGTAACATTTTCAGAAATCAGAATTAATAACATTAAGTACGAACACTATATTATTGCACATTAATGTACTATTACTCACAGTGTCGAGGCGAAGTGCTTGTTTCTCCCGGAGTGTGTCCTACACACGCACAAGATCACAAATTAGTTCTCCTTTCTTTGTTCAATCGTTCTTTGCTTCATTTAACTTCAACTGAATTTATAGATATCAAAATAGTATTAAATATAGATTTTGACAATTTTAGAGTGCCCTACACGCAAAACAGAGCATTTCAATTTTTCCACCCTGGGTCGCACGTGCGGCTGTCACTCCCGCACGTGCGGCAAAATCCCCCGCACGTGCGGCACATTTCCTCTGCACGTGCTTTTTAGGCAGAACCCAGCTTCATTTTTGCCCCGTTTTTCCACACGTGCGGCTGTGACTCCCGCACGTGCGGCAGTTGTTCCCGCACGTGCGGCCATGACTCCCGCACGTGCGGCAATTCTGCAGTTTTTCAGTTCGAAATTTCAAACAAAACTCAATTTTTGACAAGTGTTTTTCAGGGCTTCTAATAGGGTTAAAACTCATGTAAATAACATTAAAATTACATAACTTAATCCAATGGAAATAACATCATAAATCTTAAGCTCACAAACACAATCCATCTTCACACACACACACACACACACACACATGATCATAAAGGTGGATGCACTTGGCAATTGAGAGAACAAGATATATCTTCTCATTAAATCATCTAGATCAAAGAAAAGGAATGAAGGATGAGATTATCATGTTAATTCTTCAATCTCTACACCTACAACTTTCATTACAACTCTAAATCACATAACACCAAAGGGGATTTCCATCCAAGGTAAGAGAATAGAGTGAAACTAGAAGGGTTGGGCTCACCTTGAACTCTAATCTTCAAATAACTTCTCAATTTCCTAGAGTTCCTTCTTGATAGCCTTCTCCAACACTCTCCTCTAAATCTTTCTTTAGAGTTCCTTTTGAGAGATATTTTAACCCAAAGTTTTTGATTCAACATATAAGGGTCATAAGCTCATATATATATATATATATACAAAGGCAAATAAAACAAAATTCAATCGTTTAATCATCCCAAACCAAAATTTCACCGACATGCTTAACATTACCTAAAAATTATACTAATTGCAAATATCAAATCAATTTCGGATTATCATGCCTTTAAGGCTCCCAATTTCAGATTTAAGCATTCCAATTGTAACAGATAATGTTTTTATCAAACAGATAGGGTTCCATATTTTCAAGTTTCATTTAGTTCAACAAAATGTCACATAACAATTCTCACTGAACATTCAAAAGCACAGATTAGAAGACTGAAAAGACACCAAAAGCATATACGAGGGTCGGGTTATGACAGAGGAGACCACACAAACACAGACACATAGCCCATACACTGAATAATGAAGACAACAGACACACCCACGGAGATCTCTCTCCTCTCTCTCCCTCCGTCTCTCGGCATGCCCATCACCATCTCGCTCCCCCTCAGCAAACCCACACAGATCCACACATACACACACACACCCCAAACCCAACTCTCTCTTTTTTCTCTCTAAAACACACCCAGCTATACACACGGGAGCATACACACAGACTCACCTTTCACAACACACACCCAGAGACAAGACACAACACACACAGACACGAGGCTGCTTCAACACACACACAGTGCACATCTCTCTCTCTCTCTCTCTCTCTCTCTCTCTACACTGCCTAACTCGACTAAACCCACTCTTCTTCTTCGACACTCAAACACACCGAAACCAAGGCTGCTTTCTCCTCTTCTCTCCTCTCTCAAGCTGGTTCTCTACAACACACACTGACACAAGCTCCACCTCTCTCTTTTCTCTCCTTCCACAGCACACCTCTCACAGAGGCACTCTCTCTCTATGCATGACAAAGATACACACAGCAGTAGTCTCTCTGGCTGAAACAAAAAAAGATCAATCTCTCTCTCTCTAGGGGGAGACACACAGACCCATTTTGGAGCTGGATCATCAATACCATCTTCTCCTTCTTCATCTTCTTCTTCTACCTGTTGATGGTTTGCCAAGCAAAGGAATGATAATCACGTTGGAATGAATTTTGGAGGGAATTCAAATTGTGTTAATGGTTCAATCTTATAGGCCTCAGAAGCACAAGGGCTCCTGGTGTAACAAAAAAAGATCCCCACAGTGGGCTGTCCGTGGGCCACCTCATGTGATTAAGCCAAGGTTCATATTTTATTGGGCTGGTTGAACAATCTAGCACTTGGAGAAAAATCATGGTTATTGGGCCATAAAGTTGTGGGATTTTGGTGCTACAAAATAATAACCCATGTGGATATCATTCACGTTGGGTTGGTGCATTTTTGATTAGCTAGTGGGTTGGCCTTGAAGAGGTCGGGCCGGCTTGATAGTGGGCCGTTTCGTTTGAGTATTGATGGAGCCTCCATTGAAGATAAGTTTACATGGGCTGAGGCGTGAAGACAAATAGTTTGTTTTGCTAGTTAATGAATTTTCTTATTTTTATTTTGAGTGTTTGTAAGGATTTTATTTTATTCTTCTCTCCTTTATTTGGATATGTAATATTTAAAGTGTTGTATAATCTCCCCACCCCGCTTCTTATCTATCCCATTCTTTAATCGCTTTCCCTAACTGTACAGATGTATATATCTGACATGCCATGCATATCCATGCTTTGCATCCATGTTTCATGCATTAAGATTCGGCTGAATTTACATGTGTGGATTTAATCAATTCTTCTGTGATTCTATGCGCTACCTCATGTTATTGAAATGATTCACATGCCATATTTTAGAAGCCGAATCTTTAGTGCATCTCATGAGTCAATTGCATTAGGATTCTGTATATAAGATCATGCATATTTTACTAACTTTGTTTTGTAGTTGTTCGAGGGACGTCGGTCAATCTGTGAGTTTTTATGCTTTAGCATCCCATTTATGTGTGTTTTTCTTACTATGTGTTAGTATTCTACCATGAGGCTACTTGCTTACTTGATATAACTATATGAATGCTTGTAGATGAAGGCTTGTTGTTTGAATTGGAATAATTCAATAAATATACGTTTTAAGCCCACTTTGCAGTGACAAATTCACAAACTTTAAGCCCACTTTGTCAAGTGGCAAATTCAAACCCTTTTCGACAAACAAACATGAAATTGAATTGTTCCAATTTGAGCAAACTAGTCTATACCTTGTATGCTTCACATAGTAAATTTTAGGATTTATTCAATAATCAGAACATGAACATATAAAGAAAATAAAAAGTCATATCATGGTTTAGTAGAGGCCGATCTTTTGATCTGGTAAGCGGGGGTGCTCATTATTGACCTTCCCCTCTCATACCTAAGGTTCCGAGCCAAGCATCCTTGGTTACGATGAACAGTGGCCTTGGCATTGAGTCATGGGTTTCCTAATTTCCCAAAATATTAGATGGCGACTCTGAGATCTGATGACGCAGTCCATTTTTGACAAAATTGCAATAAAATGGATTTTCAATAAAAGTTGCCAAATCTGGACTCTCATCTACATTTCACATTGCACTCGTGAGACTAGATCAAAGAGATCTCGGGAGTCCGAACTGTTTAACGCATGCGGGTACCCCCCGGGCATGTTACAGTTTCTGGTGACTTTGCTGGGGATTTGTGAAACCTTGACTCGAACTCCATGATATGACTTTTATTTTCAATTATATGTTTATTGCATTGCATGCATTGGTGCACTTAAAGTCCCTGTGTTGCCTAGATGCTGGTGGGAGCACAGGCACACTTTTTGTGACACTACACCTATCTCTACGTTACTTTGGAGGCCTTGTGTTATAATCTTTTGAGATCTAAAGGTTCTCGGACTTTGAAGAGAGGCTATATTGACTCTTCTGATTTCCTAAGATCTTCATTGGTTATGACCCAAAGGACTCTTTGGTAACGTCATCTTGGCTTCAATCCCTAAAGTAGAGCCAACCTTGCACATATAGTGAGCTATAGTACATTTCAAATTAGGACATGATGCTTTCCCATTTCTAGGATGTATGATACCGTTTGTGTGAATAGTGAAACCCTAGATCATTCCAAGCTAGGATAGGATAACCCTACCCTCTTTAGGGGTGTTTGTTCTCTTTCCTGCTTTATGTGCAATGTATTGGATCTATACAGGGGTTCTCAAATTCAAATGAGTGGTTCAGGTTGTTCAGTTTAGCACCATTACTTCAAAAACAAAACAAAAAAATAACAAAAACATAAAATCAAAAAAAAAAAAAAACTATATAAAAAATGCTGATATCCCACAAAGTCGACCATCTCTGTGATTGGGGAGTGACCACCTGTTGATTGCACGGGCTTTATTTTGAATGTTGTCGATGGCCCACACTTTGACTGGCAATTTGAGAATGGTTTTATTCTGAGTTCTGAATTGAGTATTGAGTTTAAGTTTGACTCCACCAAGTTTGTAGAGTTGGAGTCAGGCTCAAGTCAGCCTAATGAGTTAAAGTCTGTTGATTTCGATAGTGCTAACCTGGACATTTCCGTCATGTCTAGGTCCTCTTTGTCATTTTGTTTTGAGTATGTTGTCAAAAGTCTGTTATCATTGCTGAGTCATAGTCTCTTTTCAATAAGCAGAAAAACAAAAAAACAAAATGCCATAGAGTCTGCCTACTTCTCTGTGCCTTAATTCATCGCATTGACCAAAGTTTTTCAAAACATTTTCCAAAACTTTGATAAAAACAAAAAAGAAAAATTTCCTCGAGATTTGCAAATTTTGATCAACTGAGAGGAAGAGAGATGTGCTAAGCCTTTGATGAATAAAATCATTTTTGTTAATGTGGGTACTGAGAAGGATCCTGGCTTGGTCCAAATTGGTTCTATCTTATCTTCGTAAAAGTAAGAGTGATTAGTCACTTTGTGAAAAGATTTCAAAAACTGTTTTTGCGTGGTCCTACGAAGACATACCTGGAATTAGTTATACAACATAGGATCCCTCTTGACTTGTGGTCCGACCTCCTTAGCTCCTTAGCTTTCAAACCTTGATTCGAAGTATTCAATGATCATTTCAAAGTGTAAGGCTTGTATAGCCGAATTGGAAATAGCCCTTGAACTAGGGGCCATGATGTGATTCAAATGGAGGCAGCCCTTCAACTAGGGGCAATAAGGTCAAATGTGATTCAGATTTGAAACAGCCCTTGAACTAGGGGCAAAAGCGTGAGGCTTACATAGCAGAAATGGAGGCAGCCCTTGAACTAGGGGCAATAAGGTACCACCCTTGAGAGGCTCGCTGGGCCGAAAACCCAGAAGGGTGACCCAGGCAAAAGTTAGAGCACAAAAAAAAATAAAAAATAAAAAATAAAAGAAGGAAAAATAAAAAGCTCACAAGGTTGAAAACCCAAAAGGGCGGCTTTGGCAAAAGTTAGAGCGTGAAAGGAGAATGTCAATACTCGAGTAAACCTTAGCCAAAACTATGTAGGTGTAGACACCCCATTTTTGACCGTCCTCAAGACTCAGACGTCACCGATTGAGCGCTTGGTGATGTTGCATACTGTGCTTGTTCAGAAGTCTCAGAGTCGCGACCGTGCGCCCTGCCTCCGGACTTCCGAATTCTCTTTTGTGCCTTGTCTCGGTTTGCGAACCGGACTCGGTTTTCTCTATGTTCTTTCCTAAGGGAAGGGAGTGGTCCTGCAGGCTATCTCCCGGTGGCCGTGAGCTACATTTCGTGGCCGTAGGCCATTTTGCCCATTTCGAAGCCCGGTTCACGGTTTTCGGGACCGTCAGGCCGTGTGCCTTGGCTCGGGACCGCCCAACCATCTCCGAGTTCTCCGGTTTTTGGCTTGCACCTCTGTTTTATAGTTCCGAGGAACACTGGGGCCTCTGATGCCCACTTCGTGGCCGTATGCCACTTTCGGTGCCTGTAGCCGGTTTTCGGGACCCCGAATCGTGCGGTTTGGGCCCCGAGCATTCATTTTGCATCGGTTTTCTCTGATTTTTGGCAGGAACCTCTGTTTTGTCATTCCGAGGGATACTGGGGTCGCAGACACCCACTTCGCTGCTGAACACCACTTCCGGCACCCGCAGCCCATTTTCGGGATCCCGAATTGCTCGGTTTTGGCCCCGAGCGTTCATTTCTCATTAGTTTTTGTTCAAATTTGGCAGGTACCCCTGTTTCAACATCAGGAAGATCACTGGGGCGTTGGGAGGCCAGCAATTATCCCAGATAACCAGTTTCGCTCTTCCGGCGCCTGTTTTGCTCACTTCCGAGCCAATGTTGAACACCCTGGGGATATTTTCTTCCAACCAAAGCTACATATCTATGATCAGGGGACATGGGAGGACCCTACACACTACTGGTCGGCCAGAAATTGAGAGTTTCATCTTTGAGGCTCTCCTTCAAGCTCTATGTTATGGCTCCTGCTTCAGTGTTGCCAATTTCCGACCCTGGGCCCTTATTCTACACACTTAGGAGGACACCTTTGCATGGTGGTCGGCCAGCAAATCTTTACTTCATTTTTTGGGGGTGGCCGGCCGGCCATGGTGGGTGGCTGGCCGACCAGGTGGGGTGGCCGGCCGGCCATGGTGGGTGGCTGGCCGACCAGGTGGGGTGGCCGGCCGGCCACCTTGCAGAAAACCACCTGGCCGGCCAGCTTCTTGCTTTCCAGCTCATTCCAGCTGTCCGGATATTTTTGCCAAAATATCACCCCTTCCGGGGGATATTTTGGGAGGGAAAGATTGCCTCTATTTCCCTCCCCTTTTACATCCCTTTTGGCCTATTTAAAGGGCTGGACAGCCCCTTTGCCTAGGTTACAAAATTTTGCTTCAAGAGCTCCTCTCCCAAAACCTTGATTTCCATAGCCAAAACTCCAAAAAAACTTTCAAGTCTCTAGTCCATTCCTTCATCAACCCTAAGCATCACTATCACCACCTCCATTCCAGCAGCAAGGGAGTGATTTCCAGTGGCCAAGGATCAACAAATTCAAGCCAAGAGGTAGCAACACTTGAATCTTCAAGGGTAAGTCTCTAAATCCATTTTTGTAGCATAATTTTCCATCAACTTTCTACCCTACTTGCCTACTGTTTTGGGCTTTGACCCCTACTGATTTTGTGCTTATTTTGAGCCCCTCTACAACTTTGTAGAAGGGCTCAACCCTGTTTGGTGTCTCCATCATATACTTGCTTCAATATCACTCTTTATGCCATGAAATTGCATGCTTTGTTTGGCTTTTGAGTGGTCTATTTTCGAGCATACTATATACTGTGGGGGAGCTTATTTTGAGCCCCTCTTCAACATTGAAGAAGGGCTCAACCATTTTTGGTGGCTCTAGCATGCATTTGCTTTGAAATTCCTCCATTTTACCGTAAAATTGCATGCTATTTTTAGCCCATTTGTGATCTGAATTGGAGCATTGCATGAACTGAAGATGTGCTTATTTTGAGCCCCTATTCAACATTGAATAAGGGCTCAACCTGTTTTTCTTCCTCTATCATGCGCTTGCTTTGGATTCTTGTTCTACTCCCATGTTGCATGCTTCTTTAAGCTTACCATGCTTCTGTTTTGGGTCTCCATCAGGCTTGTAAAGTGTCATATTTTGGTCTGTTCTTTGTGTTTTGTTAAGGGCCTTAAGCCATTTGGTGTTTTTTTTTGGTACTTCATGTTGTATCCATCTTATTTTCCGTAAAATTGCATGATTGTTTAGGCCATTCTATCTTCTGTTTTAGGTCTTCATCAGGCTTAGAGAGTGTCTTTTTTTGGTCTTTTCTTTGTTCTTTATTAAGGGTCTGAGGCCATTTGATGTTTTCTTATGGTACCTCTCTTTTTAAACCTCTTTTGACCCTTATTTTGCATGCTATGTATTGTATATCTACACACTGAATTTGGGGATCTCATCTTCTGTAAAAATGCATATTTTTAGTCTCTCTCTAATGTTGTAGAACTGTTTTTTTTGGTTTGAGCATTGTAGATATCACTTGCTTTGTAAATCCCCTCTTTTACCGTATTTTTGCATGCCATTGTTGCCCTATCCACACTCATAATTTGGCCTTGTTTTGTACTGTAAAAATGCTATTTTTTGGGACTTCCTTGCTACTGTTTTGCTTTCATTCGCCAATTTTGCATGTTTAGCATAGCCGTAGGCCATTTCGGGCACTTAGAATTGCATTCCGGGATGATTTCATGCGTTGATTGTCATTTCGCATCATTTCGGGGCTGTTTTCCCCTTCATTTAGTGGCTGAAATTCGGTTTGCATGCTTGCATATCATTTCCCATGTCATTTTATGCCTTAATGCATTACCTCGGTTTGCGTGCCTGTGGGCACGCACTTCGAGGCACCTCCGTTTTATCCGTCGGCCTCCTATGTGAGTGAGCTGAGGCTCTCCCATGTTGTTGTAAGCCCATCGCGGCATTCCGTATGCCATTTCATCTCATCTCGTCATCGCCTCGGTTTGCGTGCCTGTGGGCGCGCATTTCGAGGCACTTCGGTTGTATCCGATTTCTCATTTCATCATCGCCTCGGTTTGCGTGCCTGTGGGCGCGCATTTCGAGGCACTTCAGTTGTATCCGATTTCTCATTTCATCATCGCCTCGGTTTGCGTGCCTGTGGGCGCACGTTTCGAGGCATTTCGGTTGTATCTGATTTCTCATTTCATCATCGCCTCGGTTTGCGTGCCTGTGGACGCGCATTTCGAGGCACTTTGGTTGTATCCGATTTCTCATTTCATCATCGCCTCGATTTGCGTGCTTGTGGGCGCGCATTTCGAGGCACTTCGGTTGTATCCGATTTCTCATCTCGTCATCGCCTCGGTTTGCGTGCCTGTGGGCGCGCATTTCAAGGCACTTCGGTTTTATCCGATTCGCATTCCATATCATCGCCTCGGTTCGTGTGCCTGTGGGCACGTATTTCAAGGCACTTCGATTTTATCTGATTTGCATTTCATGCCATCGCCTCGATTTGCGTGCCTGCGTACACGCTTTTCGAGGCATCTCATTTTCATCTCACTTTCATAGCTTTGCGCAGGCTAGGTTGTATATTAGTTGCATTTCATGCATATCATGCATATTGCGCGGGAAACGAGGTACATTCCGTACTCCGAGTGACGGAGTTTGTCTCAATTCCCAAGTCACCGACACTCCCAATTACCCATGACGGAGTTAGGTTTTCATCTGCATTCATCCCATATTGAGTTGTGCAATCCGACTCCTCGGCCATCATGCATCGATATGCGTGATTGATGGCACGAGGATCGAGGCATGCATATATTCGTGAAATACATTGCTATGCCCTTTTTCTGCTCTCTGTTGCAGCAAAATTAAGGATCAGCAGATTTTCGGAGTCTGGCACGCATTTCGAGAAAAGTGCAAACAGAGGCTAATTGGGGCATCCCAGTGGATTTCCGCGCCAGAGCAGCCCGGCATACATCATTCATCAGAAGCAAGGCAGCCCCTGGCTTGCATGCCAGCTTTACAGCTTTCTTAGTTTAATCTGTATATTTCGGACTGTAATATTCTTTTGATTCGGACTGTATTATTATTTATTCGGACCCTCTGCGCGAGGGCATAATTGTAATAAGGGTGTGTGAGTGTGATGTATGTCTTCCAACCCCCACTTCTTTCTCCCTTTTATTTACCCGCTTACGATGGTTAGATATAGGGCATATTTCAATTAGCATACAGTATGACAGCATGTTTGCATCATTCATCTGTTTTGCACGCACCGGGCTCGGCGCATCATATAAGCTGCATCTGTATTTCAATTCCAAATTGAATACTTGATAGTTATTGCATTTCACATGCCATCTTTAGAATAGCCGAGCCTGCTATAGTTGCATTTTGCATGTGTTGCATTAAGCATTTCAGCATATTTAGGATTCATGCATAATTTCTAATCGTTTTCCTGTTTTGGCTGGGAGTACTCGGTGAGTTTTATGCTTTAGCATCCTTGCATGCGTGTGAGTGTTGCCATGATAGCATGCTTGCCATGAGGCTAACTGCTTATGTGATATAACTGCCTTGAATGCCTGTGGGTGGAGGTTGAGTTATCTGAAGTGGAATAATTCATCAAATGTTTGTTTTAAGCCCACTAGATAGTGGCGACATCACTGTTTTCTAAGCCCACCTGAGGGTGGCAAATCCGCATTTTAGCCTACCTTCGGGTAGTACCATCATACCATTTTCAAACAAACAAACATGAAATGTTTTGTTCCAATTCAGACGGCCCAGTCTATACTTGTTTGCTGCGAGCATCACATAGTAATCTAGGCAAATAACCGGAATAAGAACGCACAAAGTTTTCAAAAACAGATATCATGGTTAGTAGAGGCCGGTCTTTGACCGGGCGAGAGGGGGTGCTCATGATGTGACCTTCCCTAATCGTACCCAAGTTCCCGAGCCAACTTTGGTGATGACGGACACGTGGCCTTTCGGCACCGAGTCAGGGTTTCCTAAATTTCCCATTTTAAAATATTTAGGTGGCGACTCTGTTATCTGGCAAAGCAGTCCATGTTTGGCACTTCTTTCAAAAAATCTGTTTTCCTTCAAGACGATTTGCCGGATTTGGACTCTTTGGTTCAAGATTGAGAACTGCAACCAAATCGAGTCCGAACTGTAGCGAGGTCCCTCGCGGGCTTGTTATAGTAGGGCCCGTGATTTAGATTAGAAGCAACCCTTGAACTAGGGGCAAAAAGATCGGATGTGATTTAAATTTGAAGCAGCCCTTGAACTAGGGGCAAAAGGTTAGATGTGATTAAAGAGTTAAAACTGAATCGTTTCTTAATAAAGACCGCCCAGAAAGGCAAAACCCAGAATTTGAGAGAATGAATTTTATTATTAAAGGACAGTCAAGTTCCTATCCACTACACTTGGGGCAAATTCAGACCCAATTAGCCTAGTCCCTACATCATCATATCTACTGGTCAAGTGTAGCAGTCGTTCTTATAGATGGCCTAGAGATTTCACACCCAATCAACATGGGCAAGTTAAACTGAAAGTAACACTTGAGAGGCTTGCTAGGCTGAAAACCTGGAAGGGCGACCTAGGTAAAAGTTAGAGCAGAAAAACAAAAAAAATAAAAACTTAAAAAAAAAAAATGAAATGAACAAAATAAAAAAATAGAAAAAATCAAAAGATCGCAAGGTTGAAAACCCGAAAGGGCGGCTTTGGCAAAAGTTAGAGCATAAAAGGAGAGTGTCAATACCCGAGTGAACCTCAGCCGGAACTACGATGGCCTGATTCCTATCTTGAGGATACGTAGGTAGCTTCATCTTGAAGTTCGGCCCCAATAATTTTTGTTAACTCATTCATTTCGTCCATGTTTGATTAGTGTATCTTTAGTCAACCTAGTTGTCCTATTCGTATTTGATTGGTGTATCTTCGATCTACTCAATTTAGTTGGTTCGATTCAATTTGGTTCAGTTCGGTTCAGTTCGGCGGTTCAGTTCGATCCAGTTCTACTCGGTTTCATTCGATTCAAATCGGCTTGATTCGGTTATCATCGTTGCTACAACAAAAACAATTCAGGGTTATCTGGTTTAGGGCTATGCACCTCAATGATTGATGCCATGTTAGTTGAGTAGTGGCCATTTGCAAAAATAGGTTAATTTGATTAAAGCTGACTAATTTTTCTTGAAAATTGTTTCATTTTTGCAAAACTTGGACTATTCTTTGGATTTGAAAAGGGAAAATTTTCAATGCTCACAATTTAGTTTATATGATTTGAAACAGAAAATGGAATAAGTAGGCTAATCTAACTCTTATGTTGATCAAAACATTTTACAAAAAAAAAAAAAAAAAAAAATTCAGGGTAATGAATTAGGGGCATAGTCGAGTTAGAGATTCTGTCTCCTCCACCACTCGAGTCAACTCGTCAGTGTATATGAGTGTGTATTCATACTAGTCAGGGTATTCAGACCAGTCAATGTATATAAGTGTGTTCCTTTCATGCCAGTCAGTGTACTTGTACCAGTCAGTGTATTCATACCAGTCAGTATATATAAGTGTGTGTTTGGATTGTTTTACTTCGGTTTTTTGCTTACATTGAGTCAGTTTGTTTTTATTCAGGTCAGTACGGATCAGTGTCCAATTCAGAGTTCAAATTTCAATCATTCTCAAATGTGATCAAACAAAAGTATTTTCAAACTCAGAGTGATGTGCCGGGCACACCATTTATATACAAAACTGAAACTTTTTATTACAGTCAGGGGAGGACATCCCCGATTACAGAAACTCAAAAAAAAAAAAAAAAAAAGAACAACAACAACAACAAACAAACCCAGAAAATACAAGAACTCCAAAAAAAATTAAAAAAGAAAAAGAAAAAAAGAGAGGGATCTTGTTCTTCTTTCTCCTCCGGCAAACGGCCATACGCCAACCTCATTTGCTTGAACCTCCAGTCGTTTTCTTTATCTCAATTTCGTTCTGGGAGACCTTCAAAGGCCTTGCCTCAGTGTGTTCCCCAAGAGAAGGCCCTGCCTCTGTGTTTTCAGCAAAAGAGTTAACTTTTCGCCGACCATCAAAGAAAAAATACGATGGCACTCCAAACCGGTCTATACAAGTGGCCTGTCGTTTTACCTCTTTATTGTCCATGGAGGTAGCCTTCCATTTCAGTTCTTTGTTCTCTGCCTTCAGCGCACAAATCTCCGCTCGTGCATTCTTATACATATGCTGAAGCAGATTGAGTTGGGCGTTAACCCGATGTACCTCACACGTCCTGTTTTGCAGACGGTGAGACAAGTTAGTGACCGCGGCCACTGTTTCCATACACGACTTCAACGTGAGGTGGTTAGCCTCAATATCAGTTTGAGCAGCCATCACTTGCTCAACTGTTAGTGTAGGAAGACTGGGATGAGTATGAGCAGGGGCACTTGGTCTAGAGGAGCTCGATGGATCATTAAGATCCGGAAAGAGAGAGAGAGAGAGGGCGAGACGAAGCCATGTATAGGAAGAAAGAGGAAAGAAGGTAGTCACAGAAGAATGGCAGAAAATAGAAGAGGAAAAGAAGAAGAAGAAGGAAGATGGAAGAGTGATAGAGAAGAAGAAGAAGAAGAAGAAGAAGAAGAGAGTGGTTACGAAGAAGATGGAAGATACTGAAGAGAAGAAGAAGACGAGAGAGAAAGACAAAGAGAGGGAGAGAACCGAGGCGAGCGTTGTTCGAGGCCTGCTTTTGTCAGCCAGTGACGCAAAAGCAGGCCGCGTGTTAGGCGTGGATGTCGAAAAAAAAGAAAAGGGAGAGACGCGAGAATGTATGTGTATGCATATATGTATATGTATTGTATAGCTATGTAATATATATATTTGTTTGAACATTTGGGTCACAGGTGTGGCTTGGGTTCAGTGGTTTGGCCTAGTGGGTTGAGGATTCGGAGAGCCTAAGCCCGAGGTTAGGGGTTCGAACCCACAACAAATGTTTCTTTGTTTTTACTTCGATTTTGTGTATATATGTCTCGTATATGTATATATATTTGTTTGCATATCTTGTCACAAGAGTGGCGTGGTTCAGTGGTCGAGGACTTGAAGACCAGGCCTGAGGTCAGGGGTTCGAAACCCCATATCCCATGTCCATCCATTTTGTGATTTTTCTTTCTTTTTTTGTGTGTTTTGCGTACGTGTGCTGACGTCAGCAAACAGAATATGCCTTCTCAGTAACGGCATCTTCCCGTTGATGGCCGCAAACAGAATATTTCCCAAGTCTGTATACGTATACCATATGTACATGTCTCTGTGTATGTTCGTATTTGTGTATTTTTTTGTCTGTATATATATATATATATATGAGTGTGTATACTATATATATCCGTATCTGTCTGTATATATGTCTGTATATGTTTATGTGTATATCGCATCGATCACACCCCACCTCGTGCATCTATCGCACGTCGCATCCGCCTCGTGCATCTATCGCACGATCGCATCTCATTCTGTGCATCTATCGCACAATAACCCCATTCTGTGCATCGATCGCACAATAATCTCATTCTGTGCATCTATCGCACAATAATCTCACTTCGTGCACCTACCACACAAATTTCAATTTCAATTCCATCGCATTATCTTGTGCATTTCAATTCACTCGTGCTATCTTGCTCATCGCACTGTCTTGTGCATCAATTCAATCAGGCTATCTTGCGCATCGCACTATCTTGTGCATCAAATTCAATCGCCCTGCCTTGGGCATCGCACTGTCTTGTGCATCATCAAATTCAATCGCCCTGTCTTGGGCATCGCACTGTCTTGTGCATCATCAAATTCAATCGGCCTATCTTGGGCATCGCACTGTCTTGTGCATCATCAAATTCAATTGCCCTGTCTTGGGCATCGCACTGTCTTGTGCATCATCAAATTCAATCGCCCTGTCTTGGGCATCGCACTGTCTTGTGAATCATCAAATTCAATCGCCCTGTCTTGGGCATCGCACTGTCTTGTGCATTATCAAATTCAATCGCCCTGTCTTGGGCATCGCACTATCTTGTCCATCATCAAATTCAATCGCCCTGTCTTGGGCATCGCACTGTCTTGTGCATCAAATTCAATCGCCCTATCTTGCGCATCGCATTGTCTTGTGCATCAAATTCATCGCCCTGCCTTGGGCATCGCACTGTCTTGTGCATCATCAAATTCAATCACCCTGTCTTGGGCAATGCACTGTCTTGTGCATCAAATTCAATCACCCTGTCTTGGGCATTGCAAATCAATCGCACTATCTTATGCACCCCCCCACTCACACTATCTTGTGCACCCGCATTGTGCTATCTTGCGCATTTATCCATATCCCACTGTCTTGTGCACCTGCACTGTGCTGCATTATGATATCTTGTGCATTCACCCCGGTTAGAATACAGTCAGGTGACCCTGTCTGTTTACACCACCTTGGTTAGAATACAGTCAGTTGCGCCTGTCTATTTACACCACCTCGATTAGAATACTGTCAGGCGACCTTGTCTGTTTACACCACCCTCGGTTAGAATACAGTCAGGTGACCCTGTCTGTTTACACCACCCCGGTTAGAATACAGTCAGGTGTGCCTGTATGTTTATACCACCTCGGTTAGAATACAGTCAGGCGACCGTGTCTGTTTACACCACCCTCGGTTAGAATACAGTCAGGTGACCCTGTCTGTTTACACCACCCCGGTTAGAATACAGTCAGGTGCGCCTGTCTGTTTACACCACCTCGGTTAGAATACAGTCAGGTGCGCCTATCTATTTACACCACCTCGGTTAGAATACAGTCAGGCGACCCTATCTGTTTACACCACCTCGGTTAGAATACAATCAGGTGCGCCTGTCTGTTTACACCACCTTGGTTAGTTCACAAACTTTAAGCCCACTTTGTCAAGTGGCAAATTCAAACCCTTTTCGACAAACAAACATGAAATTGAATTGTTCCAATTTGAGCAAACTAGTCTATACCTTGTATGCTTCACATAGTAAATTTTAAGATTTATTCAATAATTAGAACATGAACATATAAAGAAAATAAAAAGTCATATCATGGTTTAGTAGAGGCCGATCTTTTGATCGGGTAAGCGGGGGTGCTCATTATTGACCTTTCCCTCTCATACCTAAGGTTCCGAGCCAAGCATCCTTGGTTACGACGAACAGTGGCCTTGGCACTAAGTCATGGGTTTCCTAATTTCCCAAAATATTAGGTGGCGACTCTGAAATCTGATGACGCAGGCCATTTTTGACAAAATTGCAATAAAATGGATTTTCAATAAAAGTTGCCAAATCTGGACTCTCATCTACGTTTCACATTGCACTCGTGAGACTAGATCAAAGAGATCTCGGGAGTCCGAACTGTTTAACGCGTGCAGGTACCCCCCGGGCATGTTACAATACCCACAAAGCAATGGTCAGGCGGAGGCCTCCAATAAAGTCATCCTAGACGGCATCAAGAAAAGATTGGAAAAAGCTAAAGGTAGATGGGTCAAAGAGTTGCCCAATGTGTTGTGGGCTCATCCCACTACTTCAAGGCAATCCACTGGTTCGCTTTGTGCTTTGGAACCCAGGCAATTATCTCCCTAGAGATCGGCTTACCCACGCTGAAATCCAAGGTTTTGGACATAGGCCGTAATGACTTGATGTTGGCCTTGGACTTGACTCTGATTAAAGAACGTCGAGATCATGCCCTTACGTGCATGGCGCGGTATTAGCAACAGCTCGCTAAATCTTATAATCAACGCGTACAGTTCCGTTGTTATACACCTGAAGAATTGGTCCTCAAGAAAGTGCTTCCTGCTACTAAGAATCAGGCAGACGGAAAATTAGGCCCCAACTAGGACGGCCCTTATCAGGTTGATTCAATTACCGGAACAGGGGCGTATCGGCTCAAGGACATGGTTGGGAGAAGTTTGCCACGCTCCTGGAATTCCACACATTTGCACAAATTTTATCACAAAGCCAACTTGTACAGCATGCTAGTTTGTTTCGAATTTTTGATGATATGTTATGTATACATCTTTCAATTCCCCAATGCAATGTCCTTTCTTATCACAGTCTCCTTAATAATGGTTTAATAACAAATAAAAGACTCCAAATTTGGAGCGCCCTTTGTGGATATCATGATTGGCCGACATAGTAAGACTCCGAAGGCCTCTGTGGAAGCTCCAGGCCATGTCTTCGGTGTATGATGTTCAACATGGATGAGATGTATCCTTTTAAATTTGTTGCAACTTTTTCCGGGGTTTAAGTCGGAAGTTGTTCTTAAAATTAGGTTTAACGATTATGTTTTCGTTATTGCATAAAATGTGCATTTTTCAATTATGCATAGAATTTGCATTTGCTACATTCACATGGAATATGCATTTTGCTGTTGCATAGAACATGCATCCCGATGTTATATAGGATGTGCATTTTGTGCTATTGGTCATTGCATAGATCATGCATCCTATACTGTTGCATAGAATCATGCATCCTACTGTGGCATAGAACATGCTCTGGCTCGCGCCACATAGAATATTGCATGTTGTGCTTAAAACATGTTTCTAACATTTTGTCATGCTTATCTTGCGTAGAACATGCACCCTTTCCATATCATGCTTGTTAAGCTTATTTCTTATGCAGGCGCGATATTGTATGTACGGTTCATTCAAAACTGGTGTAACCAGACGATACTTTATGTACGGCTCATTCAAAGCTAGCACAACCAGATGATATTGTATGTATGGTTCATTCAGAGGAGTTCTAGGTGAAACCGCTCCTGTCCTTTGATCCAACTCCTTGTTGGTTAGAAACATTCGGGTACGCCCGAAGTTTACACCATTCCTTGTTGGTTAGAAACATTCGGGTACGCCCGGTGTTTACATCACTCCTTGTTGGTTATAAACATTCGGGTACTCCTGGTGTTTATACCACCCCTCGTTGGTTAAAACATTCAAGTACGCCCGGTGTTTACACCACTCCTTGTTGGTTAGAAACATTCGGGTACGCCCGATGTTTACACCACTTCTTGTTGGTTAGAAACATTCGGGTATTGTAGACTGCCCGGACTCGCTCCGTGCGCCCCTCTTTTGGAGAGGGCGCGAATTGTGTTCTAGCTACTATAATTCAGACTCTTGTCACGGTTCTGAATCTAATCTCACAAAGTGCAATGTAAGACTGATAAATCACCAAAGAGTCCAAATCCGAAAAATCATTTTGGAAAATCGATTTTAATCAAGAAGTGCCAAACATGGACTGTTTTGCCAGATTTCAGAGTCGCCACCTAAATATTTTATTTTGGGAAATTTAGGAAACCCTGACTCGTGCCTAAGGCCACGTGTCCGTCATCACCAAAGTTGCCTCGGCTCGGGAACTTGGGTATGAGAGGAGAAGGTCCTAAAATGAGCACCCCCGCTCGCCCGATCAAAGATCGGTCTCCGCTAACATGATATGTTGTTTTTGTAAACACATGTGTTCTTATTTCTGTTATTAGCTAACATTACTACGTGATGCTGCACAAGTATGGACTAAATCGCTCGATTTGGAACAAAACATCTCATGTTTGTTTTTCGAAAATGGTTTGAAGTTGCTACCCTCAAGTAGGCTAAAATGCGGATTTGCCACCCCCAAGTGGGCTTAAAACATGATTTGCCACAAACAAGTGGGCTTAAAACGCATATTTTGATGAATTGTTCCAATTCAAGCAATGAAGCCTTCATCCACAGGCATTCATGCCGTTAATCACTTAAGCACGTAGCCTCATGGGAAGCATGCTATCATGGCAGTCACTTACACACATGCAAGGATGCTAAAGCATAAACACTTACAGTGTACTCCGAGCCAAAACAGAAGCTAGTTAGTAATCAATGCGTGATCCTAGCTATATTAACAATGCCTAATGCAACACATGCAAAATGCAACTAAGTAGGCTCGGCTATTCTAAGATGGCATATGAATGCAACAACTTATACATGTATTCAAATAGGTGTTGAAATACAATGCAGTTTGAATGATGCGCCGAGCCCGGTGCATGCAAGACAAAATGAATGATGCACGCATGCAAGCATAAGGTATGCTAATCGAAATATGCCCTAATCTAAACACCGAAAGCTGATAAGTAAAAGAGAGAAAGACGTGGGGTTGGAAGACATGCATCACACACACGCACACTTATTACAAAATTTGCCCTCTCGACGGAGGGTTCGAATGAAAGCTAAGCTATTCTAAGCTAAGCTACTTAACTAATCTAATAATCTAATTAGACTAATTATTACACAACCAAAATGAATAACTAGCAAACCAATTACTAATTATTACAATACTTAACTAATTAACAAATTAACTAATTAAATTACAAATTGATGCTAACTAACAATAAGCATTAAACTAAGCTGCTCCAGCTCTGTTCGAAGAAGAAGAGGATGCATTCTCGGTTGCTGCCCCGAAAAGCTCTCCGGTTGCTCTCTTGAGGCTCTATTTGCAGGGTGTCTTCAAGAACTTGCTACTGGATCTCACCAAAACAGTGCTGAGGAGTGCACCAGTGGCCTACCGGCCATGGATGGTTGCTGTCGACCCTCCTGCCGGCCAAGGATGTGCAGTGCCGGCCACATATGAAAAGGTGACGCCCATCAATGAAAAATTGTCGGCCACTGGTGTGCTGTGACACTAAGCTGCAACAGAGCACAAAATAGAGAAAATGGAGGGTCTCCCAAAGGGTATGTACGTACTATGCCCCTCCATATCACCTCAAAACATCAAGGGAGAGGCACCGTTGGATCCAAAACCATCAATCAAGCATCTCAATGCATGATGGTCAAAGATCCAACATGTACAAATTCAATAAATGCATGACAAACAAGACACTTAGACCATCTCCTTATCATGGGAAATCAAAGGCAATGGAGACCAAGGGAGATTGGCTCACTTCATCACTTCAAGTATGAAATAAACTAATCCATCTTGTGTTCAACACAACATCCGATTGAACACAATGCAAAGCAAGCAACATGACATGCAAACAACATGCCAATCTTGGCATGAAATGCAAGACTCTAACATGCAAACACTCACGCACAACATGCTAGAATACTTGAGCATTAAAAGCTAGTGAAAGACACAACACTAGAATCATGCAAAGCAATGCACGATGGACTAAACCAACACCAAATAGACCCCATGCATGCCAAAACAGTGGCAAAACTCTACTGGAAATGAAGCACCAAAAGCTACAACAACATGCTCATGCATTGGCTCGCAAGCTAGGCATTAAACACAACTCTCAAACACAATCAAAGAGTGATATGCATGAGAATATGGCAATGTTATATGCTCTGAAATCAAGTGTTAAATGATGCCAAATCATCCAAATATCTCAAATAAGGCATGCTAGAGGGCTCAAAACTCAAGACTAGCTAAGGCATTTGCACCATAGCCATATCAAGCAAGCCTCAAAGGACCAAGATTACTCAAAACAGCCCTAAAACATGTCAAAACAAGGCCAAAAACATGCTTGAACATAGCCAACATATGCTACAATAAAAGGCCAAAACACCAAGTAAGCTAGGCCAATGAGCATGATTACACTACAAGTGTAAGAAGCAAATGAGGGATGCTCTAACCAACCAAAAATAGAGTTGTATCATGATAAAATAAGACCAAAAACACACTGAGATGGTAGCCCAAAAGCTTAGGCAAGCTTGCATACAAATTAGTCCGTGATCAAGACATAAGACACAACTCTCTAAAAGCATTGAAAGTGTGAAACACGTGAGAGTATGACTACACTACACACACTGAAATCATGTGAGAAATGAGGTCAAAGCATGCTAGATACTTTGAAACTTAAAACTAGTGAGCAAGATTGCACTATGGCTATACAAAGCAAGTTCCAAATGATCAAGACCACCCAAAATAGAGCTATGGCATGTCAAGATATGAGTAAAAGCCTACTGGAATGGAGCCAAAACATGCTAGGATGGTAGGCTAAAGTGGCAAGCATGTAAGGCTTAAAGGCAAGATTACACTACAAGTGTAAAAAGCATGCATGACATGACCCAACCAGGCCAAAACAGTGTTATGCCATGCTAAAATAAGGCCAAAAATAAGCTGAGAACAAGCCAACATATGCTAGAAAAACATGCTCAATCATTAGGCCAACAAGGCATGCAACCAAGAAGCAAGGAGGGGAGGTCACCTCCTCCCCACTTTGGACCTCAAAACAACATTTCTACCACGAAAAATCCACTGGATTTCAATGGTTAAAAGGCCAAACAAAAGTTGCCTCAAAGCCCTTAAAAGATGGCACCTAGCTCAAGCAAATAAGGCACACAAGGGGGTGAAACACCCCTAACACCAAAGAGACCTCAAAAAACCATTTTAAACACTTGAAAATAAAGCTTTTTGTAGTTAACAACCAAGCCTAAAATAGCATGCAAGGAGGGCTAACATGGTATACAAAAATATGCCTAAAAGAGGAACATGCTCACCCTTGAAGTACAACAGCAAGACAGGTCTTTTTCTGAGCCAAAACCAGCTTTTTGACTTCCAAGCAAACCTCCAAAAGTCTCAACTCCAAGGTAGTGATGGTTGACTAGGTGTTCCTTTGCAAAAATGTAAAGAAAACACACTCTAAGGCATTATTGAGCACAATATTTATATATATATATATATATAGAGAGAGAATTCTAGAGAGAGGATGAGATTTTTGCTCTCAAAATTCAGAACCTCTGGAAAGGGGGAGGAGCCTCCCCTTACATAGAGCAATGCAATGCAAAGCTTGCTTGACAGGCTTAAAATGGGCCTTCATCCCTCCATACACGTGTATGGAGGATGGCTCAGTGAAAAACAGCTGGCTCAAAAGATCTGAAATAATATCTGCTGAAACAAGGTGTCCAGCCGGCTATCAGTGGTGGCCGGCAATGCCTCATTGATAGCCGACATGCCTTATCAATGGTCGGCAGGGCCAAATCCATGGTCAGCAGCCCCTTCCCCATGGCCAGCAAGCCATCACAAACAACAATATGGAGGGACCAAGGCATGGTCCAAAAATGAGACAGAATGGAAATAGGGTTTGGAAAGAGCAAACCTGGCATTCCGTCTCGAAAATTGAGCACTTAGCGAGCAATCAAACTTGTAATCGGATGTACCTGCAAGCATATCCAAGTCTTGAGGACAGTCAAAAATGGGGTGTCTACAACTTAAATTCAACTTAAATTCATTCTAGACATTCTAATGCTCAATGGACACGTGTGTGAGATATTAACTCATGCTCTAATACCACTCTGTCACGACCCAAATCCACCCCTATAGGTTTAGTGTCGTAACCGGCCAGTAATCCGTGATTACCGAAGGCCTGTTTAACAATACTGACAATAATACAATATAACGGGGCTGGCAGAAGCAAATCAATAACAACATACATTGTCCAATGAGCTGTGAGGAACTGAATAGAGATAAACTTTCATGTACATAGCCATATTCATAACCATTTATGCCCATAAGCATATATATACAAAACAAAACATAAGTTAGAGAATCAATCCCACCATCTGGAATAGTATTGACATTAGTCTTAAAATATTCTTTTCACTTAACAAACTCAAAAGGGTGAAGTCGAGCCACCCAAAAACACCTTGACACATGCTAGTTTGAAACCTCACAATGAGGGACAATAGCTGGCTTGACAAAACAAGGGTTCGGGTCGACGCCTCTAGCTTTGATTCGGTGCCTGGCCACCTACATATATATAATAAACTGTGAGCCAAAAGCCTAGTGAATAACAAATGTGTAAAGAGGTTAAGAATGATGTCCTTTACAGTCTTTGAAACAATCGATTAGCATTAGAACACTTCAATCACTATCATTTGTCAATCAATCATTCAATTCAATCGATTCAATCAATCTTATTCTTATAGGTCATACGTGGTACATCCAATAGTAACAATACACTAGGTCTTAAAAGATCGAACAATCAATTGATGGCCAACAAACAATAACACTAGTTCCAAGATTTGGAACTGACAGAGATCTGTGTAACAATAGCAATATCAATAACAATAACGATAACACTACGCTATGGATGCCACGAATACAATTCAAAAGAGGATCATCATTCAATTGATAGAAAGTAACCATTCAGAAACAATATAATTTATTATTCAAAAAATAAATACAATTTGAACATATCTTTACAACGTTGTTGCTCACAGTGGGCTCCTCAAAACACATGCTATAATGCACTAACAGTGTGGCATCCGACCTAAACAAACAAATTCAAGCACAACAATTCAATACACAGGGCACTCGTTCAATCGATTTGTTGTTTACTTAATCGGTTTTCATTCATTGTTTACTCGTTCGGTTCAGTCATTTGTTCTACTATACTTACTCTTTCTTTATTAAAATGAATCAGATTATCATTTCACATATTCTTCCATTACTAAATCTTTCTTTTCCAAATGGACTGATTTCTAACTTGGCTTCTTAATCAATCGTTACTAAATCAGCGATTTACTCATGCAAAGATTTCAAATATTTTTTCTTGATTTTCAAATCATGAAATTAAAGTTATAAAACTCTTACAAGAATATTTGCTTGTAATTTATGAAGCTTAATTTAACCATACTTTCCAAAATCAAGCCCAAAATAATTACTTTCTAATTTTACTTTCATAAACTTGATCTTAATTCCAACTCATCATTTTCTTATCAATTTTCCTAGCAAATCTTGCATGTATGTAATTCAAATAAACTATCTAATTTAATATATATACCAAAATATGGTTAAATCAAGTAAAACTCTTAAATTACATTACATGCATGGATTAGGGATTTAAAATCAAAACCTTATTTATCTTCAAGATTAATTCTAGATTTCTATGAATTTTAATGTTTATAAAACTTTTCATTCTTCTCTTCAAAATATGGAATTGATTAACTCAAATTCTTCAAAATTTATAATGCATGTAAATATAGAACCCACTTATTTATTAATTTCAGCTTTTAGCTAAATTATTTGTAAAATCTAAGCTTCCATTTCTTACTCAAAATCCAATTTCTTACAAAATTCATAAGATTAATTCCATAGCTTTCTTAATTTCAAGTTCAATTCCTCAATTCATCCAAATTATATACAATCGAACCTAATTTCTATCTAATCCCATGAATATAATCTCAAATCCTTCTCAATCTCAAATATTATAACATGATTCTACAAAATCAAATCAAAAATAATTAATTTTTAAGTTTATTTCCATAAATTATGAACCCTTCATTTTGTTCTTCAAACCCATTTCCTCGCAAATTCCATAAAATTGATTTCATAACTTTCTTAATTTCAAGTATTATGTGAAGATTCTACACAAATTGAACATAAATTCGATACCTTAAGCTTTAATTGGCTGAAATTCTCAAGTTTCCTTTCATTCCTTTGTTATTCTACTTGAGTTCTTCAATTTCTTCTTTCCCTTTTTTTCATTGTCCAGCAGTGCGCTCTCTCTCGCTCTCTCCTTCAGATTTTCTTTTCTTCTTTTAATTCTTCTCTAGCACACATAAATACACATAGGCACTTGTTGCCTCCAAGGTTCTAGAGGATTCCAATAATTAACTTGTATTATGATTTGATTAGGAATAACTAGTATATTAATTACATTTTAATTTAATCAAACATCAATTAATCTTACTTTAGCACATAATTAAATTAATTATAACCAATCACAGATCCTACCTAATTTAATTAATCTAATTTGACTTCCATTAAAGTTCAATTGATTATATTTAAATTTATCAATCTGAATTCATATTTTTAATTAAACTCCCTAAAAGGCTCCAAATATTAGATTAAGATTATTGTCATCATCAATTTTGATTTCCCAAATCATTTAGGCCTTCAATTTCTAATCAGACTCAAAATTTTCGTCAATAAATTACATATTCAAATTGTACACTCCATAAATAAATTTAATTCATAATAATCACAATTCTCAATCCTTATAATTTAATTACTTTAATTAACTCTAATTTGGACCTAATTAATCGAATCTCAATTTTACTAAACTGAATCGAATATTTAATTAAACTTCCTAAATGGGTCCGTAATTAAAATTAAATTGATTGAACTTCTTAATTTCACTTCCTTAAGCCATTTAGACCCTTAATTTCTAATTCCAAAATAAATCTTTAATAGAATCATATACGAATCAAATTCTACAATTCTCATAATTCCCAAATTAGATTAGGATAACTGACTAATTAAAATCTCAAATCTCCTTAATTAACCAAATATAAAATATTACACGTGGCAGGGTCGTCACAGCTACTGATGACTCCAGCAGTACCGGTAAATCATGGGGAGAAGGCAGAAAAATTCAATGGTAATGATTTTAAAAGATGGCAACAAAAATGATGTTTTATCTTACCACATTGAATTTGGCTCGCTTCACTCATGAAAAGGCACCGGCACTGAACGAGGAAGAAACTAACCGGCAAGTGGTTGCCACAGTCGATGCATGGAAACATGGTGATTTTCTGTGTCGAAACTATATCCTCAATGGGTTGGACAATACACTGTACAATGTGTATAGTATGAAAAGCACAGCTAAAAAACTGTGGGAATCTCTAGATCATAAGTATAAAATAGAGGACGCCTGGTACAAAGAAATTTGTTGTCGGTCAGTTTTTTGGATTTTAAAATGATGGATTCCAAAATAGGTTATTAGCCAAGTTCAAGATCTCCAATTAATTCTCCATGACATACATGAGGAAGGGATGGTTCTCAGTGAATCTTTCCAAGTAGCGACAATCATTGAAAAATTGTCACCATCTTGGAAATAATTCAAGAATTATCTGAAGCATAAGCGCAAGGAGATGAAATTGGAGGAACTGATAGTGCGGAGGGCAATCGAGGTTCCGACTAACAGTCAGGAAACCATATCATGCAGGCTAAAACAAATGTTGTAGAACATGAACATGGGTCAAAGTTCAACAACAAGAAACGAAAGCATAATGGAAATGGTCCCAAACAAGGATCCACTAGTAAGATCAATAAAAAGATCAGCAACAGGTTCAACAAAAGGTTCAAAGGAAAGTGTTTTGTGTGCAGCAAATATGGACATCGTGCTAAGGATTGTCACGTTTGCAAGGACGGAGGGAGTTCAAGCAAAACCCCAGCACAAGCAAACATAGTTGAGGATTTTTATCTTTCTGATGGAGTGGCAAACATCAATCTTGCTTTAGTAGTCTCTGAAGCAAATTTGGTGGGTAATCCCAAGGAATAGTGGGTGGATACTGGAGCAACCCGCCATATCTATGCAGATAAGAAGATGTTCACAACCTACAAAATTGTGAAAAGTGGGGAACAACATTTTATGGGAAACTCCTCCACTTCAATTGTAGAAGGACAAGGAAAGTTTGTGCTAAAAATGACCTCGGGAAAGAACTCACTCTTAACAATGTACTCCATATGCCAGAGATTCGCAAGAATTTGATTTTTGGGTCATTGTTGATCAAGAATGGGTTTAAATTAGTCTTTGAATATGATAAAGTTGTACTCTCCGAGAGTGGAATGTATATGGGGCGAGGTTACATGAGTGATGGGCTTTTTAAGCTCAATGTAATAACTGTTGTACCTAATTTGGTTTTTAATAATAATAACACATCTTCTGTTTATATTGCTGAGTATTCTTTCTTATGGTATGGTAGATTAGGACATGTTAATTTTAATTCTTTGCGTAGACTTGTTGCTTTAGAATGTTTACCTAACTTAGAATTTGACCCTAATCATAAATGTGAGATTTGTGTTAAGGCAAAACTCACTAAAGAATCATTTAATAAAGTTAAAAGAAGTACTGAATCTTTAAGTTTAATTCACACAGATATCTGTGATTTAAAATTTGTTCAAACTAGAGGAGGTAAGAAGTACTTTATTATTTTTATTGATGATTGTACTCGATATTGCTATGTTTACTTGTTGAGAAGTAAAGACGAAGTCGTAGAAGCTTTTAGGCAATATAAACTTGAGGTTGAATATCAACTTAGCAAAACTATTAAGATAGTGATGAGTGACAGAGGTGATGAGTATGATGCACCATTTGAAGAATTTTGTTCTGAACATGGTATCATTCACCAAACCACTGCACCCTATTCTCCTCAGCCAAATGGAGTTGCTGAGAGAAAGAATCGAACCCTTAAAGAGATGATGAATGCCATGTTGATTAGTTCAGGGTTACCTTAGAACTTGTGGGGAGAGGCGATTTTGTCTGCTAACTTTATCCTGAATAAGGTGCCCCACAAGAAACTCAATCAAACACCTTATGAATTATGGAAAGGTCGACGACCTACCTATAATTACCTTAAAGTGTGGGGGTGTTTGGCCAAGGTGGCAGTCCCTAGTCCCAAAACGACTAAGATAGGACCAAAGACCATTGATTGTGTGTTCATTGGATATGCCAATAATAGTAATGCATATAGATTTTTAGTTCATAGATCTGAAAATCCGGATATGTATGTAAACACTATTATTGAATCAAGAAATACATCATTTTTTGAACACATTTTTACTAGCAAGGAAATTGAAGAGAAAAGTTCGAATAAAAGAAATTTTGATACTGCTATGGGTAGCAGTGAAGACCACAATAATAATGAATCAAATGAACCTAGACATAGCAAGAGGGCTAGGATCTCATCCAAACAAAAAGGAGAGAAATTACAATCATTTCTTTTCTTTTCTTTTCTCTTATTACTTAAGTAATCGTTTCTTTTCTTTTCTCTCCTAAGTTACCAAACATAGCGTAAATCATTTGGTTCAGATTTTCTGACATACCTGTTAGAAAATGAGCCTCAAAACATCAAGGAAACAATGTCAAGTCCTGAAGCTCCATTGTGGAGAGAGGCTGTTGTGGACGCGCCCCGCGTGAGGGCCTCACCTCACAGTTCGAACTCAATTTGTCACGGTTCTTAATCTGAACCAAAGAGTCCAAATCTGGAAAATCGTTTTGAGAAAAAAGATTTTTAGAAAAAAGTGCCAAACATGGACTGTTTTGCCAAATACAGAGTCACCACCTAAATATTTTTAACGGGGGAATTTAGGAAACCCTGACTCGTTTGCCTAAGGCCACGTGTCCGTCATCACCAAAGTTGCCTCGGCTCGGGAACTTGGGTACGATTGGGGAAAGTCAGCTATGAGCACCCTCTCTCGCCCGATCCGAAGATCGACCTCTACTAACCATGATATCCGATTTTGAAAATGTTATGTGTTCTTATTCCGATTAATTAGCTAATCTTACTATGTGATGCGCACAACACAAAAGTATAGACTAGATCGCCTAATTTGGAACGAAGCATTGCATATCCGTTTGTTTGGAAAATGATTTGAAATTCGCTACTCGCAAGTAGGCTAAAATACGAATTTCAATGAGTTGTCCCAACTCAAACAATCCAACCTTTACCCACAGGCATTCAGGCAGGTAATCAAACAAGCATTTAGCCACATGGTAAACATACTGTCATGTTTAACATTCACACTCATGCGAGATGCTAAAGCATAAATACTTACATCGTACTCTATGCCAAAACAGTGAACATGTTAGCAATCATGCATGATCCAAATCCATGTCAAGTAGCTAATGCAACGCATACAAAATGTCACTAGAATAGGCTCGGCTAATCCTAGGATGACGTGTGGAATGTAACAAGTAGCACGTATTCAAGTTAGATTTGGAATACTATGCTGTCAGCATGATACGCCGAGCCCGATGCATGCAATACTGATGAATGATGCACGCATGCATAGCATAAGGATGCTAAATTAAATATGTCCCAATACTAACCATCAAAGCAGGTAAGTAAAAAGGAGAAAGAAGTGGGGGTTGGAAGACATGCACACACGCACCCATACTTATTACAAATTTGCCCTCGCTCGGAGGGACCGAAAGAATAATACAGATTTAACTAGCCTACAAGCTAATTAATATTACAGACCAATTAAACTAGTTAAGCAAATTAACTAATCTAACAAAATAGTAAATAGCCTCGGGAAGAGGGCCCAATGCAATGCATGCTTGGCTCCGTCCGGAAGTCCACTGCCATGCACAAGTTGCCTCTGTTTTCTCTACTCTACTCCTCTGATCATTGCAAAATTCCCAAGGTGCACTCTATGAACCCTGCGAGATACCACCGGCCAAGGGGAATGGTCACCAGCCAAATGGAATGATCACCGGCCACTAGAAAGGATCACCGGCCACCAATTGTTGGTCGGCCGGCACTAAAGATGGCCGGCCGGCCAAGTCTTCCTGCAGAATCCTGTTTTGACAGCAGCAGAGGGCAAAACAAGGCATAGCAATGCATTTCAAGCAAATGTGTGCACCAACACATCCCTTATCATGTTTATGACTCAATGGGACATGGTTTCGGTTCTCGGACCACCAATCACGCATTTCAATGCATGATGGCCCAAGAAGCCAAAGTGTGCAATTTCAATATGGAATGAAATGCACGAAACAAATAATGGGCCCCAACCTCTATCATAATCAATTCAAGAGGCAAGAGATGCATGCTATGATATGCAACCTAAACATGCAAGCTAATCATGCAACATGAGCATACGAACATGCAACATGCAAGCATGTGGGATGCAATGCCATCATGCAAGTGTGCAAGACATGTGGCATATTAAGCAACCAAAGCAAAGAGAAGAATGCATGCCAAATGCACTAAGATTTAAGCATGCAACACATGCGATAGGCCAAGTATGCAACAACACACAAGGTGAGCATGCCACAACATGCAAGAATGGACTTAGACTAATTTAGGCAGCCCTCAAACAAGCCTAAAACAATGGCCAACATGCTCAAGAATGGAAGCCAAAACACATATAAATAGGCATGCATGCAAGGTCCAACACTTAGGCACATAGAAGCAACTTTTAAGCACACTTAAAAGAGGATAAACAAGGGCTAATAGCATGCATTATAAGCTCTAAAATTGCATGGAAAAGAGGTGCCAAACCAACTAAACAAAACAAGCTAAGCATGCAACCAAGACTCATACATCCGAGGCCAATCAAGCCAAAATGTAAAGAGACTATACAAAGCATGTTGAGCATGACCAAAGTAACTGAAAACAAAGCTAAAGCACACTAAAACAAGCATGAAAGCTTCACAAAGCTAGGCCTAAATCATGCTAGAACAAGGGTAAAAGCCTAAAGCATGTTAAGGCAAATTTAAGGCATTACAAGACAAGTATGCTAAGCATGCATGGGGTGTCTAAACCAAGTAAAAACAGAGCTATATTATGACATAATAAGCACAAAAAATAGCTAAGGCATGGCTATCATACACTTAAACAAGATGCTCACACATTGGGCAAAAATGGCCCTTTTCAAGGACAACAAGGAGAGGGGGTGGCCCTCTCCTTCTTGGGACCTTAAGGCACCATCCTCACCACTGAAATCCCTCAAGATTTCAGTGGTGAGGAGGCCCAAACAAGGTGGTCCCGGAGCTCACCAAAATAGCACAAAAATAGGGCCAAACAAGGCCTAAGAGGGGTCAAACAACCTCAAACAACAAAGTGACCTTAAATAACTATTTAAAGCACTCAAAAAAAAGACTTTTATTAGTTATGTACAAAGTCTAAAAATAGTTGCAAGATAGGCTAAAGGACTATGCAAAAATGGGGTAAAAAGGGACAAGAACCTTACCCTTGTTGACCCTCTTCAAAAATGGTGTTCCAACAGCTCCTCCAAGGTTGAATCAGCTCCAAAACTTCAAAAGCAGCCCTCCAATGCCTCAGCAGCTAAGGGAAGGTGTAATGGTGGGTGCTTGTGTGCAATAATAAGGACAAACACACACTAAATACACACAAGAAAGAGAGATATAGAGATAGGTGATACACAAACCGTAACCCTAAAACTCAGAGCTCTGGAAAAATTGTCTAACCCCAATGGAGGGAGAGGAGGCTCTCTCTTATAGACAATCCCTCTTGTAAAGCTTTCCAAACAAGCTAGTCAAGAGGGAGATCCCTCCATACACGTGTATAAAGGGGAGCAAAGTGTATGCCAGCTAGCACAGCTGGCATAAAAATATATGCAAAAGCAGATGAACAGTGGTCGGCCAGCCAAAAATGTAATTTGACCAAAATAGATGGCCAGTCGACCACAAATAATGCCGGCCGGCCAAACATTTGGCCGGTGGCAACAAACCAATGGCCAGTGGCCTCAAGCCATGGCTGGTGATGTGTGGGGATGGCCAACAAGCCATTCCCTGCCCCTCAAAGGCAAAACACAAGTGTTTAGTGCAAGACCAGACACAAAACAGTCGAGTTGAGAAATCCTGAGGCAAGGCGCGTGGCCAAGATCTCTGGAAACTCAAAATGAACACAAACATGGATGATCGCCAAGTGTTCAAGCGGTGACGTCCAAGTCTTAAGGACGGTCAAAAATGGGATGTCTACATCTGTGAATAGTGAAATTGAATCAATACTGCAAAATCATACTTAGGAACTGGTGGATCTTCCCCCAGGATGTAAACCTCTTGGATATAAGTGGATATTCAAGAAAAAAATGAAAGCAGATGGTTCAATAGATAAATACAAGGGTAAGCTTGTTATTAAGGGATACAGGTAGAAGGAAGGCCTTGATTATTTTGACACCTATTTACCAGTGACAAGAATAACATCCATTCACATGTTGATTGCGAATGTAGCTTTGTATAATCTAGAAATACATCAAATGGATGTTAAATCAGCTTTTTTGAATGGCGAGTTAGATGAGGAAATCTATATGGATCAACTAGAAGGGTTTTAAGTTCTTGGCCAAGAGAAAAAGGTTTTTAAACTTGTCAAATCCCTTTATGGATTAAAACAAGCTCCGAAACAATGGCATGAAAAATTTGATCATGCTATGCTTTCGGATGGTTTTAAGGTAAACAAATGTGACAAATGCGTCTATGTTAAAAGCACAGACAAAGGCTATGTCATAGTTTGTCTTTATGTGGATGACATGCTCCTTATTGGAAGTAATAATGACAAACTACTAGAACATCTGAAGGATTAAATCCACAAAGAAAATATTGAACAAAAAATTTGACATGAAAGATCTGGGAGTAACAGATGTAATTCTAGGAATAAAAATTACTAGAACATCTAAAGGATATGCTTTATCTCAGTCTCACTATGTTGAGAAGATTCTGGAGAAATTTGGAAAGCATGACAACCATCCTGCTAAAACACCCATTGGCATTAGTCTTCATTTGTCAAAAAATACAAGTGTGGGCATATCACAATTAGAGTACTCTCAAATAATCAGAAGCTTGATGTATGTAATGAATTGCACTAGGCCAGATTTAGCCTATACTGTAAGCAAATTGAGTAGGTACACAAATAATCCAGGGTCCGATCATAGGAAAGCGATAATTAGGATACTTAGATATCTAAGACATACCCAGAATTATGGCTTACATTGTACCAAATATCCAGCAGTACTCGAGGGGTACAGTGATGCAAATTGGATATCGGATACTAAAGACTCAAAATTCACTAGTGGATATGTCTTTACCCTGGGAGGTGCTGCAGTCTCTTGGAAATCCTCCAAGCAGACATGCATAGCAAGGTCGACAATAGAATTTGAGTTTATCGCATTAGATAAAACAGGAAAAGAAGTAGAATGGCTTCGTAATTTCTTAGAAGACATTCCAATGTGGCCTAAACCTGTGCCAGCTATATGCATTCATTGTGATAGTGAAGCAGCAATAAGACGGGCACAGAATCATATGTATAACGGTAAGTCTTGACACATTCGTCGAAAAAATAATATTGTTAGGCATTTGCTCTCACATGGAATAATTTCCATAGAATATGTAAAGTCAAAAGAGAATATTGCGGATCCATTGACTAAAGGGCTAGCCAGAGAGCAATTGTACTATTTATCGAGGGGAATGAGATTAAAGCCTATTGCTTAAAAGTCACCATAATGGCAACCCAACCTAGTTGACTGGAGATCCCAAGATCTAGGTTCAAAGGGACAACCGAATTATGGATGACTTCAAGAATCACTAAGGAGGTTTACTCCTACCTATTTCTATGATAAGAAGAGTGATACCTGCAGTGTTAGTAGGATAAGCTTTGCTTTTAATGATTTTTATAGCTTGGACATCTAAGTGGGGTATAGCAAGATACTCTTAATAAGAAATCACCTATATGAGTGTGAACTGGGCCGGTTCTGTGAGAATTGAGATGGCTAAATTCTCTAGAGCACTCATGAATTACTAGGCGTTGTTCAGGACTAAAATGAACACAACTGTAAGAACCAAACTGTGTCTGCGAATACACTATGTGTAGTCTAGTGTCTTAGCTTACACAAACAGCTGAACAGTTCAAGGCATCGCGTCCACTGGTTAGCTAGTAAGTCCGATAAACTTTCACTAGAGGAGGTTCAAAGCCAAAAGCTACCTATCTCGATGTGGTGTATCTTCTTAATGTACTATTTGTTTGTCTGCATCTTGTTGCATGTTCGTTCTTGTGAATTTCATTCATATGGGGGATTGTTGGAAAATGGCTTTTGTGTTACCTTATTTTTTGCTAACTTTGAGCATTAATTAAGGTGGGACCCAAGCGTTATTTTTAACATTTCTAATTGGGTTCATGTTTAATGTCGCGTAGTGAATAAATTCGTGTATTTGGTTGCTCAAAACCATTTCCGGATGAATGAGAATTCAACGCGCATTTTCGGGTTTGTATAACTAGTTTTTTTTGGGTTTCTTACACATTTGTAAAATATGCTTGTCCCACATTGGAAAGGCTTGAGGTTTTGAGTGGGTTTATATACCTTAGCTTAGGATACTTGGGATGGGCCCCAAGGAACACCTAAGTTTGTGGAAGGGTGAGGTTATGGGTGAAGTGGGCTAGACTCATTGGACCCAAAATTAAAACCACACGCGCGCACCACCACCGCCATCCGTCCGGTTGGGTGGGCTGGGCCTGGGCTTGGGCGCAAGTGTGTGGTGTGAGGTTGGGCTTATCCGACACAATACTTATCTTTTTGGGCCAAAAAATTTTGTAATTTATTTTTTATTTTTTATTTTTTATTTTTAATTTTGGTTTCAAAATTTAAAATAAACTGGTCCAAAATTATTTCTTCACCCAAACAGGTCCCTAACAGGTTCAACCCACCCAAACAGTTCAAAGGGTTCAAAACAGGTTCAACCCGAATTGAATTTGTTCCAAACAGATTCAAATCTGTTGGTGCCTTTTCAATCTGTCCGAACAGGTTTTCTACCTCTTCAAAAAGCCACCAAACTGCCTATAAAAAGCTAGCCTTCCAGCAATTCTGAATATACATTTTCCCTCAGATTTTTGTCTCTCTTCTCCCTTTCCGTCTTTCTATTTTCTGCATTTATTCAGCATTTAATTTTAGGAAAAGAAAGAAAGAGTTTTAGCAAAGTTTTGGTTCGCAAGACTTGAATTTGTAGTGCTGTAAATTTAAGTGTTAGTCGTTGCATCCTGAAAAGTAGACGCCAGTAAAACTCGAAGTACCGGAGCGAGGGCGAAATCTACTTTAAGGAGATTGTGTCCAACACAAGCCTCGACATTAATTTCTGTAAGCATTTAATTCGGAAAATAATTTATAATTATTTTTTAAATTATTTTATTTTATTTTTTATTTAATTTATACATTTAATTTACACACATACACCTTTGTGGGTTCTAATAGTGTGTGTGTGTGTGTGTGTATGTGTGTTGCACTCTAGATTTGGATTAGATTGGATGAATTGGGGTCTGTAATTTTATTTGAGAACCATCAATGGCTCTTTGATTGAATTAAGATGTTTGAACATCATTGAAAATTTGTATGCACAAAATTTTTGTGTCTCAACTATTTGATAAATTGCCTCAATGAAAGTGAATGCATATGTTGATATTTTAAAGCTTAGATTACTTGTATATTTTTAAAATTGGGTTAAGAAAACATATGTCATACTGAGAAAGAACATATATAGTTTGTGATCTTTATGTTTTTTTTTTTTATACACATTGTATACAACTATGATATAATTTTAAGATTTTTGTTAAGTAATTATTGCATAAAATTAATTTGCCCCATTGTCTACCACTGTTTAGTTGAAAGTGATCAAGTGTGAAATGTATTGTTGACTGTTCATGTCATTGAATGTAACTCTCAGAGAAAGGATGGATAAAGGTGAATTACTATGAGAACAAGTAGAAAAAATAAAGGTGAAGTGTGTTCAAGTTAAATAACAAATTGAGCCAAAACCAAATGTTTAGCATTTTATGTTTATATCTAATTAAGGCATTGAAACTTTTCTGTTGTCTGAAATCTCAGGCATATAAAGCTAATGTTGTTGATGTGCATAGACAAATGAAACTAAAGAGAAGATAAAATCCTCTCATGTCAAAGGGGCAAGAAATAGTCATCTCCAGCTTCTTCTTTTTTTTAGTTATAATTAAGTCATCATACCTTTGCCTATTATTTAATCTTCAACTCCACTTTTTGGCCTCTATTTTGTTTAAGTGGAATAGAAATGGAGTAGTGCTTTAAGATTTTAATCTTTCTCAGCATACCATTATAGAGTATAACAATATGGATAAGCTGTTAAGGGTGTGAAGTGTGGTGAATGTGCTAGTTTTCTAATAGATGCTTTGCTGCTATGGTGTGGAGTATCACTGATTTCCTGCACAACCTAGAGGGCATTTTCTGGCTTGCTGGGAGTTGGCTGTGTTGGTGCCATACCAACACTTTCCAACCTTGTTTGTAGTTTTTGCTAGCATTTGATTAGGTAGTTGCTTCCATATTAACTCTGTTGGGATGTTAGCTTAGCTGGCTATGATGCTTCCTTATATTAAGCTTTTGTTATGTAATTTTGTTTACATAATAAAATCTTCCTTTTGCCTTTCAAAAAAGAAAAATAATTCAAATTTTAGTAAACAATTATCAAAACACTCCTCCAAGCTCAACCCTTTACTCAAACTTATATCAACTTGAGTTTTACTCAAAGGGAGACTCAAATTCCTTACTCAAATTCATATCAAATTAAATTTTTGTAACAAAAAAAAATGTTAACTCCTCTTATTTAATCCAACGAAAACTTAACACATGTGCCCTTTTCCCCAAATTTAAGTTAAGGGTTGGAGGTGGTCTTAGTAGGCTTCATTGAATTGATTTTATTTTATATGAAGATGCTAACTTACTGTCTTGTTGGGATGGATTCAATCTAAAATTTTTCACTCTATCTTGAATGATGGATTCATTCTGATTTGATTCACTCTATCTTGTAGGATGGATTAAAGTGGAAACCCCTTCTTTACCAATTTTTATATGAAGTCTCAATATCTGAACCAAATTAGCCAAGGTGCTGGCCAAGAATCTCAGTTTTCAACCAAAAAAGAATCTGCTATGAAAAAGTCACACAATGGTAACTTTTCTAAAGAAGAAGTCAATTTGCTTATATCAGCTTGGCTTAATACTAGCTTGGATGTAGTGCATGGAAATGAGCAAAAAAGTAAGAAATTTTGGAGGAGAGTTGGGGAGTACTTCCACGAGCACAAAACATTTATTAGTGAACGTACTAATAATTCTGTGATGAACCAGTAGTTAATCATTCAACTTGGAACCAATAAGTTTTGTGGGTACTTTTCTCAAATTGAATCAATGCGTGAAAGCAGTGTGAATGAGCAAGACAATGTATCAATTACATAAATATTTAAACATTTACCATTCAATATATTTTAAAATTTTGATATATATATATATTCCAGATTGGCAAGGCAAAACTCATGTACTAGGAGATTCATAAAACCTCATTTCAATTCGAACATTGTTGGAATGTGTTAAGGCATCAACCAAAATGGTTTGAGACGTACCAAACAAAAAATCCAAAAAGGAGTTGAAATTCCACATCTTCACTTTCAATAGAGTTAGTCAATCTAGAGGAAGATGAGATCTCATGAGATACGCATATACAATTGGAGAGACCAATTGGCAAGAAGAAAGAAAAAGAAAGGCAGAAAAAAATTGAAAGCCAAGATACTACAAGTTCTCCAATTGTAGACTTGCTAATTGACATGAAAGAAGAGATAAAGAAAGGAACTAAAAAAAAAAACTTAAAATGCTTGAGAAATCATATATTATTCACGTTGAAAAAGTTGAATTGGAGAAATTGAAGGAAGAATAGAGAATCATGATGATGGATACGAGTGGGATGTCTCCAATGCAACAAGAATACTATTATCAGCTCCAAATGGAAATCATTGAGAGTCAAAGAAAGAGCAACATTTCCGAGTAATTTATGAAATTGTTATTTTTTTTGTAACTTTTGACTATTAGTTTGGTACATGTTGTTTGGATGAAATAGTTAGATACTTTTGTGCTATCTGGTTTCATGATGTAGAAACAGGGGTTCTTTTTTGTGACTTTTGACTAAATTAAGGTTTATGTATATTTTGTAACTTTTGACTATATAATATATTGGCATTTTTTAAGCTCTACTTGTTGGAGTTTGGTGCTGCAAAGATTATTTTATTTCTCAATAAAAAAACATACATATATTACATAAGTTGATTTGCATTAACATGAAAACATGACAAATTAAAAACTACAGGTCGATAGACTAGTTTCTTGCATATAGCACATAGGAAATTAGAATGAAACTGAGTTGAACTGGGCTGATTTTGGCTAACCGATTGTCCCACCGATCGTTCGCCTGGATGTCCACCAGGATGTCCACCCAGTGTATTTTCAGCATCCTTTGTTCTGCTATTACTTGTGTTGTTTTGCTGCTGTTTCAAGGCTATTTTGCTGTTGTTCGGGCTGCTTTGCAGCTGTTTTCAATATGTCTAACAAATGACTTTCCTGAAAATCAACTTACAAGTTATAGCAGTTCCAAAAAAAAAAAAAAAAAAAAAAAAACTTACAAGTTCCAACAAAGGTTGTAATCATGAGATGGATAATTAGTATTGAAAGCATTATAAAATGAACACATTAATCATATAAAGCTGTCAAATAAAAAATAGAACAATTTTTACATAGGTTATCTCACAAGTCAAAAACAAGATCCATGTTACATTGCTATACAATATACATAATCCAGAAAACATCAATGTGAAAAACATACGTAAATATCTTCCTATAATCTCTGATATATCTACTATTAAATATTTCACAGAAGTATTGACTTGGAAAAAACTTGCCTATTCCAACCTAAGAACAGAACCAACCTAGTGTTTAGGTCCATTCTCATTAATTCCAGATTGGCTATGGATTTGCCTATTCCAGCCTAAGATTGGCTATAGATTTGCCACACGTGCTCAACCAAATTCGATTGGAGTCAATAATGAGTTTCTCTATCTCTTATGCGACGATGTTGTTGAATAAATTCCATGATATCAGGTGTACATTCAAGTGACACTTGTGCATGAGTGATTTTATTGATTTGCTCATAATCGATGTTTTTCTCTCCTCCGTCATCTCTTTCTGTAACAACCCCAAAATCCGTATTAGAGATTACCTTTACGGCCTTATGGGTTAATGCATTTTAATTTAATGATATGTGTTCAAATTAAGGAATTAACTGTTGAGCCACGACTTTAAAATTGAAATTACCGACCTTTACAGGTTCATAAATCACAATTGAGGACTTGGATATATTAATGGGAATTTTTAAAGCTATTTGGGAAAAGTAATTGGAAATTTAGTTTGTCTGATTCATTAATGCATATTTGGGTGGTTAACTTTGTACTGCAAATTGAAGGCCCTAGAGGCTTCAGAAACCAGAACAGGGGACATATTTATGATCAGCACAATTTTTAGAGTCACCGGGGAACTTTAATTGAAATTTGATTTTGCGCGATTCGTAAGGCCGCATTTGGCTCTCCCTATTGTGTTAAGCAATGTGTGTGTGTTTATTTAGATATATAGATATGTTTTTGAGTGATTGGTCTCATCTTTTAGGAGCCAAAATATCTAAAAGAGAGAGAAGAGAACCGTGGGGAAGAAAAGAGAAGAGAGACCAAGATTCTTGAAGAAAAGCTTAACAATCATGGGGGTTTGAAGGGAATTGAAGAAAGAGAAGGGAGATCAACCATGGAGGCTTGAGGAAATGGAAGAGAATTAAAAGGAAGACAAAGATTGAACTAAGGTATGATCACCTATCTTGAATCCTTATGTTTGAAGCATCAATTACATAAAATCAAGGATTGATATAGAAGATGTGAGCTTTGAACCCCATCTATGGCTATATTATATTCTTGTGTTCTTGTGCTTGGAAATTGAGTAATAGTTTGAGGTTATGATGTTTGATGGAGATTAATAATATGAAATTTGTTATGTATTAAAGGGTTTTGGGCTTTGATTTACATGGAATTGAGGTTTGATTTTGAAAATGAGAAGTCCTAATTTTTCAGCCATTTTCGGACTGCAAACTGTCCAGGGCCACACGTGCGGCACTGTTTCCCCGCACGTGCGGATGACAGCTTTGTCCAGCCAACTTTGAACAAGCATATCTTTTGCATCCGAACTCCGTTTTGAGTGATTCTTGAACCTAAAATCAAGCCCCGGAAGTCTAGTTTCCAATGGCAGTGGTCTTACACCAAATTCTAAATACAGAAATAGTTATGCCCAAATTAGTACGACTGTTCACTTTCTGTCAACCAGTTTTGTACCATTTCTTCACCTAAACCATTTCCCATCGATTTCTCCTGTTTTCTGAGACATGGATTATAACTTATTAAAGAATAATAAGCTTGGTACCACCATGTCTAATTGATTGAATGATCAAAGAGAATAAGTAAAGGATCGAGTATAATCTCATATTATGTGTTGTGCAATATACTTGTAGGTCGAGACGAGGACATCATCCCATTACTACCGGGAGCCGATCACTGTGAGTAATAGTAGTGTAACGTTACGTTTCACTTACTTCTATGATTATGATTTATGTATTGTTGTTTGTGAATGGCCTATTCCATCGATATTGTGCTTTGATTAAATTAATAGATATGTTTGAATAATGGCATTGATATGGACCAAAGGTCATTCTGTCCCTAGGAATAGAAGTGGGCCCGAGGCCATTATGATGTGAACGGTTCTGTCTCTATCAATAGTACTGTAGTGATACATGTGCCTTCTGGTAATAGTTATTATTAATGTTCTGTTATTCGCAAGACAACTATGTTTGTAATAAACCATGGGGAAATGTATGTGCACTATTGTGTAATGGTATTCTGATGAATCTAGCGTTATTCTGTTCTATTTATTCGTTTTGTTTATGCCATGACATGATATGAATTGTTCGGTCTTTAAGACCTAATGATTTCTGGTATGGAACAAAGTGCTGTATGAAACTAAGTGCTGCAGTGCGAGTCACCTCTAGAATCCGTGTGAGACACCTCTTGAGTCCATACACATGTGAACTAGGCCTATGGCCAATCTGTGACATTTGGGCCTATGGCCGTTCTGTATCTGTTAGGCCAGAGGCTGTTCTGTATTATCTGTGGGCCAGAGGCTATTCTGTAAGATCTGTGGGCTTAAAGTCATTCTATTATGTATTATATATGGGCCCGAGGCCGTTCTATATTATATGTAAACCTGAGACCGTATTGAAATATAGTTATGGATAAGACCTGTATGTGGATGGTATATGCCTATTTATTTTACCTAAGGTTTTGCTTATTCAATTAACCTTCTTAAGTTGCTATCATTCACTGAGCCTTGCTTATTTTGTTTTATGTATATTTCTGTAGGTGAGCCATCGGGATTGACACTAGAGTTGTACTGAGGTTCGCTTGTCTGCCAAGTCACCTGGTGTAGACACCCCATTTTTGACCGTCCTCAAGACTTGGACGTCACCGTTTGAACACTCGGTGATCATCCATGTTTATGTTCGTCTTGAGTTCTTGGAGGTCTCGGCTACCCGCCTTGCCTCAGGATCTCTCAACTCGACTGTTTTGTGTCTGGTTTTGCACCAAACACTTGTGTTTTGCCTTTGAGGGGCAGGGTAGGGCTTGTTGACCATCCCCACCCATCACCGGCCATGGCTTGAGGCCACCGGTTGTGTTTTGTTGCCACCAGCCAAATGTTTGGCCGGCCGGCATTGTAGATGGCCGGCCGGTTATCTTTTCTTGGTCAATTGCATTTTTGGCCGGCCGACTACCGTGCATCTACTTTTGCAGATATTTTTGTGCAGCTGGCATGCATTTGGCTCCCCTCCATACACGTGTATGGAGGGATCTCCCTCTTAGTTAGCTTGTCTTGTAAGCTTACAAGATTGAGCTCTATAAGAGGAGGTCTTCTCTCCCTCTATTAGGGTTAGCAAAAAAAGCCAGAGGAGCTCTGATTTTAGGGTTAGGTCATAGTATCTCTATCTTATCTCTATATTTCGCTCTCCTCTTGCCTTAAGGTGTTTTAGTCTTAGATTTGTACACAAACACCTAGACTTACACCTTCCATTGGCTACTGAGGTACTAAGGAGTTGTTCTTGAAGTTTTGGAGCTGATTCAAGCTTAAGGAAGCTGCTAGGCCATTGTTTGTGAAGGAGGTCTTCAAGGGTAATAATCTTACCCTTTTTCCCCCATTTTTGCGTAGCTTATTTACCTATCTTGCAACTATTTTTAAGCTTTGTGTATAACATATAAAAGTTTTGTTTTTAAGGGCTTTAAATAGTTTGTTAAGAGTGTTTTAAGCTTTGGGGCTTTTTGACCCCTCTTAAGGCTTGTTTGGCCTTTGTTTTGTGCCATTTTGGTTGAGCTCCGGGACCATTGTGTTTGGGCCTCCTCACCACTAAAATCTTGAGGGATTTCAGAGGTGAGGATGGTGCCTTGAGGTCCTAAGAAGGAGAGGGCCACCCCCTCTCCTTGTTGTCCTTGAAAAGGGCTATTTTTGCCTCTTGAGGGAGCACCATGTTTTAAGTGTATGTTGACCATGCCTTAGCTGTTTTTGGTGCTTATCATGTCATGATTTAGCACTGTTTTGAGTTGGTTTTGGTACACCATGCTTGCTTAGCATACATGCCTTGTAATGCCGTGTTTAGGCCTTAAAATGCTTTAGGTTTTGACCCTTATTCTAGCATGATTCTGGCCAAGCTTTGTGAAGTTTTTGTGTTTGTTTTAGCATGCTTAAGCTCTATTTGTGGTTGTTTTGGTCGACCATCACATGATTAGTAAAGCCACCTTGCATTTTGGCTTGTTAGCCTTCGATGTGTGAGTGTGTAGCATGCTTTACTTGCATCATTTCAGTGGTTTGGAACCACTTACCATGTCATTTCAGTCCTTGTAATATGTTTACATGCTTGCATTTTATCACTCCTTTGATACTTTAAGAGGTTGTGTTGTATGCTCCATGTTTAAGCAGTTGTGCATGCCTCCATGAGTAGATCATTTAGATGCCATCTAACTGGTTTTTGGGGCCCGCCTTAACATGTTTTAGGACTGTTTGGATCCGTTTTGGTCATTTGCTTCATGCGTCATATGATCATGCTTTAGGTCCTTGGGCTTGGTTGCATGCTTAGCTTGCATTAGTAGGTTGATTTGGCATCATTTCCTGCATGTTTTTCAGAGCTTACATTGCATGCTAATTGTCCATGTTTGCCTCCTTTTAAGTGTGCTTAGAAGTTGTTCCATTATGCTTAAGTGTTGGCCCATTAACATGTACATGTATGCGTGTGTGTGTGTGTGTTGGCCCTTATTTCCATAGCATTGGCCACTGTTTTAGGCTTGTTTGAGGGCTGCCTAAATTAGTTTAAGTCCATTCCCTTTGCTTGTTTGCATGCTCACCTTGTATGTTTGCTTGCATACTTGCATATACACATTGCATTGCCATGTTGCATATTAGTTTATATGCTTAGGATTGCATTGCATTGGCATGCATGCTTTGCCTCTTGAGTTGAGTATGATAGAGGTTGAGCCTCTTTGTTTGATTATGTGTATTGCATTCCATATCAAAGTGCACACTTGATTCATGCATGGAAATGCGCGATTGGTGGTCCGAGAATCGAGGCCCATCCTCCTTTGAGTCATACACATGATAAGGGGTGTGGTTGGTGCATATATTGCTTGAAATGCATTGCCATGCTTTGTTTTGCCCTCTGTTGCTGTCAACACAGATTCTGCAGGAAGATTTGGCCGGCCGGGCATCTTCAGTACCGACCGGCCATCCATCAGTGGTCGATAACTCAATTTGTGGCCGGTGACCATTCTCCATGGCCGGTGATCAATTTCCTCAGCCGGTGGTGTTCCACAGTGTGCAGAGAGCATATCCTGGGACTTGTGCAGTCTTCAGAGAAGGATAACAGTCAAAGCAGAGGCAACTTGTGCATGGCAGTGACTTTTCGAGCAGAGCCAAGCGCGCGTTACATTGGGCCCTCTTCCCGAGGCTGTTTACTGCTTTCATTAGATTAGTTAATTTGTTAATTAATTAATTGGTCTGTAATATTTAATTAGCTTGTAGGTTAATTAATTTGTATATTCTTTCGGTCCTTCCGAGCGAGGGTAAATTTGTAATAAGTATGGGTGCGTGTGTGCATGTCTTCCAACCCCCACTTCTTTCTCCCTTTTACTTACTTGATTTGATGGTTAGTATTAGGCCATGTTTAATTTAGCATACCTTTATGCTATGCATACGTGCATCATTCATCAGTATTGCATGCATCGGGCTCGGCGCATCATACTAATTGCATAGGTATTTTAAATCTAACTTGAATACATGCTACTTGTGCATTTTCACATGTCATTCCTAGGATTAGCTGAGCCTATTTTAGTGACATTCTGTATGTGTTGCATTAGCCATTTAACATGGACTTGGATCACGCATGATTGCTAACATGTCCTTTGTTTTGGCTCGGAGTACGATGTAAGTATTTATGCTTTAGCATCTCGCATGAGTGTGAATGTTAACATGTTTACCATACGGCTAAATGCTTATTTGATTAACTGCCTGAATGCCTGTGGGTGAAGGTTGGATTGTTTAAGTTGGAATAACTCATTGAAATCCGTGTTTTAGCCTACTTGCGAGTAGCAAATTCCAAAGCGTTTTCCAAACAAACAGATATGCAATGCTTCATTCCAAATTAGGCAATCTAGTCTATACTTTTGTGTTGTGCGCATCACATAGTGATTCTAGCTAATTAACTGGAATAAGAATGCATAATGTTTTCAAAACAAGATATCACGGTTAGTAGAGGCCAATCTTTGGATCGGGTGAGAGGGGGTGCTCATAGCTGACCTTCCCCAATCGTACCCAAGTTCCCGAGCCGAGGCAACTTTGGTGATGACGGACACGTGGCCTTTGGCACCGAGTCAGGGTTTCCTAAATTCCCCTATTAAAAAATATTTAGGTGGCGACTTTGTATCTGGTGGCGACTTTGTATCTGGCAAAGCAGTCCATGTTTGGCACTTCTTTCAAAATCTGTTTTTCTCAAAACGATTTGCCGGATTTGGACTCTTTGGTTCAGATTAAGATCCGTGACAATTTGAGTCCTGAACTGTAATAAGCCCACAGACGAACAAAATAGGATTTCCCTCCCAGGATGTTTGGGGACATCTACACCTGGGGTATGTCTCCACGTGGAGGCCTTAATTTATTATTGGGAGTCTTATAAATTATTAAGTCTTATGTAAGAGTGTGTGAAATCTATATAAAATCTGTGATTGTATAGGTATATTTGGAATGTATTTAAATGCTTAAATCCAATTAAACCATCATGTATGCACAAGCTCAATGGATGTTGTCTTTTATTGATATTGCTTCCGCCTAAGGCCCCATATATGGTTAAATATTATTTTAAAATTCTGTTTTGAGGCCTATGTTCAGGCCGGTCATGGACCAAACTTTTAGGTGCGGGTTTGGGTCGTGACACTTTCATCCTCAATGATCGTGTTGTGTAGTATTATACAAGCCTTCATAATATCTTTAAGAGTCTGAAGATCCCATGGTCACGCAGGTCCACGCACAATTGCAAAACGTTCTGAAGCACTCTAAATGCACGCTCTACATCCATTCTATACGCCTCTTAGGCCTCAGCAAAATGTTTATTCTTTTTTCCTTTTGGACAAGGAATTGTTTTAACAAAAGTTGCCCATTGTGGATATATACCATTAGCAAGGTAGTATCCCATGGTATATTCATTTCGTTGATGATATAATTAACTCGAGGAGCACGCCCTTAAGCAAAGCTTGGTAAATACAGAAGACCGTTCTAAAACATTAATATCATTATTAGACCCAGGTAACCCATAAAATGCATACCATATCCAAAGATCATATGATGCTACTGCTTCCAAAATAATTGTTGGCTCATATACATGGCCAGTATACATACTTTTCCATGCAGTTGGACAATTCTTCAGGTCCAGTGCATATAATCAATGCTCCCTAACATCCCAAGAAAACCGCGACTTTCGCCAACAGCTAGAAGTCTAGCAATGTCGTCGTTGTTTGGTGACCTCAAGTACTATCAAAAAAAATTGCAACCACTGCTTTGACAAATTTCTTTAGGCTTTTCACTACAATACTTTCTCTAATCCTCAAGTATTCGTCCATAAAATCAGCTGCTACTCCATAAGCAAGCATTCTAAGAGCCACAATTATTTTTGAGAAGACAAACCGAGCACTCCAGCACCATTTCTTTTCTGGACAAAATATGGTTCATAAGCTTCTACTTCAGATTGAATGCGGAGAAAAAGAGAACGATTCATTCGAAACCTTCTCCAAAATAATTTGGGAGGATATACTGGTAGATCAGCAAAATAGTCGAGAAAAAGCCTTTGATGGCCTTGCAAAGGATTACGCCGAACTCACGTCTTTTACAAGCAGCATGTCGTGACTCTGATGAACTCTCGGCTTCCATAGAAGCTATTGTAACTATCCCTAACTCATCATCGGAGTCGCAGTCATAAAAAATCATGTCTAGAAAATGAAGATCCATATATAAAAACCTAATGAGGATAGAATGAAACAAAAATATTTCATTTAGATTGTGAGAATTAGAGAACATATGTTATTGTTTATAGTAAAGAATATGACCGTTTAAAAAATTATGATCGTTGATAAATATAGCCATTGGAATGCATAGCAGAATGATTGAAGAATATGGTCTAGTTTTGGATTTGGGGTCTTTATGTTTTACCCGAAACACACCAATTGGCCACCGTGTCGGTGACTTTCTAATGATCTGATCCGTTCATATTTTAGAATTGATTGAGTAGATCAACCACAAAAATTTTCAACTCAATCGGAGATCAGCACGATAGCTGCCCGAGCTGTACCACAAGCCCCTGTTTCCTCCAATTTTACCTTTACAAAGGAACATAGGAATTGTTTGGCCAGAAATGCCTACTTGATCAAGCCAGCTCATCAATTTAATAAAAAAAAGAAAGAATAACAAATATAATAAAAAAAATAATATTTTAATAGGATTGAGTTAGAATAAAGAGTTTGATGAAGTGGGTACTAAAAAGGTAACTAGCTAAAACAACAAAATAGCTTTTTAAGTTATAATTTGACTAAAAACTTAAAGAGATTTGTGTAGATGCTCTGGGTGAATAGTTCATGGTCATGCTAAAGATACAACTTTGTATAAGGCTGAGCATAAAAATTTTAAAAATCATAAATTGCTCTGGTTCAAACCAAATTACATAGTTTGGTTTAAATAGATGAACGCAATTTGATTCGTGATTTTATAACTACGAATTCCATTGAAATCGAATCAGATCGTATAGATTATATATGTAATTTGTTATCGAATATATATACTGCAATATCAAATATATATAAATTGTAACTCTTTACTATTATCGAATATAAGTATATTTTTGTACAATGATAGAATTAGTTTTAGACAATCATGAACATAATTATTAAGTTGTGAATAATATTTTGTGATCACATTATAAATAACAATAATATTTTTAAAATTTGCGATGTGGTTTAGTGGTTTGGTTTGAATTGGATTGATTCCAAGATTATCATGGATTTGTTTGGTTTCAAATTTGATGAAACTATAGGTAATGGATTGATATTAATTTATGATTAAACCGAACTAATCTAAATCATGTTCATCCCAACTTTTGTATGCTTTTTTGAAAATGAGTATTTTAGACTTTTAAAAAAGTATTATTGATGATAGTTCTAAAGACTATTAGGCCATCTACCGTCCATCAAATTAAAACACTTTAAAATTCAACTTCGATCATTTTATCAAAATGATATAAATGAAGGGAAAATTAATTTTTTTTATCAAATCAAGAGAGATTTATCCTTTCATCAAATTTTGTAGGTGGTTGTTGGGCCGGACATCCTCCCAGACAACCGGACTTTCTTCATATGAACGTCAATTTTTACTTATGGCAAAATGTCTTCCTAGACATCCTCTTGGACAACTGGGCTTGTAACAAGATTTGATGAAAATTTTAAATTTATCATTAGGTACATCATATTAGATCAAACTTTTCGTCAAATTTTTACTCAAATTTGATAAAGCATTGTAGATGTTCTTAATGAGAAGCATTAAATTTTTAAAAAAATTATAATTTCAATATATTTTTTAGCATTATTTTTTATTTTTTATTTTTTGAAAAAGAATATATATCTAATGTTACTTCAATAAAAACAAAATTTGATAAATATTTTTGATCATTTTCCTCATCTATTAGGTTTAGCCATAATAATTTATCCTAGGTATAAAGAAATTGGTTTACAATAATTTTTAGAGCGTCTTTTCGTTGATCAAACACAGTTTGCCCCTATTATGCAAACATGCAACAGATTATTTGAAAATACAGGATAGCTGCATCTGTAAATACACTTACACACACTACACTAGCATTCTCATCTCGAGGCAGGAGATTAAGTGTTTTTTCAGCAATAAAAAGTAGAAGAATATCTCAACATACAACTATAAGCAGTTTTGAACTACAACGTTATTTGGAAAGCCCGTCAGTGGATGATTCTGATGATTTTGACATTTTAGAATGGTGGAAACAAAATGAAATTATGTGGCCTGTGGTTTCACAGATGACCCATGATATACTAACCGTTCATATTTCTACAGTTGCTTCAGAAACAGCTTTTAGTGCAGGTAGACGGGTACGGAGCGATTACCGGAGCAAGCTTTCACCCCAAATGGTTGAGGCATTGATAATATCCAGAGATCATATGCATACGTTTACAAGAAGACAAAATTATAGTGGAAAAAAAACAAATTCAAAATGATTTGATAACATATTCTCGGGCAACGCGACTGAAATATCTGTTTCCTCCGATGATTGATCAACAATTTATTTTTTACTATTTCATTTCATTTCATTTTTTTTTAATTTTTAATATTAGATTATTGAGGTGGAGTATAATGCAAATGATTGGTAAGTTAGTAGGTACCAACTTAGTTGGGATGTACTTGACCTATAGTGATGTAATTGCTCAATAATCTACACTTATTTTATTTAATAATATCAATTTTTGTAATATTTTATTTCATTTTCAAATAAAAATTATTCATTCAATAAATGTTATATAAATAATTTAATATTGTAATATTGAAAGTTTTATTTTCATATATATAAAATTATTCATTTCGAAAGAAAAAAAATTATATAATTGCATACTTTTTTAGTTATAAGTTTATAATTAAAAAAAAAATAAGTCATACATAATTAAAAAATAAGGCCTGACCCGGCCCTAGGCCCTATTATGAGTGGACTTGGGCTTGGGTCTGGACCCCAGTTTTTGGCCCATGGTTTGGCTCACTAAAAAAGAGAAAGCCCGTGAGGCCTACTTGGGTCAGCTCGATCTGGCTCATTTTGGCCCGGGCTGAGCCATTATTACATCCCTAATTAGAGTGGTGTTTTGGGAACAAGCTAAAAAAGCCAATTTTTTGTTTTTTTGGTTTTTTTTATACCAAAAAAAAATTACAAAAAAGTCAATTTTTTTACACAAAAAAATTATAAAGAGTCAATTTCTAACTAACTTTTCAAAGAGTAATATTATTATGTTGAAAGCTAAACGGGAATGTATTAATTTTTTAACTTTAGAATTAATTTTTTCTGAGATATGATATGAGAGATGGGATGGTATATTAAAGTAATTATTTTATGGTTTTTTTTTAATTAAAAAGTTGCTAAAAATTATGTGACAGTTAGGTTTTTTATTTATTTATTTATTTATTTTTTGGGGGGGGGGGGGGGGGTGCTGTAAGATTCTTAAGATTTGAAAAACAAAAATACAATAAATTTTATAATTTTGATATAATTACACTTACCTCTATTTAGTAAAACCTAAATGACTCAAACTAATGAAGCAGACAATATGAAGACATAACATGTAGAAGAAAAAAATATGCAATTTCTTATTAAAATATATAACAAATTTATTTTTTTTAATAATATGACTAATTGTTGACAAATAGATATTCACACATTTTTTTAAAAATTTTTAAATTATTTCTTAAATTTCTCAATCAAACAGTGTAAATATCTATTTAACAAAAAGAGAATAGATATGACAGCTAGCTGAGATAAGGGGGCTAACATACACTTGCTTTAGCAAGGTAGCAAAAAGTTAACTTTTAACTTTTTTTAGTCAAAAAAGTTTATGTTTTTACCCAAGTCACTATTTAAAAAGTTAGTTTTTTTTGACTAAAAAAATCAAAAATTAACTTTTTATTAACTTTTCAAAACACTACATAGTAAAGTGTCATGTCAAGTTTTACGAAATTATCATAAAATACAATAACCAATTGGAGAGAAAACTTCCGAATTCTTATCAAATTTTAGGTATTCAGTTGTGATTCGCACCTCGAATCGGCTCCCCCGAATCTCCCCCGAAACGAAAACGACGTCGTTTTCGTCGTTTTTTTTTTTTTTTTTTTTTCCAGACAGAAGAACGAAGAAGACGAAGCAGAGGAGGGGGAGGAGGAGGAGGAGGGGGAGGGGGAGGGGGAGGAGGAGGTGGGAGGGTGATGGGGACTGGAGGGGCCTAAATAATGGGTTGGAGGCGGAAATCGGCGATGGCAGAGTCGGCGATGGCAGAGGCGGCGATCGGCTTGCGGGCGACGAGCTGCGAGCTGCGACGGCGGGCCGGAGGCGACGAAGAGGACGGCGGGAAGTCGAAAATGCCGGAGGCACGATCCCTCTCTTCTCTTTCTCTCCCTCTCCCTCTCCCTCTCCCTCTCCCTCTGCAACTCAGAGGTCTGGAGGTCGAAAATGGCGGAAAGGAAGAAAAAAAGAAAAAAAAAAAAAAAAAATGGCCTAAGCCCAAAACGACGTCGTTTTGGGCTTAGGGGGATTCGGGGCCTTGGGGATTCGAGGTCCAAAACATTATTCAATCACATGCCAACTTGTTGCTTATCAGATGATATGGGTGTTTGGAAAGTGACTTTTTTTTTTTTAATTTTTTGATTATTTTAATAGGTTATTTTAATTTTTGTGTTTGAAAAGTTGAGTTAAATTTTTGGGTTAATTGTTGTATTAAAAAATACATTTAAAATGATGTTTAAAATTAAAATGACAAATTTACTCATAATCTTATTTTTTTCAAAATTGATCTATATAAATAAAATGGTTATTTAACTGTCTGAAACCTACAGTGTGTTGGTGACAGTGTAGGCTGTCTGCTACTGACAACTGCTGCTTTTCATTTTTTTTTTTTTTTTTTTTTCTGAAATCAATGGATTAGGTGAGACTAAAAGGTTTTTTTGCCATTTGAGGCTAAAATAACCTGTCTCAATGGTTCCCAAACACCGCCAATATCTTCAATTACTGTGCTAAAATGATAATATCAAAGTGTAAATTTGGTATGTTCAATCAATCATCCTGGTCAGGTCGAGTTCAATCCTAAATTGTCGACATATCTAATTCCTTACATGATTTGCATGATGTTAATTTCATGCAAATTTCATTTTCTTGATTTGCACGATGTTAATTTCATGCAAAGTTCTTTCCTAGTTCCATTTCGTACTTAAATTTCATTCAGTGCCATTGCATGACGATACATTCCGTGAACTGGATTTTCATTTCAAATGATTAAGGGTTGGTTTGGGATGTCCTAAAAAAGTGTACTTTTTGACTTATTGGTGGGTTTGGGTTGGGTTTGATGTGATGTGTTAGAGAGGTGATGTGATTCAAATAAGATGATGTGACTTAAATAAGATAGTGACTTTTTGAATTTTTGACTTATTTAGTACATGCCAAACTAAGCCTAATTGTCAACAAATCTCGAAAAAAAAAAAAAAAGGAAAGATGTGAGAGTGAAGCCACAAGAAGTTGGAAATTTCTCTATCAAAATAATGAACTTGGTCTTCAAGCTTAGAAATTTCTGTGTCTCACCAACATATATTTATTGCTTATAATACCGAACTGCACAGGCAAAATGATAATAATAATAAGAAGAAGAAGGGTACTGTTATGGTGTGCAACTTTCGCCTTAAACTTACGCCTCTTTTGTTTGCAGTCCTGCTTTTATTTTCACCTTCCACTTACACTTTTTGTATAAGTGGCACATGGTGTGCAACTCTTGAGGGTTGCACACTTAAGGAAAGTCCTAATAAGAATTGGTAAAAAAAAAATTTGTGCATAAATTAGGTAAATACGAAAACAAATAAAGGACAAATAAAACTTGTTGCTTTTGGCTGTATATGGCATCCAAAAAATATCTTATGTGAATTCAAAGTTCCCAGTCTTTGCCAAAACAACCTACAAATATATAATCCAAGTCATTTTATTTTTATTTTTTAATATGTTAACTCAAAATCCAAACATGTACTAATCAATGAAGACAAAGTACAGTTAATAGTCCACTATTGAACAATTTTACCCTTTGCAACCTCAATAATTCATCTTTATCTTTGATCTTAACAACACACAAATATCTTTAATATTATTTTTTTGATAGGAAAATTAATTTAATACCCAAAACAAAAATTTACAATGAAACTCGAAACGTGTAGGTAGCATCCCTTTACAGGAAAACATCTATGACCTTCCATATGAGAAATTTCTCTAAAGCGAAAACAGGCCTAGTCCAGAAAACAAAAGTATATAAATTATGAACTCATAGACTAACACAAAACACACAACCAAAATGTTTTTCTGTGTTTTATAGAGCAAGATGGCCCTTGCTTTCATAAACTCAAGCATAACACTAGTTATAACTTAATAGATAGATAAACAAACAAGGTTTATAACCAAGTGCTAAAATTTTAGAGAAGGGTGACGAACCATAGCTTCCTTAAAGCCTGAAAGAGTGTTGCGGTCCGAGCCTTCTCTTTCGGAGCCTCTCCGCAATAATGAAGGCAAGCTCTAGAGATTGAGAAGAGTTGAGCCTTGGGTCACAGTGGGTGTGATAGCGTGAGGTCAGATCATTGTAAGTAATGGTTCGCGAACCTCCAACACATTCAGTCACATTCTGCCCCGTCATCTCCAGATGCACCCCTCCTGGATAGCTTCCTTCTTGATCGTGCACATCAAAGAATGCCCTTACCTCAGCCTGTCGAAGCAAAGTACTATCATTATCGATGTTTACTATCATTCTCCTCTTTTGAGAACCACGAAAACCAGAGAGAGAGGGGGAGGGCCACCAATCCTCCAGTTGGTTAATAAATTAAGCTCTAAAAAAATATTTATACCAGACAAATGTGCAATCAATTAGGACCCTGAAAATCACGATGATCAAGAGAAGCAAAGATCCCAAATTGAAAAATAAACATCATTGTCATTAAGAATTGCAAATAATTTTAAGCACCAAGTTTCCTCTAAGTTTATATTTGAGCTGCAGGTCGTTTTTGGACTAACATGTTCACACACCACACGGAGACAGACCTGAGAACAACCACTAGAGAAGCAAAGATCCCAAATTGAAAAAACCACATACACAACAAATCAAAAAAAATGGAGAAAGCGACTAGCTTCTGTTTACTAATGAAATTCCAGCTTGCAGGCTATGAATGTGGACTATCGTGATAACTTAAGAAATGCTTGGCTCACATGCAAGCCAAAGCAATCTCATCAATTGACTTTCATTTGAGCTACTTTTCAACAGCAGTTCCGGTCCTACCCACAAAACATATTTCAATATCTCCCATCCCAAAACTAAGGAAAGAAAGGGAATGGGGGACGGAACCAATTTCATTAAGACTTCCACTCAACACTGTTGAGTGATGACATACTATCATAGCCAAAAACAACCTAATTAGGACCGTAAGACAAGACCTATAGCAAGAGAAGGAAAGATTTTCAAAACACAATAAACAAAAAAAAACTACAAACTACTTTCAAATCACTGAGGTTAGGTTGCAGAACTAAATCAGAGATTTTTAAACAGTTCTATGGTAAAGACAAATGACATGTATCAAAGGCCGTGAACAATGAAGTAGAATATAACATATAGATCCTACACACAGAAGAAAGGTACAAACTAAGATAAGAGATATTAGTAACCATACCCTGATTGCATCAAAGGAACGAGTTTTGAGGCCGCAAGGAGCTTTTATAGTATTTCCATGCATGGGATCACTAACCCATGTGACAATTTGGCCTGCTCTGCGAACGGCCCTAATCAAATGGGGAAGCTTTACTCTCATGTTCTCAGCTCCCATTCTTGTGATTATGTTATTCTTCCAGGCTTGTTATGAGGATTCAGTATGTCTATGAGCCTAACTAACTCATTTGGATCCATCTTATCGCTCACCTGCATTGCAAACCCTTTGCATTAGACGATCAAATTTTACTCTTTACAACAGAAAGCTGATTTCACTTCAGATAAATACTAAATAAATTTATTTTTTCAAATTTAGACGCTAATCGTTGTACATTAGTACAAGAGATAATCCCAAAGCCAAGGAATCAAGGCAAACTAAGGAGAAGACTAAAGAACTAAAACAGTAATTTCTAAGATTTAAATGAAAAATTAGAGTAAAAAACATGCCTTGATGCCAAGTGGGTTGGAAACTCCTCGTAGGAACTCAACATGTGCACCATCAAGTTGTCGCGTGCGCTCCCCAACCCAAATCATGTGAGCAGAGCAATCGTAATAAAGGCCAGTAGTTGAATCCTCCCTAGTAAGTGCCTGCTCGTATGGCAGAAGAAGACACTCATGAGATGTCCAAAACTCCGTTGTTGTCATAACTGGGTGGCCAACCGTGAGGCCAGCTGCAGCCATGAACCCTAAGGCTTCATCAACCCTATGAA